>JAJKLI010000020.1:600000-924380 GCA_023159215.1 Xylariaceae sp. AK1471
GGCCTGGCCTGCGGCCGCAGCGGGAACCACGCCAGAAGCTCGAACTGGTCACGCACATGGCGGAGAGAGATCCCTATTGCTTACCTAACATTCAGCCCGTCTGCAAGCTGCTGGTAACACAGCATCTTACATGCGAAAAAGAACCAAGGCCCTCGAGTTCAGTCAGGTACACGCAATCCACTGTCCTGCCTACCCACCTACACTACGGTATACCAAACCCTACCGGATTAAGCAGCTCCAGTCTTCTCAGCGTTACGTTGCCCACGAGCCACCCGACGGATCACACGGAAGGACGTTGCCGGGCGTCAGACGGATAATCCAAAGACTGGCCAAAGAGCATTGTAACACACGATTATTATTCTGTCTCATAGTCTTCATTTCACTGTAACAGTAGTATTTCCTGAGAGTCTATCAAATATGATTACGTCGAAATGCCGTACCTACAACAAGGCCATTGGCAATGATCTACAGAACTGCCGGTTTGGGCATATGGGTATGCATACATGTTGAATTGTGCATTCAGCTCAGGACCGCTACCCCAATCATGGCCAATATTTGAACATGATCAGTCACGCCGTCCGTCGCTAACAGACTTTCACCTGATCACGAAGCCGAGAATACACCCACGGCTGGCTGCCTGCAAAAATGGGTACTATCTGAACCCAATCGAAGATGCCAAACCCCAGTAGTCCAGAGACTTCAAGGAAATTCCTATTTTGCTTGGGGGCGGGTTTAAGTACACGGCCGTTAGGTATCTGGACTCCAGGCTCGGGAGCTAGATAACAGGGTCTCGGGCCCATCGCCGCTACACATCGGATGAATGTGGGCGGCCACTTGGTAAACTGGGATGAAGTACAACCCCGACTTCACTCGCGCAGCATCGTGCCTCCTTCCTGAAACCGTCCCGACTTAGACTATCTGGATCCTAGGAGCACGACACATTTTGACAGTTCACCACGTTAGCATGCTCGGAATGCCAGTAACTTGACGAGCCAGACACGTGCGAACCGATAGTTTTGAAAGTTCACGAGGGTTTGCCGAAGGAGAAAATTAAATGCGACACAGCGCCTGCTAACCCTGGCCATGGTCGGCTTGTAATTGTCAGGAGCCTCACTGGGTGCGTTCCAATGCTCAATACGAGGGATTGTTCGAGGACACTCAACGATACAAACCGTCAAGGGTCGACTACGAAACTGCACTCGGAATTCGTATAAACCGGGTTTTTAAACATTCACCAACGCCAGCCAAATACAATTTGAGGGTATAATTAAGTAAGTACTCGAGCATATGCCATCGCTTATTCCTATATAGCATAGGTACTCTATAGCAATGCTAGATTTCTTCCGGTATTCTACTATGATTCTTTCTTTTTGTTTTCTTTCTTGCCTTGGTACCTTGTTCTGTTTCGTTCCCTAATCCTTCTTCTTCCCAATCCTCGGCAATCCACACCAGATCAGAAAGATGGTCGCGAGCAAGGCAAGGATGATGGGCTGAAGCACCTGGACGCCCTTAGCCTGCGCGATGGCACCGACGGCGAAAGGAAGGACCGCCGCGCCGCTCCCTCCAAATGCGGCCGCGAACCCGATAGCCCCGACGTGGAGGTGGTGCGGGAGCAGCTTCGACATGGCGACAATAGCGGCCGGGAATAGGGGCCCGATGAAGAACCCCTGCAATCCCACCGCGACGGCCGATACGATGAACTGCGGGACAAGCCAGAACAGGAGCTCGAGGCCCATGGTGATGGGGAGATAGATCTGCTCATTCATTCATTGATTGTCAAAACTCGACTCGAAGAAACAAGGGGCAGGGGGAAAGGGAGGCAGCTGGGCAGCCGGGCATAAGGTTATACATACCATAATGGCAAGCTTTTCACCAATTCTCGGCGTGATAAACCCAAGAACGAAACGCCCAATCGTTAACCCGAGCCAGAAGCCCGTAGCTGTGATACCGCTTTCGAAAGCTCCCCCATGGCGGACCTGGATCATGAACTCGACGATCCAGCCACCGAGAGCGACCTCAATACCAACGTAACCTAGTAGGAAGATAGCACATAGCCAGGCAACGCGGGCCCCGGGCATCTTGAACAATACCTCCCTCAGCCCGCCGGATGAGGAACCCAAGCTCTTAGCCACAGACTCGCGATACTCCTGCGCTGTCGCTTTCCAGAATCCAGCGGCCGTAATGAAGACTTCGAGGCCCGCGAGGCCGATCTGCTCAGAATACATTAGTCGGCCTTGACTCCCATCGCTCACGAAATATCCTGGCCACATACAGGCAATGAGGATAAACGAAATAGAACAAAGCGAGGAAAAATGTACTCAGTAAGTAGAACTCACCATCAGGTAATAAAACGCATACCAAGGCAGACCGGCCTTCGTGATCATGGTCGTAGCAATAAGGGGGCTAAGGACTGCGCCGGCGCCATACAGCCCATGCAGGAAACCCAAGAGCTCGTTGGCGCGGTCCATATTCCCGATGAAGGCATTCCAGGCCGCGTCGGCGATGCCGTTCCCGAAACCCGCTAACGCGAACGCGATGACGAGGACGGGATACGGCGGGTGTACCGCGATGACAACGTACGCGACCAGGTGGCTGCAAGAGGCCACGAGGGCCACGCCCCGCCGCCCGATCCGCAGGTGGAAGAAGTTGTTTAGGAACGCGGCCGCCGTGTACCCGACGAAAGGTGAGAGGAAGACTATCGAGATGATTAGGTAGGTGAGATGGTAGTAGTCTTGGAGCTAGACATTGTGAGTTCAAGTTAGTTCATCTTCATATTATCCTTGTTACGAGATGTATCCAGTATAGATACTCCTCCGCCAACCCCTGGAGAATAAGAAAGATAAGATGTGGGTGTCATACGTATGGAATAAGAGGCTGCGGTTGTTTCCATGTTAGCAATGTATTCATTATATTCACCCCCATTTATTTTAGGGATAATAAGGCGGACTTACTCCGTAAGCTGCGTCATTCGCGCCCATGACGATAAACGAGTAGAAGCACGCGCCGACACGCGGGATATTCGTCCGGGGGTGATTCCACCGCTGCTTGGCTTCCGTTGCCGTAGCCATCGTAGGCGTCCCTAGGTGGTCATCTTGCTTTTCCTCGTCGGAGCTTGCTCGTCTGGGCGGCGTCGACATATCCACCGCGCTCTTCTTCTGCGACAGATATGATAGGGGCTCCATCTCCATCTCCATCACAGCAGTGCTGGAACCGCCATTCTGGTGCAGTTGTGAAGCCATCCCTGCCCGTAACTTTTAAAGAGCCTTTTAACCTAATGGCGATACGGTATGTTATGCAGGGAGATCACAGCCCGCGTGCTCGCCCGAATATCTAAAATAGCAAACGTTGCTGTGCGTAAGATAAAAGGTGACCGCTCCTCCTACACTCCAGGAGAGTACCAAGACACAACAACAAGCAAACAAGTAACTAAAATCGCTTATTCCACAGTCTCAACTCAAACTCGAGCCCCGCGGACCGCTCTTTATAAAGCACAGAATCTCACAAGACGGAGAAGCCGCATTCAAGCATGCCGACCGAATACCATAAAACCCGGATAAGATAGTCAACAAGAGAACAGATTTCTCAATAACGTAAACCAAACTTGACATCATCTCTTGGCTATCCCATACCACTGGCCGGGTCGGCCTCTAGACTGACTACCCCGGTAGGTAGCTATCCAACCGGTCGTCGGACCGTTGTGCGCCCTGCAACATCTAACCGTATATGCCGGCAGAACATCGGGACCCCCAACTTTTTCGTCCCAACTCCGCAATTACCACTCGATTGTTGCCGTATTCGGAAGCTCCGCCATGCGGAGAAAACCTCGTGATCATTTGCCTTCTTGGCCGATAGGTTGGTAAGTCTAAATACGTTTGGTAAGATGACCACCATTGAGTTGCAAGACCTTCCAAGTAATATCTCCGCTAGAAAACATTAAAAAGACAAGATTTTTTTACGCGTGGGGCATCGATGATTGTCTTTGTCTCACGACTCAATATTCTCAAATATGATCCCACGTTTTTAGATGGCCCTAGCAAATACCAGTATTAGAGAGCTAACTAGTAACGACAAATGCCACTTCTTGTGATAAAATCCATGAGCAGGAAACCTGATGTGATTTGTGGTTCTTATCATAGAACTATTTACCAGTCGCAACCTCTGTCAGGTCGGGACTCACGATAGCTATACAGTACAGTAGAAAGAGAGTCCTAATGTTGCCAGACTCCTTTTCTATCCCTCCCCGGTTAAAAAACGCAGAGACCATGCTCAGTCTCTCGCCTATATAAACGCCGTGGGACTTTAAAACAGTTCCGGCTCATGCCAAACACGTCTATGCTAATATTCACCAAACCTTTTGGCCTAATTAACCTAATTCCTTGACCAATATTTCTAAGCCCCAAGCCGTTGTTGATGCTGTTGTTGTTACAGGTGTTTGTGTTATGGAAGGATCACCCTGATACGGTTTTGAGATTAAGGGTGCTTTGTGCGTAGTTCGACGCTTATCACAGCCGCGGCGGCCTTATTGCACCACAGTTTGCGAAGCAAATCTGCTATGCGTCACCATCTCGCGCGTCCTTTGCCCGCGTGAGCTCTTTCGGTAGCTGCTTCGATATGACAGCAATCCTATCGCTCCGACAGTTTGCGAAACCAGTTTACCATGCTCTTCCACTTATGGTGCCTGCGCCTAGGACTGACTTCCTTGACATCTCCTGGCTCTGGAGACTTCCGTGTCGCGTCTATGGATGCCTCATTCATCTCCACGGCCTCAAAGCTATCCCGATCAGGTTGCAAAGGACTAATGGGGGAATAGGCCGAGACAACGCGACGCCTAGCTGGCGTCGGAGGTGGCGCTAGAGCTGGGATGTGGCGGCTTTCCGAGTCATCTTTCAGAGAGACACAAGGAGTGCTGAGTATCGATTCAGCCAGCGAGTTCTCACACATGCTTTTGAGAAGTCCAACATTCCAGTCACCACTAAGAGCCCGCCTATTGAGCCTAATCATCCGGCTTTGCTCACTGTCAGTAAGCTGGTCGTCGCTTTCCTGCTGCATTGCTCTTCGTCGCTCAATGAAAGCGGCTCCCGTGGACGTCGCCCGTCTAGGTACCTTATTCGTAGACGGCAACCCCAGTTGCCGCATCTCGATCGGGTATTTACCCCTCCTTGTCGCTTCGAAATGCGGGCAAGTTGGCGATGAATTAGCGCTGGCGCTGAAAGATCGTTGGCGACCTCCCTTCACAACCTGTGACGTTACTGATGTACGGGACGGTATGAAATCCTCAGGTCGAAAGTTAGGCGCCCAACCATATTGAAGAGCGACCCAGACGGCCGAAATCGAGATGAAGGATTTCTGCCACTCCTCCACTGATCGGGTGCGCCTTTCTGCCTGGGTCTGGTCGCCACGAGAAGGCGAGTTTGGAGGAGAGAAGCACTGAGAGGTTGGCGGATATCGGTTCGCAGACTGAGAAACGGTCGTGTAGGTATCAAGTATACTAAGGGAGGAACTAGTGAGGGTAGCAAGAATTGGATGGCGGCGGCAATTGGGATCTATCATGCTAAAAGTAAATTTGGAATCAGGCAATTGAGGCTTTCCTGTGTTCGGAGTAGGCGAGGTCGGTGTGCCGGGCAATGAACTGGATATAACCTGCTTGCGAACCCATCGGGCGGTGATAGTCTTGCCCATATGATCTACCGAAGTAAATTCATAAGAAAAAGTATTCCTACTGGATCGAGTCGTGGCCACCCAAACCGACCCTTCAGCCATAACAATTTCTGCGCTATCCTCCGTCTTCGATGGGCTTAAGATAGCAAGCAAGTCGCGTGCCATTATACTGTCCTCATCACATTCGCTTTCAGATCCTGAAGGCTGTGAAGTATAATCTTCGCTTCTGACTAACATAATATCATGGATGCTCAGCTCTCCTTTGATACGGGAATTTCGAGGAAAGCGCTTTAACAGTGGTGCAATAATCGATCCAGCAATCGCAGACGACGGATAAACATCAATGATAGGTTTAGGGCGCAGCCCGGGCGAGACCTCCTGGATCTGAAGCACAAGGTTTGGACGAATGTGGAGGATCCTCTGTTTAGTACGTAGCTTGGGAGGAGGATGAGCAAGGACATATGTAGTACTTGTCCGGGTACCAGACCGACGTTTTCGACTTAGGGATGAGACTCGACTTGTCTCAGTATCAGAGATGATGGATGTCTCATCTTCGCTCATAATTTCCGACTGTGAAGCAAGCAAGTCGTTCCTGGGCTCTTGACAATTTACCGATACGTTGTCTTGACTCTTAGCTGCGGGCTCAAAGAAAGCATTGGGCTTCTTCAAATTGCAGACCGCGTCATGGTCAAGAGATAGTGGCGGCTCGGGAGGGAAAGTAGATGCTCTTTTTGTGGGTGTAGAGAAACTTGCCCGCAAGAGAGGATTGCGTCGGTTGGGAGAATTAGCAACAGCTTGAGTCGAACGTTTTGAGAATTCGTGACCGTGTAAGCTGGCGCCGGAATGAAGGAACATATCGATGAAGCTCTCAAGGTTGTGATTCGAACATTGAATGGAGTGGCGCTAAAAGAATTTGCAGCGGATTTGACTTCACTAAGCAAGTCCCTGCGCCATCAACGAGGAGGATAAATATCACAAGTCGGTGAGCGCAAGGCGATTCTCCGGATTGGTGGATGATTAGCCGAATATAGAAAGGCCAAAGGAGATGTCGACAATATAGGTCGCGGCGCGAAAGAGCAGTTATAGGAGACGATGAGAGGAAACGATGCCAGCCTATTCCTTGTCCTCATCAAGGGGTAAGGAACCACAATGTATAATGCCAAGCAAGCACTACCTTAGCTCTAAATAAATGAGAACAAAACGAATGCGCAAGCCAGCTTGCACACCCGATCGTAGTAGAAATGATCGAGACGAGCCACTAGATTAGGACTTAAATCGTGCGTATGCGCGCTACAAGGTGCCGACAAGCGCTGCTAGTGCGTACTCAAAGTTCCAAAAGCAAAGAGTTCGTGAAGACTCGTAATCAATTACGAGATTGTCTTCGTGGCATGTCAGAAGTTGTAGGCAGACAGGCGTCAGGAAATCATGGAGGTTCACTTCCAACACGGTGGTGATATATTTCCCTAGAGTTTGTATCTTCCTTCCTTGATTTCTTTTTTCTTGTTGCAGAGGCCGATGTCGTTCTCGTTGTCGTTGTCGCTCTCGTTCTTGTCAGTTCAATAAGGAGGCGGGTCGAGCAGTAGGCAAGAGGCGAGATAGGAGAATTCGAATATTGTTCAATTTTAAGACCACTTTTGATCTAGTGTTTGAATGGAAGCTGTTAGGGAACTCGTTCAACGGATACGTTGGAAACTCGGTAGGGAGGGAACCGTAGTTATGAATCAGTTCGTAGAAAGTAAGAAAATGATGCGCCAGCTCTTGACGACAGAGAGTTTACTGAAATTATGTAGCTATTTCAATTTCGTTGTTTTTAGGGTATAATTAAATGACGGTTATTTCCAAAGGGGCGAGGTGCAAGGCAACGCGAACTTAGAGCGGGAGGCTACTCGATTGAAGTGTAAACAGAATGAAATAAGGAATCCGGAGGAGTCAAGTTACCTCGAACTGAGACAGATGAGCTTCTACTACCTACCACCGCGAGGTTCGCCGGTTGCATGTGGTGGACCTGCGTATCCGTATTCACGGATATTATGTACCTTGGTATACGCGGGTCGCTCCGTAGTGCCCACCCGCCACCTGCAGGCTTGCCAGACAGGGGCCCTACGGCAATCCATGGATGTAACATTTGTTAGGGGGCACCTGTAGTGTACTGTACAATACAGCGAGCTTCGCATAGAAGCTCAAGGTCACCGTCCTGTATATGAGATGGAACCCTCATTAGACTATTGACAGTACATATGATAGCTGCCTGGAACAGAAGAGGGTAACATAGATCAACATGAGTCCGAAAGCGAGGTGCAAATCTACCTACCTACATTATGTATGTAGATAACGAATGGTACAATCTTTGTTTTAGACAGCTGCCGGCCGGCTATAGTGCCGAATAGTTCCAAGTTATCGTGCAGATCATATACACTGATTTTGGTGAGGCGGTGAGGCTAACGGGGGTTTAACACACGACAGCTGAAGAGGTCGTATGACAGGGAGAAATGACGTGGACCTGACTTACATGCCTTGGCAGTCGGAAGTCTCGGTGAGGAATTTGTGCTTTTATTATTAGTGTAGTGTAGTGCACTTGGAAAGCCTCGGCTGTTTACACTACAAGGCGGCATCGGGCATGTTCAACAGAGTTCGATATTGCCGTTGCATCGCATAGCACCATCAACAGGTATTCGTCACTTTCAAAACGCTGCTGCTAGCAATGCGCGTACAACCCTAAACATACCAAGAATGTGCCAACTCCATTTGCGCTTTAAGGGGGATCCAGAGTCTGCATACAGGGAAATTACCTACTCTATTGGTGAACCTAGTCAGTCGTTCATTGCTTCAGGCAATCATCATGACGAGTTAACGCCGGAACTCAATGAGTGCTGAATTGAAGTCTGGCGTCGAGTTCAGAATGTCGTCACCTTGAGAACCAAATCACCCGACATCAAAGGTTGAGGCTTAGTATTACAGTAAGCTGATAGATGCCAATGCCAGTTTGGCTTCTAACAGCAGTCAGCTGCTTCTTTACCACTTTGCTGTCCAGCAACTTGCCGTAGTTATTTGACACTTGATCATAAAAAAGGGTTGTAGCGATTGACCATTCACAGTTGAACCAATACGGATACGATGGACCAAACCGGTTGCCGTACAGCGGATAGTGCTCAAGCCACAGGCTCACATTTTCCAGCCACAGTCTTAAAAGGGAAATGTCTTCGAGCTGGTTTGGCATTTCAGGGGGTCCGGGAACGCGATTGATCAGTGTAGCTAACAACAAATACGTTATGCGACGAGCAACCAATTCTTCATAATGCCTTTCCTTGACCACGCCCATCCGGTCCGATCCTTGACTTACATATTTCTTACGTGGAAAACATTTTTGCTTGCCATTGCACTCGGCAGTGGTGTGGGCCCAGCATATGATACGTCGAGCACTCTGCTCTCAAATGACCGCGCCACATACCATGAATCAGCCTTCGATATAGCCACGAGGCTGACAAGATGGGACGCCATTTACTATGTCCAAGCTTCTCGGCGTGGCTACTTGTTTGAGCAGGAATGGGCATTCGCAAGCGGACTGCCGACCGTCATCTCTTTCCTGGTGAAAGGTACACTTTTAATCTATACCTATGAATGGGTTCTCATAACTAACTAATGTTCCTAGCAGTCACGGGCCTTGGTGTCCAGCAAGATGGCGCACTTGAATCTCTCATTGGCATCTTTGTGGCCAATGTGTCACATCTGCTATCAGCCTTAGTATTGTATAAGCTCGGTCTGACTGTCTCCAAGAACTCGCGGGTGTCTTTGGTCGCAGCTGTGCTTCACATACTGTCACCCGCAGGTCTGTTCCTCTCGGCACCATACTCGGAAAGCCCTTATGCTCTCCTCTCTTTTGTGGGCTACCTCTTCTTCGCAAAGGCAGTTCTTAGTGAGAAGCGCACTGTTGCCCATGACGTGAGCTTGGTGGCATCAGGCCTATGGTTCGCCTTCGCCGTTAATTTTCGGAGCAACGGAACGCTCAATGGCGTACTCTTTGCCATCGAACTGCTCCGTGAACTATCACGCCAGCCTACCCCTAATAGCATTCGAAGAAGGCTAGCTTTGCTTACCGGTGGGTCTGCTGTTGCGCTTGGATTTTTGATACCCCAAATCGTCGCTTATCGGACATACTGTTACGGTGATCTCGAATCCGAGATCAGGCCATGGTGTACCAAGCGACTACCTAGTATATACTCCTTTGTCCAAGAGCATTACTGGTGAGTAACAATGGCCTATTCCCTGACCGTGCTGACCCCAAATAGGAATGTCGGCTTTCTACGCTATTGGACTCCGCCAAACATACCTCTCTTCCTGTTAGCTTGCCCTGTGTTATATCTCCTTATCAAGTCAGGCACCGCCTTCTTCTCCAACCCTCATATTCTGAACGATGGAGCAAAGGATACAGCAATATCGGGAAATCTAGAGTCGTTGCTTCGTTCTATGGCCTCCGCTCAACTCATTTTGACTGCCCTAGCCATTACAACCTACCACATTCAAGTTATTACAAGAATGTCCTCTGGGTATCCTCTCTGGTATTGGTGGCTAGCAAATGTACTTGCTCACGACAAGACAGCAGGTTTTGGCAAGAATGTCGTACTGTTTATGGTCATGTATGCCAGTATACAGGGTGCTCTTTTCGCATCTTTTCTTCCTCCAGCTTAGAGCTTTATAATCAAACGCGGTGGCGTGGCACAGAAAACGCTATTGTTTCGATGATGTGCCTGCTTTCCGAACCTTCAGAGTACCTTTATGATGTGTTTATGAAGCAAGCAGCATGGTTTTAGATGACAGCAAGACAATGTATGGTCCTAGTGTATGAATTGCCAACCGAGACCCACGCACCCATGATAGTTTAACTGATGTGTTAGTGATAGGCGGCGCTGATTGCAACATCGCAAAACGGACCGGAAAGGCTTCAGGACCAAGGACACTCGTCGTTGATCTAATAACGAAGGAAACCAAACCCAAAGTTCCCCGGAAGCTACAGAGCCTAGCATATGGGAACTTATATAAGATGTCGGAGGTCACTCGAGAGATCAATCGTAACCAGGGCCTTTCTTCCGCAGATGCGAAACGGTTAGGATTGCGAGTGTATTTCGCGTCTATCTGCACTCATTCTCTAGCCCTAGTCGTTGCCTTTAGTATGAATCCGTCTTCTTCATTCCGGTTACAGTTAAGCAACCGTCACTATCCAAAGGGCATCGTCCTCGCTGTCGGGCGGGGTTCAATTCTTACGCTAGATCTTCTACACCTTACCGCTATTAATGAGCGGTTTAGTGTCAATATCATTTTTCTTGGTCACTTGCCAGGCAAGAAGCAGGCCTTATACAGCCTTAGGTAGACCTTATTCCCCACTCTAATTTGCATGCGATGCAGAAGTAAATCGGGACGAGACATGTTAACGAAGAGATAGCCAACAAATTAGATATCATTAAAACTATCTTGTAAATTAGGTTTTCTAATCTGACATGTATGTCGCGGCTACCACGGATAGGCATGCAGGAAGACATGCAAAGTCGTCGTCGTCGCCCCACACGACGCACAAGCTACTCATATCAAGCAACGACTGTCCAAACTACATTAGACTGAGTGTTCTAGGACCGGCCGAGGTTCGCACGGGATCCGGAGTACGAGAAATGACAGAGAAATTGTGAGGATCGAGGGTACAGAGTAAGAGAAGCAGTATCGTAACGTATAGTCTATTGCACTATTCAGCTAAAACCTACCCTCTTTTTTTTTATAGAATTAAACTATGTCTAACTCATGTCCGCTTTAACGTTATATTAAACTTAAGTTTTTTATGAACGCCCAGTAAAGAGATTGTTACCGGTACAATATTATAAGCTGTTTTATCGTCTACATTTTATGTTCAAGTCGTTTACAGTTCGTGGGCGCGATCGAAACAAACCGTGTCTACAATGCACGAAACATCTTATCAAGCATCCTAATCACCGATGCCAGTACAACATTAGTATGTGTTATATCCTATCCAAGCATAAATCGGAGGCTGATTACATTATAGTTAGCAAGGTCCAGAATCAGAAGTGCGTGTAGGGGGGCCTAGGGGTTAGGGACCGATCCTTATTGGAAGGATGGCTCTGTCAAGGGCTTCAGCGATAGGCAGTGTCTCCGATGAGGTGTATTATATAACCCTTCAACTGATGACGTATTATTCGTCAGGTTTCATTCTGTCTTCATAGTTGGTTCTTGGAATAGATGCCATTTCACGCTGCTTTGTAACCCACCTCCTAACAGAAATGGTGTTTTCCAACAACTGCAGTATCGTCCCCCTATCATTGCTACCTACAAAGGCTTGGCGGGAAAACTGATCGAGTTCTAGCTCGAAAACATATGAAATTGCTGAATTCTACGCTTATCAACAACGATGACCTAAAGCTCCTAGAATCCCAGCAAGCTAGTGATGTGATCATTGGCGGTTATAACGATGCAGTAAACATTCTTATTCACCTGTTCATATTGCTTTATTCATTCAAGTACTACCTTCTTATACCCATTCTATATTTTAAATGTTATTTAGCTATTGATGTTTTATTTTCTTGTTATTCATAGCTATTAGTTATTAACTCTAGATTATTATCAAGACAAGTGTCTGAACATTGTCAATTTGCAGGCTAGAGGGTGAAAAAACAAGTTGAGAATCCTATGTATGCGCCAACAAAGAAGTTATGGCTGCCGTCAGAGATCTCCCCGCAGTATCTCTAGTCTTCTCTAAGTTGATCTACCCACTGTCAGACCTCGTACTGCTCTGGCAGCTTTCTTGATCTTGTTTGTGGCCTCGCCAGTACTTTTTTACTGACAAATCTGTCTAGTAAAGCATCAGCTTCTAGCTCTGGTCGAGATTCCGTGTCTTTGGTTTGGGTTAAAGCAAATGAAGCCCTGGGCTTGTAGCCTAGGTGGCCATCTCGATAGCTGCGTACTAATCTGCAGGATTAGTAGTTGAGCCAAGAGGTCTGCGCGACGGGTATAGGTGGGAACAAAGCCTTGTTTTCTGTGAGTTCGAGGGTTCCACCTTCAAGAGCCGTTGTAAAGTCCCAGTCTAGATGTCACTAGAGTATATCAATCATAACTGAGACGTGTGATTCGAGACTCGGAATAAGCAACTTCATTCAACGCATTAACGCTAAATGAGACGGTATCAGAAGCGGCAAACCATGGACCAGCTCTGTACGAGTATACTACCGGCCTTTTCACTAATCAGGCAACACATGCGAGCTCTCCGTTCGATATCAAGGGTGATAAAACCCTCTTCTATTCTATCCAATCCCCGAAATCCATCGCGGCCTGGCACCAATACTCGAGCGAGCTGCCCGCAGCCGAAACCAGCTGTGTGCAGCTTGCTCTTGTTAATCGAGAAACGGCACACAATCTTCCCATAATGTTGATTGCGGGAATGAAAAAGAAGACATACGTCACTAGACAACCCTTCTCGCGAGAAGATTGCAACCCACAGCTGCAGGATGCAGGTAGGGTTTCTTGATTTTTGACCCCTCCCGCGACGCCGGTCAGCAACGGGGCGGCTCGCGATGTAACACTTGCCGGGGGCTAAGAATCGAGTAGCCGGGTCGGACATCTAGGTGCTATGTATGTAGCCGGGCATCATGTCTACAGCAGTGAGAAGTAGATCAAAGTTGTTCATGGCCGTTCCCATGGAGTTCACCAGTTTATCTCAAGTACCGTCAAGCTGGAGAAACAATTTCCTTATCAACCTTAATAGCGGCAGTATCGTCTTCACAGAGCTTCTGCATGGGTATTGACGACCATATCAAGCAATTGGCAGCCAGAATCTTAATTTATCTGGGGGTTTGGAGGACTAGGGATGTCCACACCACCCCTTTAGAAATCAAGCTTCACCGTGCGGGGTAGCGCACGATCGACGTACAGCATCACAAGGGTATGAGGCAAGTAAGAAGGGCAATTAATACATGATCTCGAAGCATGGTAGGTTGGGGAATGGTAAATTCATGCGACAATTGCCGCCTGCGGGGTACGTAGAGCCTCCCTCGGAGCCTACTCCTATAGAGCTTTTGTTGTTGGTGAAACGGCTCGGCCCTCAACGTGTGTTTGATATTATCACGACATCGAGGGGAATCGGTCCGCGAACCGTAGGCCAACCACAAGGGCTTTGCGGCCGAAGTACGGACAGCTTAGTTTATAGTAAGCCTTTGTTTCTTGTTTCAACGCAGTAAGCAATCGTGATCCTGAGATGTATGGATAATACCGCTTGTTTTATGTGCAAGAGAGGATCCCGGCCCCCGACGGTGGGGAGTTCTCCAACCCCCCATGCAGTCAACAGTCTGGTAGTATCGCCTTGCCGTGAGATCGCAGCAGCGCGATCGTTCGGCTAGGGCTGCGCAAGATGCAACCATAGCGCTTCACATATCGTATTGCGAAGAAATGCGGTCTAGGTATGCTCTAAAGTCTGATAATAGAGACGGTGGAGATGGCGTTGCTATCCTAAAGGGCGTTCAACATCGAAGAATTCTTGGGAGTCGGTTATAAGGTTGAACCTTGCTATTTTGACATGTCACATACACTTCCCGAGATCACAGCACGCTTGGACATGATGCTATAATAAACTTAGGCGCAAATATGACAGTTGAAGAATAACGGTTTTAGATTTATCACACAGATGATTGGCAAATGTTGCTCGGACACAAACACAATCCTGTGCGAGCATCATAAACATAAATGTGGGTACTACGTATAAATGGTGATGAAGGAGAAGTAGTCATCTCTTCATCAGAGCTCCGTTCTGTAATGATTTTCACGATGGTGTCAGATCTTAGAGCTGTACCTTATAAACGAAGATGTTGCGTCAAAGTGTGTTCGTCAGATGCACGAAGTGACCTATCCATGCTGTCCATTTGCTGCCGGTTGAGTGCATCTAGAGAGATTACCTGTTGCACATAAACAGTTCGAGCATTGCCGGCAGGCATTTTTTAATTACAGGTGTGTCGCACGACGTCTGAGCTTGAAGATATGTGATGTATGCTGTACCAGTGTTACATGAAGCCTAGACGTTTGCAGAAGCGAGCAGCACGCGCTGTTCCTGTCATGTCGGCTATTGGCAGCAATACAACTTCGATACTACCCTAAGACACGAGTCTGGTTGTTTGTTACTACATCGTATCCTGGAACAATTGTGTCGATTTGCTTGATTAGGGTTGTTTAAGAGTGGCTCATGGGTTTCCCACCGGTTGCCCCCAATAACAAGACAGGAACGGCTTGGGAATCTCGTTTCATGCACATGCGATTCATGCTGTCCATTCGGTATCATACATATACAGCAGCATCGGGAGGTGACAGGCGGCGGACGTGCCGGGTGAACTAGTGTGGAATGATTCTAGGCTTGGCGTAAAGCTCGAGACGTGTGGGTTTTGTGATCTACCTTCCGCTAATTATACATACAGTAGTAAAATATGTGCTAACCCGAGGAGGTTAGGATACTCTATAGATCTGTCCATAGCTCACGTGGAAATTGGATCTTGCAAATATGCGACAGATACAGTAGTATACCTACTGTCGACGGTACTGAGAATAGGGACCCTCAACCCATGATTCACGACTCTGGGGTTGATATCGTCTAAATTGGCAATTGAGTGAATCGCGCAGAAATATTGGGTTCATCTCAAAGGCTAGAAATGCTTCGTCATCAATTACCTTTCGCCAGATTTCGAGAGTCAGATCTTCGCAACCTCTCACCTCGAGAAAAGAGTGACATCAGATGGCGTCTGAGGTACGCCACGAATCTAAAATAGCAAACCAAGTTTGGTAATTAGTTAGCCGCTATTGGTATTGATAGAAATTATTGCCATTCGGTCTAGCTGTTGTCATTTACAACAACAACCAGTGATATGTCTCTGTCTCGTCTGGGAGTCATTAGTCTAACAATTCTAGCTTTTTTGGGAATTGAGTTCCGGTTCCCTGTCACCTTGCGACGAGATGAAAGTAGCCCGTAGAGGAATTCATAGCTGTTAGTTGATTTACCGATAGAGATGCCGATGATATTAGTACGTAGATATTCTGGAACTAGAACTGGGATAGGCGAGCTGACGTGTTAACTGCGATAATAATGCTATGGGCTCACGGTACATCTCTAAATTATATAAGAGACAAGTGAGTACACATTGAAGAGTAACAACACGGACCTGCGTATTTTGCAATGTAATTCCGACCATGCCGCACCGATCATGCACGACATCAAAATGTTGCAATAGCGGCAAGTCCCGTCCGCTGACGATGTAAACCCGATAACTTCATTCCAAGTGGAATCTGATACAAGTGACGGCTATTCTTCGAGCCTGAAAGCTGTTTAATATTCAATGCGAACCGTAGCATCTAGCAAGTCTGTGGTCTTTCTTAGGCACAGTAGAAACTTGCCTGTTATTTTATTTCCAATATTCTGTTTTGCGCTCCGATAGCTTCCTCTAATGAACCCTGGCACCTGGCTTGCAAGGGGGTGAAAGCTGCAGCAGGGATGAACATGCTCAAGCGCTCAGGGGCCTATTATGGCTCTGTTATGGTCTACATATGTCCAATATCCCATGCAAATCCTATGGGCCGTTCCATCCACCTTCACCCATCCACATCTTGAAAATAGTTCCTGAATGGCGGGATGGATACAGGCCAGGGCAGTTCCCAATAAAAACCATACTAAGTTTCCAAGTGAATTGATATTACCTAGGTAGTCTAGTGGCTATAGTTTGGGCACGGCTTCTCGGCACCACGATGCGCGCGGCCTAGTGATATTTTTTATATAAATATTCTCTAGGTAGTCTCGGCTAATGATACTGACCTTGACCTGGCAGGATTATCCAGGATGTACGTGAGTGGATTCAAAGCGCTGCCATCTTGAAATGAAATGCACAACCACCTGCTCACTATTCAACGTCTGACCGTATTATATTATCTTCCTAGACGCTAGTAGCCCCTTCTTGACTGCATGCATGGTGCGGATTGAATCCCCATTTTTCATATTGTAATTGTAGACCATTGACTCTTCGCGTCTTCTGGCCATTCTACAAATGAGATTTTCTTACTTCCCCTCTCCCTTTTTCCCAATAATACATTCCGTCCGCGATTCGAGAACAGTTCAGATCCGGTCAGCTTTGTGTGAGGCTGTGCCTATTAAGTCAAACGAATCCCGGAACCCCTGACGTCTGGGGTGTGGATCCTTCAAGAAAAAGATAGGCAATATTTGGCCTCATATATGGGGAGCATCTGACCATATCCTTTTGTCTACTGCTTCTTAAGTTTTGTTGGTCGCTGGGATAGGGTACACTGAATTCTCCCGCGATTACTTGGGACGACGACTGTCAAGAGGGAATTCCGTATCATACGCCACCACCGCGCTTACAATGTCCGTGAGGAATGAAAGTTCACCAGCCTTGAACTGAGCGGACCCCAAGAGGATCGATTGATGCGTCTCACCTGAACCCCGCCAGTCAACTTCGCTAGCCGACGCTCCTTGCTGAACTCACGGCGCTGTTGACTGCCGTTGAACTACCCATAAGTACTGTGGTGCAGACCCATTTCGCCTGATCCGATCACAGCGATCTGGTTTGAAGGGCTTAGACTGGTTAATTCGTAATCTTCCTTGGGCGATGCTCTGTGATTCTGATCCCAAATCATTAACAAGGTAGGGAAGGGGAGTAAGGCGACGAGGTCACTGCTGGATACAGAGAAGCGCATGTCGCTTACTCGGCCTTATATCAAAGATGGGAGGTGGGATAAGGTCCAAATTCAAGTTCCCAGTGCCGGGTCGGTCCAGCAAGAAGCAGCAAGTGCCAACAGTGTCCGTCTCGAGTCCGCCGCTATCGAAAGCACAGAGAATACTAGGCGCTGATGGAATCAATACTGGTTCATCGAAGTTGACAGTCGATCCTGGTCGGTCTTGGGAAACCGGCTCCACCGGCGCCATCAGTATATCAATATCCGAGAGCAGTGCGAGCCAACCCACGAACGACATCGGCTTCGACCGAGAAGATGATGACGATACGAGCTATGGGAAGGACCTCTGGGATCAGGAGTCTGCGATTATCCCGCGACAGATTCGGAGCGCCCATGGTCCTGGTCGAAAGGGTCTGACGACGAAGCGATCTGTATTCACTGTTGGCAACGAGTCGCGTGATAATATGACGAACACATCTACTCGCGGTAGGCGACTATCCTCTTCGACGATTGATACCCATTACGACTCGGCGAAGATGCCTCTTGCGATATCGCAGCAAACATCGAACTCGGCTATGGCAAAGGGCCTTCCATCAAAGGTTAACGTGCTTCTAGACATGGATGGAACTTTGGCTGGCCCACAACCCAGAAAGAAGAAGCCTGCCCGGCTCGATTTTTCACGCTTACGACCAAAAGGACACAGGGATCGGAATAAGAACGTCATCAACCTTGAACCTATTCTCGGCAATAATTATGTTATGAGTTCACCATCGTTCATATCTCAGCCGCTGGAGTCCCCGATGCTGTCAAGCTCCATGACTGAAGGCGGCCAGAGGACCCGGCGAAAACTCATGAAGCAGCACTCGGCCTTGGATAGTCCACGGTCGATGCGATCATCTCCTCGGTCTAAGGGCATTACAGAACCGACTGGGTTACATCAACTTTATCATCATTATGAGCAGATGTCGTTCCGAGACGAGCAGACATGGGAAGAGGAGGTTGATCAAGAGCATATACCGGCTTATCCAGAACGTGGTATAGACAACCAAAGACCACCCAGCACTTTTACCCATAGTCTTATTGCGCCGCTACCCTTGCCATTGCTCCAAGGTCAAGGCGCGAACTGGGGTCACTCGCGCAATAACTCTCATGATAGTAGGGTAACTGCCTCGATAGCCGACTCATCGGGGGGACTGCAGGTGCATTCTGCTTCAAGAAAAGACTATGCAGGGAGTGTATCAAGTCGCCATACCCGGACGTCCAAAGCATCGCCGTCGAGCAAGAGCATAGTAGAGTCGGATCGGCTACAAAGTAGTATCTTATCTCTATCGGACTCTTCGGACGACGAGGCTATCGAGTCAGCCTCGCCAGCACCTCTTTCTCATCGCGAGAGTCTTACGCATGGTGTAGTCTCCGAAAATCCTAATCCAAGTAGAGGTCAACAAAGTCCGAACCATCCGCACGGGACCACCAATTCAAGAAAATTCATACCTTCGCTCAATCAACTAGATGAGCATCTACCTGTCAAGTCTGCGTCGAACTCTCAGACTACCTATAGCCGCTCGCCATCGAACAATACCTTACGCTCCAGCCACTCTTCCATGAGCACACTAACGCCAGCACATTTCTTGTCGCCCTCGGCTCCCGACTCCCGACTTACCTCGAGGTCTACTGAGACCCTCGATACGCTAGGTTCCTCCCGCCAACCTAGCTACGGGGTGCAAGAAGCAACGGCGGTGGCCTTTGTACCGTTCGCCTCCACGGTCGAAGCTGCCTCAAAGATTTCTATATCCGGAAATGCCAATCCTCTAGAAAAGGCCCTCTTACGGCAGAATAGCAGTGCGACGTCCCGTTTCTCCCAGTCTTCAGATCCAATATCACCTAGTAGTGTAGAATTTTACATGAAGTCTCGAGAATCACTTCAAAGGGATGCGATGGCCGGTGGATCTACCGAAGCTCAGAATGCGCGCTTAATGGCGGTGACAAGACAGGAGGAGATGTTGCTGGCGGCGCTGCGACAAAAGAGGGCTAAGATGCGGGAGACGGTCATTTCAGAAGCCGAGGAGGACGGGCAGAGTCGAACTAGTTCGAGTCGGGGTAGCTTTGTGAGCTCGAAAAAGTCAAATACAACAAGCAGCAAGGGGGTGACTGGACGGATGCCGATACCCGAACACAATGCTAATTTGAGTAATAAGAGTCGGCTGAAGAGGGGCTCCTCGCTATGCACAGGAGTCTCTCAAGAAAATCTTTGCGAAGTTGCTCGGCAGAACGGCTCGCACAAGGACCTACAGGATGTAGACATTCCTTCGGCAGCTAGCCGTAGTGATGCAACGGAAGGGACTTCAACATCGGCGACTGGATCTACTAACTCGACAACTTTCGACTCACGGAACGATCGGGTTCTTTTATACCTCGATCGACCGACCCAAGATATCAAGGCGGCTGACCGGAGTCAAAATTTTAGTGACTACATGGACGACAGCGATGGGGAAGATCTCATAGTCAATGAGCGACGCACCAGCCGCATGCAATCCCGACGTGATAGCGCATTCGGGTACAGGACTGATACTATGGGTAGCCGACGGGAGAGCAACAATCAAGACAATCAGTATCGAAAGAACTCGATTCCCATCATCAGCCCTCTTAGCGCTCCGACGAAAGGCCGTCGGTTACAAGACGTGCCTGAAGTCGAACCGCAACCTGAATACAATGAGGATGTGGATGCAGATGACACAGAGGACGATGTTTTCGATGAATTTCCACAGCCCCCTATGCCCCCACCGTCCTGGCCGCTGCCCCCTCGGCCGGAAAAGCCCGCTGCAAAGCCAGATAGCCCGGCTTCTTCGGGCTTCCTCCATCCGTCGAGTGCGTCAAGTGCGATGCATCAGGGTCACTCGCCTGAGCGCAAAATCGGCCACCTAAAAAGCAAGAGGAGCTTGGTACGGTTGAGCGCCGTAGGGCACGCGCACTCTCCGATGCCCTTTTGGGGTGACGACGACTGAAGGATATCTTGTCCGCAGGCTACGGACTATTGGGTACGAACATCGACCTATTCTAAGATAATGGCTATACTGTATCTTGCAATATCTGAAGGCGAGAATACTATCAACGACATGTATAATCCGGAATCACGATCACAATACACAACTTACCAACCCGGCCACCGGGCCATCTTATTTTCACTATGTAACAACTCACTTTACCGCAACTATCAGCTATGGGCGGATTTCACTACCTACTTATCTACTTAAAGGCGCTCTGTTCGCCATTTCATTATTCTTAACTCGGCATAATACCCCCGAAGAACGGTTCTTACGTCTATACCTATACCTACTTTACCTATTATACATGGAACGGTACCTGGATAGTGGATAAACGGCATACTATTACTACTACTACTATTACTACTACTAATAATAGGTGGGGAATGAGAGGAATGGTTTTCAGGAGCATTAACGGATGGGATGATCACCTAATGAATGGATTGATGCATTAGATGAAGAAGCCTTTGTTGTACTTCCTCTTACCACTCCACATATGAAGATACATCCAAGTAGTACGGCTTATTGAGCCCAAGTTGGCATGAGATTTATGTTATAGACTACCTAGAAGGCGACAGCCGATGAATACGAGTACCTGTAATTCTTACATGTCATAGATGAAGACATCAATCCCTGGCTGGCTGGCTGGCCATGTTGGACGATATGAGCGATCCTATTCGAGAAGCAGAATTTGCATTTTCTTTCCCCGGCCAGACCAGATTGTGGTCGGGGAAATAGTAAACGATTCATCACTTGGCTAGTCACAGGACAAACAGAGGGACATTCACACTAGTGCTGGCACTCATGCAGCAGACGGGATGATTCGCAGGACGGTGCGGCACTGCGTTGGCGGCGATGTGCCCATATGTAGGTAGGTCTATCTGTATGCGAGATACTGGTCAGATAGTCGCTCAGTGGTAGATGGAGGTGTTCCCCACTAGCAGAACGAAGGACGTCGCATCGCACACCGCATCTGCGCCCCCTTACCGTACCTTAGCCATTCAAGACGTCGCTATTGCAGGCATCTGGCAGCTTGCACATGACATGAAGCATGAAAAATCGGGATTCTAAGCCTTGAGTCGAACGTGATGAGAGAGAGAAAAGTATGTCAGGGCCTGTAGATAAGGTAGTGTCCAAAAACAGAGGATAAGAGTCTTGCAGTATATTTGTACCAGTAGCACGCAAGACAATACGGGTATGGGGGTTAATACCTAGCTTGTAGATTGTGCGGCCATTGGACGGGATGTAAATGAAAGAGGGTCTCTAAAAATCGTAAGAAGAGGTTTTATGAGTACAAAGAGTATCTGACGAAATGCTGTCCGCAACAACTTGAAGACGGAAGATCCGAAACGTCCTTTATATAAAAGCGACGGGGAGAGCTTGAGACTCAAAACGAGAGACGGGGGTGATCTAGTCTGGACCTCTATGCACGATGACTGATGTGACCTCTCCGACGATACCTAGCGCGCTGAAGATCCATGCTAAACCCCACACAATAGCTAGGTACCAAGTACATAGTAGTACCATAATAACACAATGAATGAAGCAACATTGAAGCAGTCAAACAAATTCTATATTGTTCAATACCTAGAGATGGGTGAAAGAATGAGGAGGAACCTGTGATCAAACTGACGGATTCCAATGAGGCGGGTTAGAGGCGGTGGAATCTGGATCAGGCTGTTCAGGGGTTCTACATACCTAAGTCCGTGTAGAGAGCCCAACCTGCTGGGACTTACAGGCCTGCATCTGATCTACAGCGTACCTCCGTACCTGTATGTCATTATGTGCAGTGACATCTACGACGTGGAACTGGACCCAGGCCTGAACGCCATTGATATCATTGCCTGCCAATCCTCATTCCAGAGTCTCTGCTCGGTTTGAAATACATTCTTTTCTTATAAATCTGGTTGGATCAACTTCTCCCTTCTAGGCATCTAGACTACTGTATATATGCGTAGCATTGTCATTGACTTTACCTATCAAATATTATACCTTGACACCGACTTTTGACAACGAGGATAGCTAGTAACGTTTGCGACGAAGCACCTGAGAAGCTCGAGTTTCGCTGCATCCTCAAGCACCAATACACCTTTTCTGGTGAACTCTGGATGGACCCTTGTTAATGCGGCGGTTCGAATTGATTGTATTGGGGAAACTGGGGCACGCACTGAAACCTGGAACCTTTTTTTTCTGGCTTGCTTCGTGACGCGCATCTTTATTTTTTTAATCCAACTATTGGTGACTTACCTTCGTTAAATTGTCGCGTGCTTCTTTATTGCACCAATCGCTTGCGCCGGCTACAGGACCACAAGACCGTCCACGTTCATTATCTACCATTGACGCTGTGCCGTCCGACAAATCGTTCATATCGACGCGACCAGGCCGATATCAGGTTGACGGAGCCCCGACCGGGCGGGAACAACGTTGTGAGGAACGATCAAAGAGGACGTGTCGAAGAAGAGAGCGAGCCTGGAAATTGTTCTCCTATTCAGAGACATTCCATCATGGCCCTTCTCGATGTTAACACGGGCTCCCCACAGATTGCGCGGGGCCCGAAGCTCCTGGGCATTCCCATGAAGCAGATGTCTTTGATCACGGTGCGTATGCCCTCTGTTTTAATGGGATCGCTGCCATGGACTGCTTCTATGAGACAGGAGGAGGGGAAGCTTAGTCTCCGTTGCCGTACCTTGTCATAACTAACCCTTATTACTGGCTAGTTGACATTCCAAAACTCGGCCGTTACCCTCATTGCGCACTATTCGCGAATGATGCCCCCTAGCGGCGACCATCGATACTTCACATCGACCGCCGTACTCCTCACCGAGCTTGTAAAGCTTGCCATCTCTCTGACTTTTGCCATCTACGAAGTTTCGAGGACCCTCGCCCCTTCTACCCCAGCGACCGTGCTATTCCAGCAAATCTACAATTCCGTGTTCAGGGGGGACGGATGGAAATTGGCCATACCGGCGACGCTCTATACTTTTCAGAACATGTTGCAATATGTTGCTGTAGAGAATCTGGACCCAGTTCACTACCAGGTCATATTGCAGCTCAAGGTATGAAGTCTCAATTGTATGGATCTATATTCAGCCAATAGCTAATGGGCATTGGGTAGATACTCACGACAGCTATCTTCACTGTGACGGTCTTGGGCAGATCTTTGTCTCTCAAGAAATGGATTTCACTAGTCATTCTGACAGCTGGAGTCTCGATTGTGTCGATCCCTTCGTCAACCTCGAAAGACAGTTCTTTTATAATTCATGATATGACGGACCACTTTTTCCCCCGTTCGGTACACGAACTGGGCCAGGTTGCTAATGGCCTAGGCGATGTGGCCCGGGAGCTGACAAGGCGCGGTACGGAAGCGTTAGCCAGTGCCGGCGAGTTGCTGGTAAAACGGTCAGCTTCGTACGAAGGTATCGAGGAAGATCAGAATAGCTCACCTGTCATGAATTACTCAATTGGCCTCTCAGCTGCCTTGACTGTGGCTGCACTGTCTGGCCTAACAGGGGTCTACTTCGAAAAAGTACTCAAGGATCCGCATACGTCGGCGTCGGTCTGGATTTGCAATATTCAACTTTCCTTCTACTCTATCATCCCAGCTTTGCTGATTGGAGTAGTGTTGAAGGATGGCGAAGAGATCGCGCAACATGGCTTCTTCGACGGCTATAGCTGGGTTGTCTGGACTTTGATCATCCTCCAATCTCTTGGCGGCGTAGTGGCTTCACTGTGCATCCATTATGCTGACAACATTGCCAAGAATTTTGCTACAAGTATCAGTATCGTCATCAGCTTCCTGTTCACTGTCTGGTTCTTTACGTGCGAGATTACTTTCACAGTAGGTCTACAAGTATACCCATGGATCTCATAAAATCTACTAACGCATTTCAGTTCATTCTTGGCACAGCGTTGGTCCTTATCGCAACCTTCCTTTACACTAGCCCAGATCGCAAGCGAGGGCGCCCACCCCCAATCAACATTGTCAATTACGAAAAGACTATGATCGATCCCATGAACACGCCACGGTCAACCGATAGGCTCGAAGTGCCCAACCCGTTAGGCGGTGCCAAGAGTCTAGGTCTTTCAACATCGCGGCCCTCTTCGCCGCTCCATCATCACCGTGTGCCTTCAGCTAGAGGCAAGGCCAGAGATGAGTGATGCCATGATGTGAAAAAATACGGGGAATGACTGGATGCGAAATTTTATGAAGACTAAGCGACTTGACCGTACCGGCTACTCGCGATGACGATATGACGTCTAAACATCGCGTAAGAGCTGCGCCGTGAACTCGGACAGCACCTCACGGAAGACGCATGGTACACTACCTGTTGATTCTATGCGCTTACCAATGACGGCCACTTAGATGGCATACGATGATGAACAGCTATTTAGCGCACCTAGAGACCATGCGAAGTCTGAAGCGACCGCAAAGATAAGGAGGGCTTGATATACATGCGCGGTGTTCTCGCTATCGCGTTCGGATGGAGCTCTGGAGCTCTGAGTTGTAGCATTGGAAACTGTCAAGATGTTACAGGCGATTGAAGGAGGCGAAGAGATTAAATAGATTCTAGAAGTACATCAGATCAGAGTCTATTAGTTCTCATCTTTCCTTTTAATGTCCCAGCACGGCTACTCATGTGTGATGATCATGGGTTTCCTTGCGCCCTGTAGGCAGGTTTGGTAAGATGGTGTTGGCTTGAGGCCTATCAAAGAGACCAATGACATGAAATCCTATAAATGTTGCTGGCAGAAGAAGATAAGTAGCTTGCAGCTTTTGTCATCTAAGCTCGTCAATAGCAATACTAACAAGGCTCAATATATCCATTTCAAGGCAGCCGTACCTCGACGGCCTTCACGTGATTCTCGACTGCTTCTATGAAGGAAGGGGCATCCCCTGCTTCATGGCGACATTCCCGGGAAAGAGAGGAAGGGGGAAAGAGGGAGGTAGGAAGGAGGCAACAGCGGCACTTGACACTTTATGTGGTATGCAATCATCGTTATCCATCTTTTGGCATCTTTGTTTTCTTACAGTCTCTTCTCCTCTGCACTTCATTATGGCCATCTTCCGAAGTCCCGTTGCGGCATGGCTGTGTTGAACCAGTCTATATACACAATCTTTTGAAGATTATTGCCCTAATATTTAAGTATATAGCTCGTCATTAAGTCCGTTGCCAATCATGTCTCGAGAGTCCGGATCTAGCAGTCGTCGCCATATATATGGCCACCCCAGCGGAGAAGATCATGACAGACATATACAGAATATTATTGATCATACGAGCAGCCTCTTTCCGGATACACAATACCAATTACCACAGCTCTGCACGCCCTCCACTACCGACTGGAACCAAGACAGTCACATCGATGCCTTGGGCCACATCAATAAGGAAGCAAATGAATACGGGGCTTTGGACGACTTTGGTAGGCCTATTGCTCCCGCCTTGCCTTACTAAATTCGATCAGCGAACTAACTAGTTGCCTAACTCCGTCTACTCCATAGATCAAAGAGTGCTTGGTCGCTCCCAGGCTGCATATCATCCCTCTAGCACCAGGAGCTTTTCCAATACTAGTAGTCTTAGTCAACGTCTTTCATTGCCCCTGAGTGCTAGTGTCAACAGGCCAAGTCGCGTACTTGGCGACGCAAGTCACCACTTCAGACCGTTCGTGCCCAGAGACCCTGATTATCAATCACCATTCCAAAGCAATCCACATCGGCATGATGAACCTGAAGAGATAGGCCGCGGATATTCTAGACATGGCATTCAACTTCGCGTGGATTCTCCCCAAATATCCCCTCACCAGTCCTCAGTGCAGAGCGCCGTAGCTCGGTTCGAACCGCCTCAACCCTCCTCATCCTCTCACTCGATCTTCAATCAAAATAGCACGCGGAGAGTCGGAGAGCTTCAACGTGGAACACAACTCTTTGCGCCTATCTTCCACAAATGTAAGACCTATAATTAAGCATGTCAATCTAACAGCAAGTTAACATATTGGCAGCGAAAAAAACGCCGCCCATCAACTCCTCTGTGACGAGTAGCTCACCATCGAATGCTGGGCACTCCAGTCCTTCAGCTCGCATAAGCATACAGAGACAGAAGCAGGTTGCTAATCGAAATCAACAAGTCCCAAAATGGAACCAGAAGCTTCAGTTCGACCTCGACCATGCGTCTAACTTGCCACCTGTCGTGAACAACACGCGCCTTATTGACCCACGTCAATCGTTACCTGACAAATTCCGTGCCGTTTTCCCATTTCAACTATTCAACGCTGTACAATCAAAGTGCTTCCCTCTAGTGTATGGCACGAATGATAATGTTGTCATTTCTGCGCCTACTGGCTCTGGCAAGACCGCGGTCTTGGAATTAGCCATCTGCAAGCTTGTGTCAAGCCAGGGAGGTGATAACTTCAAAATTGTCTACCAAGCCCCAACCAAGTCTCTGTGCTCCGAGAAGGCAAGAGACTGGCAAAAGAGGTTCAGCCACATGAATTTACAATGTGTCGAGCTGACCGGCGACACTTCTCAAGCCGAGGCTCACCGTGTTGGCAGCGCATCCATCATTGTTACTACCCCTGAAAAGTGGGATTCAATTACGAGGAAATGGAAGGATCATCGAAAACTACTAGATTTAGTCCGGCTCGTGCTCATCGACGAAGTTCACATTCTAAAGGATACTCGCGGCGCGACTCTTGAAGCTGTCGTGTCTCGCATGAAGACAATTGGGGCTAGCATTCGTTTCGTTGCTATTAGTGCGACGGTTCCCAACATTGATGACGTCGCCAAATGGCTCGGCCGTGATCACCAAAACCGACATGATCCGGCAAGATTTGAAGTTTTCGGAGAAGAGCTGCGGCCAGTCAAGCTGCAGAGGTACGTGTACGGTTATGAAGGCGTACCCAATGACTTCAGCTTCGAAAAGGCGCTTGATGGGAAGCTGAATCTTCTACTCGCAAAACATTCCCAGAGGAAGCCGATTATGATATTCTGCTTCACAAGAAAATCCTGCGAGCGCACGGCTCGAACTCTGGCAGAGTGGTGGTCAACATGCTTGGTTAATGACAGGGCGTGGCCACCACCAACTAACCGCATTGAGGCATCGTCCCAGGATTTACAAGAGATGGTTCGTTATGGTATCGCTTTCCATCATGCAGGCCTCGATGTTCAAGACAGAGCCTCGGTCGAGAAGAATTTCCTTAATGGGCAGCTTCATGTTATTTGCTGTACATCTACTTTAGCTGTTGGCGTTAACTTGCCCTGCCACACCGTCGTCCTCAAGGGAACCAGCCACTATACAGACGATGGATCTCAAGAATACTCGGATTTGGAGGTCATGCAAATGTTAGGGCGTGCTGGCCGCCCACAATTTGACAGCAGTGCCGTTGCGATTATCATGACGAGACCAGCGAACGTCCAACGATATGAGAAGCTCGTTTCAGGGGAAGAACTGCTCGAAAGCACTTTACATCGCAATTTGTTAGAGCACCTTAATTCTGAAATTAGCCTCGGGACAATCCAAGACACTCAAACCGCGAAGAAATGGATTAGCGGCACATTTCTGAGCGTACGAGTGCGGCAGTCACCTTCCCTATACAACCTTGAAAACGTGCAAAATGCAGTTGGTGCGGACGAACAAATGGAGGAATGGTGCGAACGTGATGTCAAACTCCTCCAAGATCACGGACTAGTGACTAAACATACGCCGCTTGTTTGCACCGAGTATGGCCAAGCTATGTCCAGATACATGGTTCAGTTCGAGACTATGAAGTCGCTCCTTTCGATTGCCCGGGCTGCCAGCGTTGAAGAGATGGTACGTGCGATGAATAAGCTCGTCGCATCATTGCCTGCTAACATGCTTGTAGCTCACTGTCATTTGCAAGGCTACAGAATTCAAAAACTTCAGGTTTAAGCCAGCGGAGCGAGCTATCTTCCGGGAATTGAATAAATCGCCTCTTGTTCTTCATCCGATCCGAGAAACGCTGACACTTACATGGCACAAAATCTTCATGATTGTTCAAATCCACCTTGGAGGAGTTGACTTACCAACAGATAAGGACACTAGCTTGTTTCGCCAAGATTTATTGAGAGAGAAGAGAGTGGTATTTGATCGGCTGAGTCGACTTGTACGTTGCATAATCGACTGCAAAGCATTTGAAAGCGATGGACTAGGTACTAAAGCCGCACTCGAACTCGCCCGCTCTATCGCTGCCCATGCATGGGAAAATAAACCGGCACAGCTGTCCCAGATCCCAGGCTTTGGACCAGTCGCCGTACGAAAGTGGATTAGCCATGGGGTCCGTACGGTTTTGGGTGTAGCAGACAAAGGCGTTCATGACATTGAACGAATCGCTAGCAGAAATCCCCCATACGGTCGGAACATCCAGAAACTGGTGGAAAATTTTCCACGGCTTACATTGAAAGTCGATATCATTGAATCCAGAGCACCGAGCTTCCAGTCCGAAGAACCAGTTTTAGTTACCCTCAAAGTACGCCTAGGCCACTGCACCACAGCAGCAATGCCGCGCTGGAAGGATCGAGTTCCTGCGTTGACTTTCATGGCACTCACCTCAGACGGAAACCTTGCATACTTATGGCGTGGAAATATGAAGAAGCTTGACAAGTCGAATGGGCTAGACTTAAAGTTCCCGGTCGCTCTCACAGCGCCGAATCAGACTATATTCTGTCATTTCAGCTGCGAGGAAATTGTAGGAACACAAGTCACGAAAGCCTTGGAGCCGAATATTCCGGCATCAGTATTTACAAACATCAGGAGCCGCACGACTCAATCCACCGTTTCCAAACCAGGTCTGATGGATGACGAAGAGGACTATGAGGATATCTCGGACGAAACCATGCTCGAAGCTCTGGAGCCGTCAAGACAGACCAATCAACAGCCTGCACACGAGCACCCAAGACCCTTAGACCACGCTGAAGAGGAGTTCCCACTCATTGATGAGGTCTTGTCACAAGATGATGCTAATCCCGGGTCAGAACCAGCTAGAATGGCTAATGGCAGATACGTGTGCAATCACCAGTGTGGCAATGGGGGGCTTACAAAGTCCGGCAAGCCCTGTACTCACAGATGTTGTCGAGAAGGGCTTGAGAAATACCGGCCACCTAAACCAATAAAGAAGTCTAGCTGCTTAGGCGGTACGTGTGAAAACGATGATTTGTACAACTCACGCTCTGAGATCTCGCAACCTCCTAAACCTGTCAAGCAGCCAAGTGGAAAGAAGGAGAACTCAGCTCGATCCACATCATCTACAGGCCCAAGGCACAATGATGTTCACAGCAACCCAAAAAGCAAAGACTATCCAGTACATCAGAGCTCGAAACCTAAGAGGGCGCAATCCTTCAATGGGGTTGGAAACCTTGGCGTCAGTACACCTAAACGGGCTAAGCTAGAACGTCTTGATTCGCCATCTGGTTTTCTCTCAGATATTGAATACGTTGACCTATGCAACGTAAGTGACGACGGCGCTCCATCACCAGCAATACGGAAACAGCCCAGTACTGCAACTCCAAAACAGCAGCAAAAATCGTTACATCCTCGTGAAGAGGTGAGAGATTATGGATGGGCTTCACCACTCTTGACTAAAAGCTACAAAGCAAAGGCTGGCCCTACTAATGGCAGCAGCAATGATAGCGTATCGAGTGATGAGGAAAATTTCATCCCAACTGGCAATACCAACGCTGTTTGTACATCCGCTAAAGATGACGTGTTCGGTGGCATGGATGATGAGATGTCCGATTTGCCTGAACTGGAGGAGCTTCTGTGCTTCAAGGGGAGTCGCGAACAACCGAAACCAAGTGAGGTTGCGTCGCCGCAAATGGCCTGGACTAGTGACGAGACTCTATATCCTGGCGTAGTGCACACCTTGAAAGAAAGCATGGATTACGGTTTGGAACCGAATCTCAGCTTTACTACAGTGGACGAACTACAAAAGGCATCTCACCGGTTTAACTTGCCCTCAACTGATGACACAGCCCGGAGTAGACCATTAGGATCCGAGTCCTCAGCTAAAAGCCCACGAGAGCCTGATTTCTTCGCATCAAGCTCTCCCCTACCCGACATCCCCAGGCTTGACGTACTGGTCCCAGCTGTTCCCCAGACAGAAGAGGCCATACCAAATTCACATTTTTCGCTAGACGAAGATTGCCTCGCTAGCACCAATTCCCCCGCCGCTAAAGAGCAACAGAAAGTTGACAGCGAATACCGTCCAACGAACGAGATCGCTGTGCCCAGCGAGCCAGCTTGGTTGGCTGATTTTGATCCCGAGCTAATTGACAGTCTCCGAGGCGTAGTCAACTTTATTGACTAAAAGATCTGAAGCGTCATTCGAAGCTACCCTTGCTTTATCTCATACTAGTCATCCTACTGGCCCAACTGCCGACATTCGACATGGCGATTCTCGAGTAATTGAGATCCAAGAAGTTGCTGCTCATGTAGGCCCAGGGAGAGGCTTATGTACCTAGGTAACTAAAGTATTGCTCTAAATTGCACGCAAAGTTACGTGGAGCTTCATTTGATATCCTTGTCGTGTAGTTCGAAACTTTATTACTCACTCACAAGTAACCTAGACGCTTGAGACTAGGTACTCTATGGAATGAAACGCTTTTTGGTTAGGCCCATATGACCACAACGGACGTAACTATAAGCTCTGAAAGACTGTGATTATGCCTCGGAGAATTGTATCAACCCGAACGTGATGTATGCAGGTAGCCGACATTCGAAATACCTCCCGCTCGATCATTGGCTAAAGGGTAGCAGGGGCCACAATTCAGGATCCCCCTCCTAATATAAGACGGCTACCCGCATATATGGAACCAAGCTTTGAATATTCCTCAGGTTGACGATCGCAACGACGCTTGCGTTGATACGATGGCCATTGCTTGGGACGTGAACGCTCACTCGCCAACCTCGATCCAGCTGATGGCGGGCTTACCGCTACTTCCAAGCGACGACGCGAGTCTTGCTCAGAGGGCGAGAGACACGGCAAACTCGGCATAGATTTAATTTGTTGACTGTATGCTGGTCGTCGGTCTTGACACGGGTGACCGAGGGAAGCCATATGGTAGGCTGTCGTGATTCGATGTCTGAGCGGAGAGGGTCAGACGCACACGCCCCTCTCGATGGAAGGATCATGATCCGAGCACGCGCTGTGGAAACGACAAGACTTCAGGAGGAGATATGCCGTCTATAATAACAGCTCTCCCGTACGCCATTTTTAAACGAGGTCGAGCAGTCCGAGCCATGTACGATTCTGTCTACTTCGTACTTCTATACCGGACTTGAAGACCAAACGAAAGGATAGACGAATAATTATACGACACTATGTCGGGCCCGCTACCACAGACCAACGAGACTCGAGGATTTGTATATCATCAGTATGTTAACACTGCCATATTAGCTTGCATTTCAGGCTCTCTATATCCAACATTCGTTCCCATCCCGCCTCACCCTCCCTAACTAGCAGCATTCTTCTATGTTTCAGTAGTAACTCGGCCTGGCCCTAAGTACACATGCATTCATTACACAGAATATATCTGATTTTTGATACTGCCTCTCGTAACAGGAACCTTTTTCCTACACCTGCTGTCAGCCTACCTGCCTCTAAATAGCCAGGGCGGGGGTAGTCTTGTAGTGAGACCTAATTACTCTTGCGTAGTCTAGATACGGAAGGCATTGCATTATCTATCGGATAACCACCTCTCTTAGTCACCAAACTTTGACATATTAGGGGGATAGACAACCCCTCTCATATTGTTCCCCAGCCCCTGAAACCAAATTCAACATCCATTCCTTATTCTTCTATAGGCTGCTCACTAGAATATCGCGATCATCAGCCCATTAATCAAAGCACAGGACCACTGCCACCACTGCAAAGACTACAACAGACGTCTCCAGTACCAAAGGCACGCGCGGCTCTCCTCCTCCCCCTTTCTCAAGGGGCCAGAACATCCCCAGAAATTCCAAACATGTCCCCGCCGTTATTAGTCCCTACGTGGTGAATGGTTCATCCGGTCTGCGTGTTTCTGGGGCTTCGGATTCGTTGGCGGGTATTGGGTCGCAGTTTAGTGGTGATAGTGCTTGAGTCCTATGGTAATATTGTTAGGGTACTCTATATTGCCGATTTTTATTTTTGGTTTGTATTTAAGTCTAGTTATGGGTATAACAAAAATGATGGGTTGGTCGTATAATAAAACTGCTAAGAGCTATTCATAATGGTTTAACTCAGAAAGTGAGGCGAGAGGAGATTATCTCCTATGCGGAAAGACCCTGTGTCTGGAGAATTTCTGGGATGAGCAGAAAAGATATAAGAGACAGAGTTATGAAGCGAGGGAAAAAATTAGTGTAGATTGCATAGGAATGAAAACAAGATAATAAGAAAGGTTGTGATAGTATTCTATAAGCCCATAAGAATGTGTACCGATGGGGTATTTAACGCCTTGAATTTTATACGTAGCTCGTCGTCTCAACCCCAAAAAATCCGTAAAGGGGCTACAGGAAACAAAACAGTTATACTCACAGAATTTGCCTGTTATTAGCTTGCTCTTTAATCTAACAAGGGTTTTCTTCTAAGACTTAATGTTATCATTTCCCCCCATCCATTTCCCGAAAAATTTGTTTCTGGTCTGGGCTGCTTTTGCGGTTTGCTAAGGTTATGGGAGAGAGGTTCGGCCAGAAGATGGCGATTGTGGCCAGCTACTTTGGCCGTTTTAGGGACGGTTTTCTGGCGAAGGCACGCTGTCTCCCGTCGTTTCTCACTCACACTGACAAGTGCATCAAGGAGGACACCCAGAGGCGTCTGGCTGTAGGCATATCCCCTGGAGTGTCCACAAAGAGCTGAACTAGGCGTTGACCTTCATACTGTCCTTGTTGTCCGACTGAGCATGGCTCGCCCGGTATCTAATAGCGCATAGCGATAAGCAATAAATGCAAGCAGCTCGACAAGGCGAGAGAAGTAAAATACATTTTGTACCAGAGGGCGTGAGCGGCCGGGGTATGAATGTTCCTTTTTGGGATCGGTCGGAGTTGATCAAACAGCAAGCATATATGTATAGCACTGCTCACATTGGTAATAGCAGGATATTTAGGACCAAGCAGCAACTGCCAGACGGCATAGGACTTTCCTTCCTTTTTATGTAATGGTAGGGCGCATGGGAAATACACGTGTAATCAGATGAGTGAGAGCAGACGGGAAGGCGGCGGAGAACCATGGGAAAGACAGCTAGAAAGGTAGACGGGAGGGGAAGGTATCCTTGAGCCGAACTTCAACTTGAAGTCGAACAAGCGCAAGCCCAGCTCCAAGGGAGGGAAATGGGAAAGAAGAAACTATTATATATAAACCCAGTAGTCCGGGCGCATACTCTATTGCAATAGCAGAATTGCGACATGGACAATATTGCTGAAGTTATTGTCAAAGTTCAACTACCATGATACAGGACTAGGGCGTTTATTCCTATTAAACCTGTTTAAACTGTTTGAAATGCCTGCGACTGCTTGCCCATGCCCATAGCCTTTCCTGCGCGCCCTAACCTCGTCTATTAAGGACATAAACTCACTCTTGCTTGCATGTCTAAGCTCCCTCATTGTCACACATATGACAATATGATACCTTCACTCTAATATGCGTGACTCTTGCGCACAACGCCCACATCGTTCCAGGCCTTGCGCACGATGGCAGCTGCATCGTCGCCGAACAGCTCCTCAGCCTTATCAACGGTAACGTCGGCAAACTGAACGAAAGTGCACTTGGCGGGCACCTGCCCGCTTTTCATTGTCTCCCACCAGATCTTGCCGGCTTTCTCCCAACTGTCATGGTTATGGTTAGCATAATACAGAATATGCGATGTGCTAGTGACCTCAGTACTTCGAGGCTCACAACCTCCATTTGTATTATATCGCGTTGAGCAAACATAATTATTTGAAACTTTTCACGGCCTTGAGCGACTATTATGCTTGGCAGATACAATAGAGCATGGACTTGTTATGCAAGGGGTGAAGGTACGTGAGACAAGAAGCAAGGGAACAAAAGATAAGACGAGCAAGGGACCACCGGAAGAAATTGTACTTACGAGTAACCTCCGAAGGCGACCGAGGCAAGGTAGAAGGCCTTGTTGGGGATACCTGAGTAAAGATGTACACCCCTATTGTCGTCTTCAGTAGCCTTGTAATCCTTGAAGTTGTCGGGCTGAGGATTGTAGAGAAAAAAAAGCTTGATTTTGCTATTTTGGGTTAGTCCTGCACTCGTAAGACAGCGTATTAAGAGATAGAACAGTGTTTTAGAAGCAATCTTGGGAGCTTTGTATTATAGTGCAGATGTTTTATTTTATGGTTATGAGCTTATAATTGTTTTTGTAGAACTATAATTGACTCGTAAAGGGCTTACGGTAAGATTTTATCTGGAAGCTGTATAGTTTGTACTAGTTGCTTGGTTTAGCTGGCAGGACCAGGGTAGACCGATAGTTTAGGTATAATAATACTTTTAAAAGCTTATGCAGTAATTTAAGCTGCTGTTTTAGCTGCTTCTTAGGCTATTAGCACTTTTTCGAACCTTTTAACGACCTTTTATTTAAAGCTGTAGCTTTTTAAACTAAAAGTCTTTTTAAAAGTAAGCGTATATTTTTTTAGACTAGTTATAAGCTTATAAAATCGTGGTATTTCTGTTTAATTTTTAAGCTTTATTTTTATAGCAGGCTTAGCTGTTTTATTAGCAGTAAGCAACTTTATAAATCTAATCTTAATCTTGTTATATATTATAAACGTAAAAGTGTTAACTTTAACTATTTAGCTGTTAAAAAAGTAATCTTAGTATTTTAAAGCTATAAGGTAGTTTATTAAACGGATTTTAGCTATTTCGGTAAGTATACCGTGCTTAGTTCTTTATAGGCTAATAAAGCGAAATCTTCGACTTAAAAAGGTTTTTTCTAAGGTTTTATTAGGTTTGTGCTACTTGATAGTGTAGCGAACATGCTTTTTGAAAGCGGTGTTGTATAGGAGGCGTTTTGTAAAGACTTATTTGTATTAGCACTCTTTAAAACGTGGGCAGTAAGGACTTACACCTAAATTTAAAGGTTTTAAGATCTATTTCGGCCGTTAAAGAGAGCGTTGGTATTAGTAGCATTTTGAGAACATGAAGTGGATAGTATTAAGGTGTTAACTATGAGGTGTTAGCTATATAATATTAGCTGTGTGGTGTTGATTATAAGGTGTTAACTGTAAGGTGTTGCTAGTAAGAAGTATTAGCTAATAATAAATATAAAGTAATAGAAACAGAAAAAAGGAAGAATATATACTTATAAAAGCATAGAGCTAATAGTTTAAAGCCTAGTAATCATGTAAAAAGCAATAACGATTATTATTATGTTAGTTATATTATAAACAGTTAATGCGTTATAATAAATATTTTATAGAAAAGAAAGTGTTAATAATATAGAAAAGATTATAGTATATTAAATATGCTGTTTTATATTTAAACCTAGTATTTGTTTATATATATTATACTAGCTAGTTTTTTAATAAAGTTTATTTTATTACTGTGTAATAAACTTTAGTAACCCTGATTAAGCTGCGCGGGCTTTATTGCTTATACTAAAAATAAAGTAGTTGTTATTTTGTAAGTTTTTACTAAACTTTTTTTAATTAACGATTACGTTATAAAACTTTTTAGTTATATTATAATAATTATTAACTAGAAACTAGTAATTATATCGATATTTTAGCATGTTTTATTTAGCGTGCTTATAAATTATATATTAAAAACTGTAAATAGTACTAGTAACGTACGTTTATAGCTTAAGATTTATATTAGCTTGTTTTACTTTTTTTATATAAGCAGCTAAAGTTATCGACTAGACTTAAAAGTAGTTTTTATTTTAAATAAAAACGTTTTTAAAAAACGTGAGCAAAATAAGCGTAGTTATAATATTATTAATAAAATTAAAAACATTGTTAAATTTAAGCTTATACTTTTATAAGCTAAATAAACAGTTTTTAGTATAAATAAGTATTATGTAGTTTAAACAAGATAAAAAATATTATTAATATTTTAATAGGTATAATCTTTATATTAGCTTTTTTTAAAATAGCAGGTAATTAATATATACTATCTGCGTTTTTAACTAAATTTAAATAAGCGTAAAATATTTAGCGCTGATATAAACAAGCTTAAAAAAAAAAACGTTTATATAGTTAATAAATATTAAAGTTATTATGTTATATATTAGAACTATAGTAACGTTTTTAATACGTTAGTTATTATTAAGCACGAAAAAAATAAACAAACTTATAAGCAAACTGTTTAATTATAATATATATATTTAAGCAAGTAGTTAATTTTTTAAATAAAAAGTAATTTAACTATAAAATTAATTAAAAGCGGAAATAAAGTGTTTTATGATTTTTTAAACAAGAGGCGATTTAATTGTAGAAATAATTAAAGGCGGAAATAATATGTTCTGTAATTTTTTAAATAAAAAACGACTTAACTGCAGAAATAATTAAAGGCGGAAGTAATATGTTTTATGGTTTTTTAAACGAGAGGCGATTTAATTGCAGAAATAATCGAGAGTGGAGGTAAAGTGTTTTATGGTTTTTTAGACAAGAAGCGATTTAATTATAGAAATGATTAAAAGCGGAAGTGAAGTGTTTTTAAACTTATTAATAAACTTGTTAATCTAGGCGGTTAGGATATTTATTTAAGGTTATGTTAAGTATATAGGGGATGTTCTGACTTGGTATTTATATTAAGTATAAGATGTAGCTTTTATTACTTTATAGATTTATGAGTAAGCTTTTTTTAACTTGATTTTAATAACGTTATTGTTAGTTTAAGCGTAATTATAGCATATAAAATAGGCGAATAAAAGAAGTTTTATACATATAAACGATTAGGAAGTAGGGGTGTTCTTAGAGCTAAGGCTGTAATTAATGAAAGGTTTAGGATATAGTAGCTGTTTAGGGTTTTTTTAATAAAAGTGTAGATGATAAGGAAAAAGTTTTATAGTGCTTATATATACTAGTAGTTATAGCGATTAAGTTTTCTTGCTAGTTAAAGCGTTAAAAACGGTAATAATAAGTGTAAGTTGAATAAAGGATATAAATATAGTGTTAAGCTAATAGGTTTACTAAAGCGTGATTTGTTTAATCTGGATAAAAGAACTATATACTATGTAGGGTGTTAATAGAATTAGCAGTAGAAAGGATAATATAGATTAAGTAGAGAGTATAAATTTGAAGCTTATAAGTGCTAAGAATTAGCTAAATACTGGGCTGAGTATTAAGTGTAGTTTTTATCCTTTTATTTAATCTGATTAATAGTGGGGTTAGGGCTAATATTAAGCTGTACCTAGAAATTAGCTAATAATAGAAAAAGCAAGCATATAACGTGGTAGGTTTAAGCGAGCTTTTTAATTTATATCGTATATTTAATTCTAGCAGTAGACCCTTTTTTTTTAACTAATATATATAAGTTTAATTAAGTAGTTAATATTATATATAAACATTACTTCTAGCCTGCTTTTTTTTCCTGTATTATAAGTAATAATAGGATTACTAGTTTATACTAGTAGCTTGTTATTATTTAAGTTGCTATCTTTGTTAAGTATAGACGTTATAGTAAAGAACATGTACTTCGTGATAAGATAGCACGTGTTTAGGTATTATATCTTAACTTATAGAAGCTTTAGGAGAACATTTTTATTAAAGCTACTTAATATATTAGATTTTTTAAATATTAGGCTTATGTTAATTCTTTTATAAAATATAAGCTTTTTATATTTAAAACGTTTTTTATATCTTACGATCTTAGCTGTTACTAAATATCGCGACCGCTTTATAGACTTTTAGTTTTTTTTTAATTATTAATGTATACGTTAAATAATAGGCGAATAAAGATGAAACCTTTAGCGTGTATACCGTTATATATAACAATACTAACTTATTAGCTAAGAAGACTTTATGTTAACTTGCTTATATAGCTAATATTACAGTGCTGCGTGCTAATCTTACATATTTTACTAAAAAATTTTTAGCGGTTAAATCGTAGTAGTAAGCGTTAGATTTTATGTGGCTACAAAGTTATAATGCCGACTTAAAGGTTATTAGTTAGAACTACAGACTTTTTATTGATTTTAAAAGACTAAATCGATAGTATTAGTAGATTAAAAAGACTAATAAAGTATATATAGATAGCGATTTAGAATTAAAAGCAGCTTAGAAGAAAAGGGTGATTAATATATTGCTGCTATTTATTATAGGCTAGCGCGTGGTTAGCTGAACTTATTGTATAAATAGTATATTTTGTAAGGATTGTTTTTAGGCTGTAATTATAGAACTTTTTTTGAAAAATTTTTTTTTTTAGACTATTTATTTTATAATAATCGTGCTAAAAAATTTTACTTTATGTTGTTTTTTTTACTTTATTACTTGTTTGTTTTTGTTTTTATAAAGTTTAGTATTGTTTTTATATTATATTTTAGTGCTTTTTTAGCAGTAAAAGCGTATATTAATTATATGGTAATGTAAAGTTTGTAGAACTGCTGTAGATTTTAGTTTTTTAGGTTAAATACTAGTAAGAGAATTATTATAAAGCTTGGCTTTTATATTTTAGGCTAATTTTGCATTTTTAATATATGTTTTGGAAGCTGTTTTATAGGAGCTGTTTTATTTTAGTGTATATATTATGTTATATTATAGTATTATTAAAAGCTTTAAGATTTAGTTTTTGTTTAATATTTATTAAGTAAATAAAGGTTATAAAATTAAATAATACTGTGTTATAGTTGTTTTAATTATTTAGATCTGTTTTTATAGCATTGAGTTTATGTGTTATTGTTTATATTAAGGGGGGGGGAAAAGGTATAAAATAAAATAAAGTAAAAATATGCTATTGCTAGGATTTGAACCTAGGTTTGTTATTATTTTTAGAAGAGGCTATTATATAATAGCTGTATATATAGTAATTATTATTTCACTAGATTACTGTGGTATTTAGAATTTGTAAATATAGGTTATACTATATTTAATACTTTTATATTTTTTTATTATGTTAAGTGCTTTTTTAGTAGTAAGAGCTTATATTTAACGATATAAGCTGTAGAACTGTATATGTTGATTTTTTAGGCTAGTTATAAACCGGGGAATTATTATATAAATAGGTTAGTTGGAAAATTAGAGGTAATTTATTAGTAGTTATAGTTAGTTAATTATAGTACAGCTTATATAACATGTTATTTTTATTTAAGCTTTATTATTATTGTTTTAGTATTAAATTTTAAGCTTTATATTTAGGTTATTGCAGTATAATAAAACTATAATATTAGATTTTAACGATATAGTATAAACTTGCTAGCTTAATATGACTTATTTAATAACTTTTTTTAGTTGTTTTTTTTTGCTGCTTAATGTTAATAAATTGTACTTTTTTAAACGTTTAGCGTGGTTTTTAAATACTGTTGATTTAATAATAGGCAGTATTAACGTTAGTATTAACTTGTTAATGGACGCGCTTGTTTATAAATTAATAGTTTTATTTAATATGGATTATTTTATATTTAATTATGTAAGTAGTTATGTTATAATTAGCGGTGGTTTTATTGATATGCTTGATATTGTTATTGTTAGTTATTTTAATTTATTTTTAGAGTATATTATTTTTAAAAAAGATTAAAGCAAGATTAAGCGTACTCGTGATAGCAGTTTGTTTTTTAATGTGGTAGACCTTGTTATTAACGAAATAGAAAAAGTTAATATTAAAAGCGGCTATATCTGTTAATAAATATTAGTTAGCTATTTAATCGATAAAATAATAAGCTTAGATAAGTTATATGTACGGATAAAATTGATTTTGCTGATATAGGTAATAGTTTGTACAGTTTTGTTTAGATAGCTAGAAGAAGCCGTTATATTTGTTAAGCTTGATATGGTGGATAAAGGTAAGGGATTGTTAGGCTTGTATGAAAGTGTAAGTGGATTGTAATGCTGGTAAAAGTTTAGTTTAAGAAAGGGAAAAAGAGGAAGAAAGGAGGAAGAAAAAAGAAGAGGATAGATATATTAAAGTAGTACGGACTTTTAATATCTTTATAAATACTAACTATTAGTTATTATACTGTAGCTTGTTAGACTAATATTAAGCTGGATAAAGCAGCATGCTGCTTTTTATTAGGTATATATTTTATAGTATATAGTTTAATACAAAAGAAAACAGGGCGTATTAAGTTCGTGGCGTAAGTAGCATGTAAATTTATTATTTTAAATAAGTAAGTGATATATGTTAGTAATAGCATGCTATATTTGCGTGTATATATTACAGCTTAATATATAAGCAGAGCATAACTTGAGTTTTAATATAACTTTTTATTTTATGTTATATTATATGCTGTAGTAGTATATAATAAATATAAAACTAAATATTCTAACTAGTTAATTAGTTTTTGTTATTGTTATTTTTTTTATTTTTTTTTAGCTTAAGCTTTAGTAATTTCTAGCGATTAGTATTAAGGAGTGATAATTACGTTTTTTTTTATTTATAGTGTTTATTAGAGGCTGTAGTCGGTTTAGGATCTGTATTAGTAGTAAGATCGATTATGTTTATATTTTGCTAGCTAAATTTAATCGATAACTTGTACTAGTTGAACTTTTTTTTTATAAGTTTTTTATTGTTTAAGTATAGCGTAAGTTTTAAGAAAGAGTCGTGCACGTTTTTAATGAGCTGTTTATAGTTAAGCCGGTTTTTAAAGTAAAAAATGCTAAGCTTGCGAATAAGTATAATTTAGTAATATTGAGGGTATAAGTTTTTGTTAGTATTAAGCACTAAGTTAGTTATGAGTGTAATCTTGTTGTATTTGTATTTTAAAGTTTATGAGTTGAGCTTGTTTTAGAGTTTGTTAAGCACGGTATTAGTATAAGAATAGTTTAAAATAAATAAGAACTTGGTATAATTAACGATAAAGTTTTTATTAGCTTGGGCAGCTTTTTTTTTAGCTTTTTTTTTTTTGTCCTGTATGTTTTGTTTTAACGTAGTAATTTTTGCTTGGTTATGTTTTAGTAGTTGTTTTATTCTTGATTTGCTTAGCTGGAAATTAGTTTTAACTGTATTGAAAGCGTTGTTTTTAACAGGAGCGGACGTTATATTGTATTTAACTAGAAATCTGTAAGCGCTAACTTTTATTTGTACTATTATTAGCTTGTTGTTTATAAGCTTATAATATATAACGTGATTTAATTTTTTAAGATTTATAGTTTAAGTTTTGCGGGTTTGTTATACTTTATAGCTGCTACTTATGCGCGTAATTTTATAGTATATTTTTATATTAGTTAAGGCATATATTAGCGGGTAGTTAAAGCTGTATATGCTTATTTAGCTTTATAGCTTGTTTAAGAATATTTTAAACGCGGTTTAAGTAAAGTGCTTAAATCGCAGGCTGCTAGTACTTAAGCGTTGAAAGGCTTTAACCGCTTTTTTTTTTCTAGTCCGTAATATTTTGTTTTAAGCGGTAATTTTTATTAACTCTCTGTATAATTTTTATTATATGTTTAAGTTTAAGTAAGACTTTTAATTTTAAAAACTTTTATATATAACGAGGTTAACGAGCTTAAAGAACTAGATTTAGAAAAGTTCTATTTAGTTTCTAACGCTGTTTATTACGGTAAAAATGTTTTATACAGCTTAGGCGGGGCTAGTTTAACAGCTGAAAAAGTGGTTAATATTGTTGATGTTTATTTATTTTATTATGTCGGTTTTGTATATCTTAATAATTTAATAAAAAGTGTTAGTATTAGGTGTAGGGGACGATATGTTCTTATTTAAAGAAAGCGCTATATTTGCGGCTGTAAAAGACATGATCGTTTGTTAATAAAGCGTTTTTAAGAATGTAAGTAATTAAGTCTGCTTATGTAATGTTTTATAAGCGAAAGGCATGCTTTATATATATATTAATTATTATTTTTTATTTTGTAAAACTTATTATTAAAAATAAAACAATATAATTTACTAATAAAGCACTAGCAGTTTATATAACTAAAGTGTAAGTAAAAGCTTAAAGGGTTTATTATATAGTTATTGGTTTGTTTTAATTTTAAAGCTTTAAGTTAAAGCTTTTATTTCGAATGTAAGTAATAGCGTACTAAAACTTTTGTATTATATTTAGATACTTTTTTTTTATAACGGGTGGTAAAGGTAAGGTATAAAAAAGCAATTATAGTAAATTAAAGGGTTGTTAAGACAAGAGAACTATAGTATAAGCAAATATTGTTAAAATAATTATCGAAATAATAAAGCGAGGCAGTTATATACCCAAGGTAATTATTTTTTTAAATTTTATTTTAGAGTTTAAGTGATCTTTATCGTTTTTTTTAATTTATATTAGTTGTTTTTTTTTTAATTTCTTTACTATTAATATTAGCCTTTTTTTTTTAATTTACTCACTATAACTACTACTACTATAACTACATATATTACTACAGCCTCTTTTTTTAATTTACTTATTATAACTACTGCTACGGCCTCTTTTTTTTAATTTCTTTACTATAATATCCACTTTTTCACGCTTTTTATTATATATTAACAAAGTAAGTTATAAAAATTAAAGTACTTGGCAGTAGCACGAGTTCTTAAAACCACAAATACGATTAAACAAACTTAAAATTAACATATTACCGCTTTTGCAGGCTTCTTTATATATTATATATATAAATAAATTTTTATTTATTAGCAGGTAAATTAAAACGTGTATAAAAACTTATTGTAGCTTTTTCGTGTAGTAAGACTATTTTAACGTAAAATAAATACTTTTTACTGCTAGCTAGTTATTGTTACTATATTAGCATAAGTTATTATAATCTTAATAAATATCGCTATTATTTTTTAATATTTATTTAGTATTATAGTAAATCTTTAAAGCATATTTTGCTTTTCGATTCTTATAAATACTAAACTTAGCCTTTAAGAAATCTTATGCAGCAAAATCTAAGCTTGGTATGTAAGTTTTTTTTAAGCTAGTTTTTTATATACTAATAATTAATAAAAATCTGTTTTGTTGGTAGCTAAGCGCTCTTTGTAAAGTGAACAAAATCGGCTTCTATAACGAACATGTATTCTAGGTAGAGCTAAATATAGCTTTTTTTTTTACGTGCGCGTTTTAGGTAGCGTTTAAAGAAAAGATACTTGTTTTAGTATATAAATTATTAGTGATTACGTTATTATTATATATAAGCAAAACATTAACTTGTATATGTTTAATATGCTTTTAAATACGTTATTTAGATTTTAGCTATTTTTTTACTATTTACTAATTTTTAGTAACTATTAACGAAAACTAAACAGTACCCCTGCTTTGTACTAATTATATTTAGTTAAACTATTAAGAGTTATATAATAAGCAGATATTTTTTAACCGTGAAGATAACAAGAAAAGCGTAAGTAAATAACTTTAAATATTAATTACTGCTGTTTTTTTTTTTATATTAACTTTTTTTTTTTTAGTTTAGTTAACGTTACCTGTATATAAAAGCCTAAACATTTTTTATAGCATAGCTTAAGTTTATAACAAATATAAGAAACGTGTTGAACAAAATAAAAAAATTTATAATAAAAGCTATTATATTATAATGTTACGAATATTAACGCTTTTTTTACTAAAAGATTAAGTAAAGCTCGGAACTTTTACTTAAAGTTTAATAAAAAGCTAGGATAGGGCTATACTAGTACGCGTAATCCTAAGAAAGAAGTATAAGTGTTATCGTATAAGCTGTAAATTATAAACTAAAAATAGATTATTTTAAACTTAAACGAACTGTTTATATAATAATAATATTTATTTTTATTTTAATTTATACACTTGCTCTGTTAAGTAATACTTTTTGTTTATTAATACCCCGCAGTTTATGCTATAAATTAGATTTTAACTAATTAAAATCGATATTTAAGCTGTATATTTATTAAAAATATATAATAAATAACTTAATATTGTAAGCTATATATACGATATTTTGCTTTAAATCTATAACTGCCTGCTTTTTTTTTTTTAAAGCTTAACTGTATTTTTTTTCAGCTTATGCAACCTGATTTTTCTAAAGGGCTTTTTTACTTTCTGTAAGCTTTAATTGTTTTAAAACAATAATAAATTTTTAAACTTATAGTATATCTTGCTTAAAAAGCTTACGCAGTTTTTTATAGCTACGTTTAAATAAAAAAATAAATAGGTTATTTTTGTTCTTATCCTTAATATTTTTATTTTTAATATTCTTGTTCCTGACATTATCCCTAATATTCTTGTTTTTATTTTCAGTATTCTTTTTTTTTTAGTTGTTATAGTTATTTTTAAGTATATTAAGAAGCTTTAAAGTCTGATTACTTAATAGTTAATTAAATACTTCGTATTAAAAATATAAAAGTAGAATAAAATAAAGAGCGTATTGTAGTATTTGTTTACGTAAAAAATGATTATGTTATGTAAGTTTTTAAACTTTTTTTAGAAGCTGGACTAGTTTTTAAAGCGCTACTGTAACTGTTGTAACTGTTATATACTAAAGTTGTAAGCTTAAAAATAGTAGCTTTTTATAGAGTAATAGGTTTAGGAGTATTAGCTTTTTGTACGTTACGTGGAGATAATAGCGATCTTAGAACGAAGTTTTTAGCAGTAATAGTTTTAAACAGGTGCTTTTGCTTTTAAAACAGCTTGTAAATGCTGCTTTAAATCCTTATTATGTTAATTTAGTTATTAATATTAAAGCTATTAAAACACAGTCGGATAAAATATTAGAAAATAAAAAGGATAATAAGATTTTTACTTATGTAAAAAACAGATAAGATAATAAAAATTTCTTTTATTTAATTGTATATATAAAACATTTGCATATACTTTATATATAGTGTTTATAATAAATTGTTTAATTTAGTTAAAATATAAAGCTATATTTAATATTAATATAATTTTATTAATATAAACAAAATTTTATTATACACTTTGTTTGTTTAACTATAATAATTATAAACTATTGATTTTTAACGCGGTATTATCGATTTTGTTAACGTAAATTAGAATCTATTATATACTATTAATTTTAATTTTACACTTTATTACGATATACTAACCAGCGATTAGAGGGCTAGAATATTACTATTTTTTTACGTTAAAATATATCACGCTTAATAAAACTGTTATAAGTGATTTAATATACGTAGTTTAAGTTTTTTTTATAGTTTAAGTTTTTATAGTTTAAGTTTTTTGTATTAGTTTTGTTAGCAGCATGTTTTTCTTAATTAGTAATCTTTTTTTTATCGGCTAGTAATATTTTTTCCTCTATAAATTTAAGCATATCGGACAAATAAGCTTTATTAACTTTTTCGTTAGGATAAGATTTAGTAGGAGTTTTTAAAAAGCTAACTACGTTTATAATAGTTATGAAGTTTGCAAATATTATATTAAAATCGATTTTTTTAAATACTAGAAAACTTTAACTACAGATATAGTTATTAAGAGTAAGCGATAAATTAGTTTTTTTATTAATAGATTAACTTACTAGTTCGCGAAAAAGCTAGATTTATATAAATTAAATAGTTTTTATTTATTTTAAACTTATATATTATTTATCTTACGGTTAAATACTATTACTATATTTAGATGCTGTTTATTATAACCAGCTATAGAAATAGTATAGTATTAAGAATAAAACAATAATACTGTAAACGTTTTTTTTTGTTAAACGTTTATAATAAGTACTGTTTTAATTTTAAAGCACGATATTTTGATGTATAATTTCGCTATATTTTTGTTGTTATTATATTTGTTTGTAATAATAACTTTAATAACTAGTTTAAGTAGCTTTTTATACTTTAAATTAATATTGATTTAAATATTAAGGTTCTAACTACTATTATTTGGTAGTATAATATTAGCTTAGCTTTAATAATTAACATTAAAAGCGTATTTTTTAACGTTATTATAAGATTCGCTATTAATATTCTTTTTTATTTTTTTGATTTTTTTATAAAGAGCTTTATGAAACTTACTAATAACTATATTATATAGTTTACTAATAAATATAATAAGCTTAATTTAGTTTTTTTTTAAGCTTTAATTAATTTTACCGCGTTGTTAGCTTAAAAAAAATTAGTATAAAAATTATAGCGTTATATTACATACTGTACTTTTTTAGAAACAAATTTATCTAAAAAAGCATTAGCTTCTAGCTATGCTTAAAACTGTTCGTATTTTTTTTAGGTTAAAAGAAGTAAAGCTTTATATTTATTGCTTTCGTTGCTTTCGTCTTTAAAAAAACTATCTTAATAGTTATGCAGAGTATATAAAACAAACTGAACCTATTATTATACAAGCTTTCTGTAGAAAGCAATATTATGTGTTTAATAAATATTGTTTATATTAAGGTGTTTTTAAGGAGATTAAGATAAAAAAATAGAAAGCCTAATAATAAAAAAGAACCTGCTTTTTAATAAAGACTTAAATACTATTATTCTTTTAATTGTTTTTTACGTGAGGTTAATAATTAGTAATAGCTTTTTTTTAAAGGAATTTAAAACTTAAGTTAACGTGCTAACAGCTTGTTTTTAGTATGAATGTTCTAGCTTTAAGTTCGTATATTTTATTATTTATTAGTATTTATTAAATATATGTATATAATCCTAGTTTATTATTAGTTAACTTTATAAGCAAAAAAATTAATAGTTATGAATATAAAAGTTGTATATATATATTATGAATATATATAATAAAAAATTTAAAAATTATAAAATTACTAATTTAAGAAAATATAATAAAATTAGTAAATATTAAAGTACTTTTATATATTATGTGTTTATATTAAGTATATAAAACTGTAAGCTTAGCGCTAATAACTTATAATTTACTGCGAAAAAGTTTAACGCGATGTTAACGTTTACTATATTAGAACTATTTATTATAATAAATATTACTTATTTAAATAAGCTATATAATCAGATTAGCTAACCTGCGTTTAGGATACACTTTGTAGGTTAGCGTGTTTTAAGCGTGAATTAACTAATCCGATTATATGGTTTATTTAAGTAGGTGACTAAGTAGTTTAAGAGTTCTTAAGTATAATAGTTAATAAGATTTAGCTATAAAATTATAATATAGTTTTCCTGTTCTAGAGTTAGATAATACTGTGTTAGAGCTGTTTTAACTATAAGAATCTTTTTTAGCACTATTTAAGCCTGTATTTTATTACCTGCCTTTAAAATAGCTGTCTTTTTTGTTAGCAGATAAGTATTATAGCAGATAAGTATTATGATAGATAAGTATTATAGTAGATAGGTATTGTAGTAGATAGGTATTATAATAAATAGGTATTATAGCAGATAGGTATTATAATAGATAGTTATTATATGATTTTAAATAAATGTGGTATAGTAGATAATTATAATGTAACTTTTAAATAGGTGTAGTATAAGTATAATGAGTAGATTTATTATTGATAGTTAGTTTATATATATATAGGTTGTTTGGTTATTGTTACTAGATACTTTATTATTTACTTTATATGTATATATACTTCCGCGGTATAATTTTCTGATTAAAATATAATTAATATATAAAATATAGTATAGATTAACTATATAGCTGCAAGCTTAAGTTAACACTTTTTTTTTTTTAAGCTTATAAGCTTTTGTTACGAACTTTAAATCTGCTTATATTTTAAGAAACTTATTTTTTTAAAAAGTATTATAATACTTACGTATAGTGCTTACGATAAATTATTTTTAATTTTAATTAAAACATAAAGCTATATTTAATACTAACGTAATCTTATTATATATTTTGTTTATTTAACTATAATTATTATAAACTATTAATTTTTAATGTAATGTTATCGATTTTATCGATTTTATCGGCGCTATTAATCCTAACCTTGCATTTTATCCTAATATATTAACCGATAATTAAAGGGCTAGAATTTTAATATTTTTATACGTTAAAATATATTATGCTTTTAAGCACTTTCTTAGCTAATTTATATATTATTACCTGCAAGTGAATAGTGTTTTTACTGTTATATGTACGAGTATAAAGAAGTTTTAAACTAGTAAAATATTGTTAGCGCGTAGAAAAAAAGCTATTTAGTAATACTTATAAAAGCTGCGCGGGAAAAAGAAAGCATTATTAACTAATTTTAAGCTATTTATAGTAAAAACAGATTAAGTTTTATTTAAGTAAGGTTTTTAAGATAAGGTTTTTAAGTTATAGTGTTATAACTACTTATTAAGTTTAAAAGGAATTGATTTATTTTATTCTATACTAATTTTATACTAGAATCTTTGTGTTCCGATTATTCTAGCTTTTAAATAAGCATTTAGCTGCTGGATTATTTTATTAAATATGTGTGCTTTATTTATATGTAAACTAGCGTGTATTTATGTTGTTATAGTTTTTTTTATTTTTATAACATTACTATTGTTAATATATCGATTAATTTACTATTATTATTTTTAATAATAATCTATATTTTAAATTTATTAAGAGCTATTAATATTAGATCTATTATAATATTTACTGATATCGAGTTTAATATTTAATTAAAAGGCTTAGTATACTATTAGGTTTAGGAACAAGTAAAGCAGTCGTTTTTATAAGCACTTTTTTGTTTAGTTTATATTTTACTACTTGCGGGTGAATATTGTTCTTACTGTTATATTTATAAGGATTTAGCGTTTTAAAAAGTACTATTGTTTGGCATGTAAAGAACGACTTTTTTAGTAGTACACATAAGAAGCATATAAGATATTACGTTAACGGGTTGTTGTTTAATGCACTTAGAAGTTTTAAAAGAATCGATTTTTTAAAGAACGCTGTATTGCCCCGTATATATGCTAGGATATAATTTTTTAATTCCTTTCTTAAGCTGCGCTTTATGTTTAGAGTTTTTAGGCTTTTACTAAGAATTTAACGTTATATAAATTTAGTAGTGTTAGGTTTTTTGTAAAAGCTTATAAGCTTAAATTACTAAACTTTAGTTTAAACTAAGCAAGTATTATTATTATATCGTTATAAGGTTTTTTTTATTTTTATGCTATAAAGTGAGAATAACCTGAAGAAATAAAAGCGTATAATTAAAGCTTACGCTTAGTACTTTAGTATTTAAAAGTTTTTCGAAATATTTAACCTAAATAAATAAACATGCTATAGCTTTTATAACTATACTAATTATAACTTATATCCTAGTTATACTAAATTTTATACGTTTTTAGTTTTTTACTTTATTAGCTTATAAACGGCCAGAGATTAAAGTACTAGGTGCTAGCTTATCTTAGCCGCGTTAGATTAGGCATTTACGATTTTATCTTTTATTTTAGCTTATAAACGCTTAAAGACTAGGTAAAGATTAGGTAGTAACTTATATCTCGGCTATGTTAGATTATATGCTTTTCTAGTCCGCTGCTGCTTTATTAGCTAAAAATTAGTAACTAGCAGATAATAGTAGAGCAGCGGCTTAAGATATTAACACGCACTTGCGGTTAACTGCTTTATTTTTACCCGTTTTATTGGGCTCTAGATCCAGCAGATAAGTGCATAATTATTCGTTAAGATGTTTTAGATCTTTACAGCTGCTTCTATTACTGCTTGTAATATATACAACTAGTTGCTTTAAAATATTTGATATTTTTGTATTAGCTTTTATCTGATAATAGCTCTAACGTTTTTGCTACTACCCGCGCATCGTTCTTTAAACGTTTAATATTATCGTATTTGCTTGTTTAATAATAATTACCGCGTATTATTAAGTATATTATTAAGCATATGCAACTATTTGCTTTAAACGTTGATGTTTTTATATTTACTTGTTTAATAATAACTACTGCGTATTTTTACCCGTGTATCGTTAAGTACATGCAATTACTTGCTTTAAATATTTAATATTATTATATTTACTTGTTTAATGATAGCTACTGCTGTTATTACTTGCGTATTGTTAGGGTTTAAGCAGTAATTTGCAAGCTATTAGCTGTTTTTATCCGTGCTTGTTTCGTGTAGTAGCCTGTACAGCAGTAAACGTGCTGCAGATTTTCTTAGCACTAGTTTAAAAGCTGCGTACAACTTAGTTAAACGCGTAAAAGCAAACTATTAAGCACGTTATTCTAACTTAGAAACGGTTTATTAGAAAGAGAGTTAATAGATAGAAATTTGTTAAAAAGGAAGATAGTTTTTTACTTAGACATAAAATATTAGTTTTTTTTTTTTATTTATCTTTTTATTGCTTTATCTATGTTTTTTTATAGCTATAAAGCTAGCACAGTATTCTTTTAGTATGCTTAAAATGCTGGCTAGTTCAGAGCACGCTGGAAGTGCTTTGTTTTAAAGTATTCTATTATGTTCAACTATTTTATCAAGCTTAATTATTATACTACTTTATTAAGCTTGATTATTGCATTACTTTATTAAGCTTGATTATTTTATTACTTTGTTATTATATTAGCCTTTTTATAAATATACTACAGTTGTAAAGTAAGTATAATATTTTTTGTTATACACGCTTGATATACTAACTAGTTCGTAGTATGTTAGAAGTGTTTTGTTTTAAAGCACTCTATTATAGTTAACTACTTTACTGAGCTTAATCGTATTAGTATTCCGTTACTTTAGTTGCACGGTAAGTACGATATTTTTTGTTAAATATACTTGATGTTTTAATTAGTTTATAGCTGCTGGAAATGTTTTGCTTTAAGAGATTTATATACAAAATTACTTATTATTATCCTTTAATTTTAAGGTTTATTTTATTAAGCTGATTTACTTGTTAATATATACAGCTTATTTTGATGCTAATAAGCTGCTTGCACTTAAAAGCTAAATTCTTATATTAACTTACGATATTAACAAAGCTGAGATTATACTAAAAAAGTAGCTTAAGAATATATTTTCGACAACTTCAGCTTAGAAAGTAAATACGATGTTGTTTAAAAAAGCATAGTATTTAAAGAGTTATATATAGTTTATCGAACTTAACCCTATATCTGTTATTTTTTTTTTCTTGTTATAGTACAGCATTATATGCAGTATTCTAGGAGCTTTTACCCCTTTATAGAGCTTCTCTTTAATTTAAGACTAATATACACACTAAAAAAAGCATTAGAAGCTAATAAGAAGCTGTAGAAGTATATAAACGATAAAAGCTAGTAAGTGTTATATAAACAAATATTTGCACGCTTAAAGTACTTAATACTAATAATAACATATTATAGCATAAATTAGGATCCTATTCGCGAGATATTCGAGCTTCGAATACCTGAGCGAGTCGATTGTTTTGTTCGTAGCAATTTCCTAGACATAATTAAACAGAAGCTTAAAGATATAGCCGGTAACGACTTTAATAGCTCCACTAATAAAGAATATAGCCTCTAAGTTTGTGAAGCTGCCCGCTAGACCTGCTGTTATAGTAAGGCCAAGATCTCGCTTTAGTTTAACGCTTAAGATTTAAATACCTAGCGCATTAAACCTAATGTTCGTTTCGAACTTTTAGTTATTATTAATTAGAAAGTTAATGCTATAGCCGGTAAGAGCATTAATAGTTCTACTAACGAACACTATAGCCCCGAAGTTTATAAGGCTGCTGGCTAGATCGATTATTTCTTTAAGGCTACATGTTAAAGCTAAACATGATTTAGCCAGATTAGGACTAAAATAGTAAAAAAGTTTTTATTTTATTTTTAAAAAGGTTTGCGATAAGATCGCCTTAAATAACGTGCTGTTTTAAAGTTTATTAACTTAATAAGTTTAAAACGGTATGATATAAATATGTTTAGTATAAACTAGTACTTTTATTAATATAGCTGCTATTATATAATAGCTAACGCTAGTAGTTAGCTAAAAAAACGGAAAATAGTTCCGATATTAATATTTAATTAAAAAAGATAACTACTAGCTGATTTAGTGGCGTATCGATTTTTTTGCGTAATTAAAAGATAAACTTAAATTATTAAAACGTTATTTAGAGCTAGTATTTACGAAAAGAAAAAGAAAAAGAAAATTTTAAAATGTTTTAGTATAATAATCTTTACGGTTGTATTATAAGGAGATTACTGGTGCATACAAAAAAAACAAAGCTAGATTATAAAGTGTTATTTAGAACTAGTGCTTATAAAAAAAAATAATAAAAGGGAGATTTTTAAAAATTTTCGTATAAAGCAGTAAGAACTAAATAAAACAACTTTATAGCTTATTATTTAATCTCGAGCTTTTAGTTACAAGTATATGTAACTGTTAGTTTATATATATATATAAGGTAGCGTAGCTTATAGCTTAAACCGTAGCTTAGTATATTTTTACTGTAAAAAACTTATAAGTATTATATATTTAAAAGTTTTTAAACAGTAAAGGTTTAATTAAATAGTAACTGTTTTTTTTTTTTTTTTTTTTAAAGCGTTTTATATTACTGCACTTCGTGTTATTGCGCCTAAAATAGCTAAATACTACTATTAAAGCTTTTTTATAAGATCGGCTTTATAACTGTTTTGTTTTATAACTATAATTAAGCTTTTAGCTATAAAAGTTGTTTTATATAGTATAGTTTACGATTACGTTTAGTAATATTTAAGTAGTATATAATCGGTAAGTAAATTTTACTGGATATTTTAAAAGCTGATATTTTTTTTTTTTATTTACTGGTTATTAACGCAGCAGTTAAGTATTTAAACGGTTTAAATATAAAACTAGTAGTAAAGCTCTGGTTAATTTTTAGTATTTTTATTTTTAGCGTTCGTTATTATCGTGCTTTAATCGGTTTTTATATTTTTATTCTTATATTTAAAAAGATTTAACTATAAAATATTATACTATATTTTATTTTTACTTTTTTATTATGCTACTTTAAAATAAGTGCTTGTTAAATAAAGCTTTATCTCGCTTTAAAAGATTTTGTTATTTATAATATTAAAAATAAAATAGCAGCAGCTAATTTATATAATAACTAACAGTAAAGTTATAGATTTTTAACAAGCTTAATAAACTACTATAATAAAAATGACGACTTTATTAATAACTTAGTCTTTTATTAGAATCGGCTAATTTATGCTTACGTTTAGCACGCTTTTAAATAGTGCTTTTTTAAAAGCTGCAGGTTCTAGAGATTTACGAACTGTTCGGAGATTTTTACAGTTTAGGGCCGATACTGAAGCTACTGAAAAGAACACTAATATCACGCTGTTAATAAAAGTAGTAGGGAACTATTATAAAAATATTGCTTAGTATTTGCTATTTTTACTATTTATAAATAATAATAATATCGATTTAAAAATATATATGTTTTTTTATAAAGAAAACCTTATTTTTTAAGTAAATAAACTTAGCTAAATATTGATTTATTAAGCAGCTTATAATAACAATATAAACATTATATGTTTTTTAGTTAACGCGAACATAACTATTAAAAACTTTACTAAAAACGATAGTTTTAAGATACTATTAATGATTACGGCAGCTAAAAGCTATAAAAGTGCAGTAAAGTTCTTTTTAGATCGTTTAAAAAAAAGTTGAAACGATTAAAATATAAATTACCGGATAGCGCTATAGTTTGCAGCTTAAAAAAAACACGAACAGGTTATATAACTACTGCTTAAAAAAAATACTATACTGTAATAAATTTATTTACTTATTATTTAAGACGTGTTTATAAGTACTAGTTTCTAACTTATTTAGTATTTATTATATTAATTATGTTGTTATTTTAATATATGCTTTATAATAGTTTAAAAAAGTAAAAATAATAATAAAAGTAAGCTAAAACTATAACTTAACGATATTGTTACAAGTAATCTAGTTTATATAGTCTAAGCTTTTTATATTTGCTTTAGTAGCAGCGTTTTTTTTTTATTAAGTTATTTGCTTTTTATTTTAAAAAGAATATATATTGTACTATTTAAAGTAACGGTTTAAAAGTTATATTAATAGCTTATTATTATACATATAAGTAAAAACCGTGCTATAGCTGGGTAAAAACTTTCTGTACTTACATTTTGTTCTCGTTTTAATTTTAGGTTGCTGTTTTATTATAAGTATACTTTTTCTTTTCTTGCAACGTATTTTCTTCTTGATCTTTACTGATATCGTTTTTTTTTAAACAATTAGGACAAAGTAAAGCTAACGTTGTTACTGTTATAAAGTTTATTCTATTTTTATTAAACTTTATAAGCATTGTTTAAAATAGCTGCTAAATCCGTAAATTTAATATTAAATCTAACTGCTTTTTAGTTGTTACGGTTTTTACTATTAATACAGTTATTTAAAGTAACTGTTAAATCGGTTTCGTTATTAAAATGTTCGCTTATTGTTTAATAAAATGCTTAAATCTACGTAAGTTAGCTAATTATTTAATAAAAGCTATAAATAGCCTGTTTGTTTTAGTTTAGTATATTACGTACTTTACGTTCGAATAACTTTTCTATATTTATTTTATTTTTGCTTTTATTGTTTTTACTAACATAAAGAGTACGGTAGAGTGATACTGTAGCATTTATATTTTATTAAATGTTAATAATAAGTACGGCTTTAATGTTGAAGTATGTTTGCTTTATGTATTTTTTTGCTTTGAGCATATTGTTTGGATATTTATTTGTATAAGCGATCTCGATGACTAGCTTGGGGTGATCTTTTTTGTTTACGTTTATATTAAACTATATATTGGGCTAGTGTTTGCTCCCATGTTTTAGTGTAATGCTGGCTTGGCTTTAATATTTGACGTTTTCAGCAACTTTTTTGATCTTGTTGGAGATATCGCTGGTAGAGATTACGTTAAGTCGGAGTTTGATAAGTTTTTTAAGTTTATTATGTACTTTTTCGGGTATTTTTGCTGAAGGAGCTATAATAAGCTCAAGTTAGGACTTGCTTAGCAGTTAATTGACTTTATTGTATTATCGTTAGTTTAAAAATAAAAAATGGTATAGTTAAAGCGTAATAATATTTACTAAACTTTTTTAAAGATAAACTCGTTTAACGATATATTAGTTTTTAATTGAGCTTAGAACTTCTTATATTATTATTTGGTTAAATCAAATAAAGCTTTGTAGTCCTCGTTTTTATCGCTAAAATAACTGTTTTAATAGCTATATAGAGCTTGTATAGCTAGCTGGACAGATTGCTGCGCAGGCTTTTCGGAGAGAGCAAGACTGTATGTTTTATGGGTTTAGTTTATATTAAGGTGTTTTTAAGAAGATTAGGATAGAGAAGCAGAAGGCCTTGTAGGAGTAGGAGGCCTAATAGCAGCAGAGGACCCCCCTCTTATTAATGACTTAGTGTCTATTGTTTAAGACCTGAATGCTATTATCCTATTGATTATTCCTTAGGTGGGGCTATTGGTTAGCGATGGCTTCTTTTTTTAATTTAAACCTCAAGTTAGTATGCTGGCCACCTGTTTTTGGCTTGGATGTTCTAATCTTAAGTTTTTATATCCTGTTATTTATTAGTACTTTTTATTAAGTGTATAGCCTTAGTTTGTTATTAGCTGACTTTATGAGCGAAAGAGTTAGCAGCTATAAATATAAATGTTGTATATAAGTGTTGTGAACTTGTGTAATAAAAGATTTAAAAGTTATGAAGTCGCCGATCTAAGAAGATATATATATTACAGTGCTTTATTGTATCATGTGTTTACATTAAGAACGTAGAGGACTACTTAACTGTAAGTTTGGCGCTAGCGACTTTATGATTCGTTATAAAAAATGTTAACGCGGCGCTAATATTTATTATTTGTTGACTTATTTATTATATTTAGGTAGCTGTTTACCTACTTGGATAGGGCTATATAATTGGATTGGCTAATTAACGCTTAGAACATGCTAGTCTATAGTATATCCTGAGTGCGGGTTGGCTAATTTAATTATATAGCTTATCTAAGTAGGTAGCTGGGTATTTTAGGAGTTTTTAGGTATAACAGTTAATAAGATTTAGCTGTATAATTAAAATGTAGCTTTTTTGTTTTGAAATTAAATAATACTATGTATTATCACCCGCAGATAGCTATTATAGCAGTAGTTATTGTGGCAGATAGCTATTGTAACAGATAGCTATTATAGTAGATAGCCATTATATTAGATAGCCATTATGTGACTTTTAGGTGGATTTAGTATTGATGGTTAGTTAATAGGTTGCTTGGCTATTATTGCTAGGTACCTTACTACTTACTTTATATGCTTATATACCTTCGCGGTATAGTATTTTAACCGGAATATAACTAAACACGTGCAAAAGAGTAAGAAATAACTAGATAAAAATAATGCTATATAAAATAATAATAGTAGTTATTATTAGTTTTTTAAAGTAAGATGATAATAAAAGCTAAATATAAAAGAATAAATATACTTAACTATATGATTTACTGGCTGGATCGATTATTTTTTTAGGGCTATATGCTAAAGCTGAACACGATTTGAACAGATTAGGACTGATATTATAAAGGAGTCTTTGTCCTGTTTTTAAGAAGGTCTGCTTTAAGGTTTGTTTAAAAAAAATACGCTCTAGCTAGGATTTAAACCTAGGACTTTAATATATTGAGTTATTTATGTTATGATCTTATATAGATCTAGATATAAATAATTCGGTATAAGTATTATATTTTAACTATTAAGCTATTAAAATAATTGTTTTATTAAAGAAGTATTATAATACTTTTATTTAAAAACCTTTTAACGTATTGTTAACTAGACTAGGGACAGCTTTTACTATTATAAAAGAACTGTATTTGTTTGTAGTTTAAATATAGTAAAAAAATATACGCTTTAATTAAGATTTAAACCTAGGATTTTAATATATCGAGTTATTTATATTATAATCCTATATAGATTACGATATCGACAACTTATTTATGTATTACGCTTTAACTACTAGGCCATTAAAGTAATTGCTTTATTAAAGAAATATTATAATACCTTTATTTAAAACCCTTTTAACGTATCGTTAACTAGCTTAGAGATAGTATTTATTTTTAAATATACTGCACTTTAATGTATGCACAGCTTAGTTTTTGTTTTAAAGATGCTATAAAAAAAGAGATAGATATTATAACGTGATGGTTACTGCTAGCAAAACGGAAAACTTTAAGGTTGTCTCCAGACTTTTATCCTTTAAACCTTATAGTATTATAGCTGTTTTTTCAGACTAAAACTAGTAGCTTGTTAACAATTAATATATCTGCTTGTTATAGCCTCTAAGCGAAAAAGCAGCGAAAACATCGATAAGATAAGCAAACAGTAAAAAACGTAGGTATGTATAACTATTATATTAAAAAAAGCTTAGTTGTAGTTTACTAGTACTAGTATTATATTAACTAATTTTGAACAAGCTAAAAGAATAAACGATATAATTTTTTAGTATTAAAACTTTCGTAAATATTTACGTACTGTTTTATTTGTTAAAACTAAGTAAAAGAAGATTTGCTTGTTTATTTTTAAGCTAAATATTTATATTTATTAAGTTAATACTACTGTTTAAGCTATACGTACAGTAGTAAAGATAATAAGTAGCGTTATTAGGTTAACCGTTAAATGAATAAGAAACTAAGGTTAAAAAAACGACAACGGAGACTATATTGAGCTAAATAAAGCTAAAAGCAGTAAAAACAAGTTTTAAAGTAAATATTACGTTCTGTTCTTACTTACTTGTTAATATATTTATTAATAATAATATAATTGCAGTATAAGTAACCTAACGTGTATTAAGTAGAAATAGCACTAAAAGTTTGCAGGTATATTCTGAACAGGGTATTATTAGCGTAATAGAACTTATAATAGATTATTTAATAAAGCTGGTTAGTTTAGAGGTAAAAATTAGAACATGCAGAATAAGTTAAATAAATATACTTAAAATACAGCTTATTATTTAAAGCATGTTTTTATAATTATTATAAATAAAGTTGATATTATTACGCTAAGTAAATTAAAAGCTATTTATGTTATTTTAAGCTTGTAAAAATATAAAAAACGATTAAAACTACAAGTAAGTAAAACTTAAGTTTTAAACATTATGTTTTATTAGTTTAATATGTTTTATTAGCTAAATAAAGTATAAAAAGTATATATTTTAAAAATATTAATATTGTAAATTATAATAAATCTTTTTATAAAGTAGTAAATATATAGCAGCATGATTTTTTTATTATTAAGTAGAATAGTATAATCGAGAACGATAACAACAAAAAAATGCTGTTTAAAATTATTTAATAATGCTTACTGCAGGATTATTAGTGCTTAAAACGTAAGAAAAATAAAGGAGTATATAATAAAACTTTTAACTAATATAAAAACTTTAAACGATATATTTAAACTTAATATTAAACCTGTTAATTTTTAATATTAATTAAGATATATTATAAGATATTCGATTTTTTTAAAGCTATAAAAGCGTTAATTACAGAGCGATAAGCTAGATTAAACGTGCTTAATAGTTTATTATGCTAAAAAGTACTAAAAAAAAAGCTTTTTAACGTTTTAAAACTTTTCCGCGACTTTTTATTACGGTTTTAGAACGATTTTTTTAACGTTATATATTTAAGTTACGCGGTAGACTTAAACATCTTATTATATTAAAGGCTAAAAAAGGTGTTAAAACTTCTTTATAATTTTTTATCGCGGTTTTAAAATAATTTTTCTAGTATTATATATTTAAATCACGTAGTAGACTTAAACATTTTATTATGTTAAGAGCTGGAAAAGTTGTTAAAAAAAAGGCTTTTTAGGGTATTAAAACTTTTTTGTGTTTTTTTGCAGCTTTAAATCAGCTTCTGTTTTTTAATCTTTAGCGTTATTATTTTAAGCCGGCCGAATATAAAGCATAATTTAAAACGAATATATATAAATAAAAAGATAAGCAGGTTAAACATCGTGTTAAAACGTGCGATATACAAAAAAGTTATTTTAAAATATAATATTAAACTGTTACGAAAATATCTTAAGTAGCAGTAAGGTTTAGAATAGTTATTATAGAAAGCGAAAAAAGTTTTCAACTAATATATAAAAAAGCTAATAAACTTATAGGGCGTAAAGTTTAAGTATTTAAGAACGTGTATTTTGTAGCTGTAAGAATAAATAACGTTAAGCTTAAAAAAGATTATTAAAATATTAATTTTTAAAAACTGCTTTTTAGTTAAATTATTTTAATACTTAGTAAGTTTATTTTACTCGTTATAAGCGGATAAAGCGTTTATAAAATATTTAGGTTTATAAATACTTTAATTATTATATAAGGTTAGTAAAAATAATTAAATAGTTTAAATATTAGCTGCGTAAAAAAGTAGAGCTTAATAACTTTTTAAAGTGTAAGTTATTTAAACGTATAAATAGATCGTATTTATATTATAAACTGTTTTATATTAATTTAGTTTATATTATTTTCAAGCTATTTTAGTATAATTAAAATAAACGCGAGTGTTAAAAAAACGCGCGTTTTTTACGCGAGTAAAGGAAAAATATATTAAGTAAATATAAACTATATAGTTTATTATGTTTAATATAAATATATAGTTAATATAACAGTTTTATATGTTTATAGCTAATAAGATATAATAATACGCTGCTTTTATTACGTATAAAGCGTGTTTAATTTAGTATAATATGTTTTATTAAGCGTACAGCTTAATAAATTAACGTAATTTTTTTAAACTACGCGAGCATAGATCTATATATCCAACTTTTAAGACTTAGCTGCTATTAAAACTTGTTATTAGCAGAAACAAACAAACTATATAATTTAATCGAGCTAACATAAGTATAAAGCTGTTATAAGCGGTAACAGTTTTAAAGCTTAATTTTATATGTAGTTTTTATATCCGGATTAAGTTTTTTAATAAAGTCGCATGTTTTTAAAGCTACTTGCTATATAAATATTATTAAAATAAGAGCAATAAAGAGAAAATAGTAAAAGTTTATTAAACAGCTTAGTTTTAGAAAGCGTATATTAAATTAATAAAGGATATAATCGGTTATAGCTAAATTAATTTAACGTTAATTATGCTAGTAAAAATATTAAAAAAGGACTTTTATTAGGAGGTAGTAAAGAATTAGGATCTTTAATAAACGATTAATAATTATTATCTTTTTAAATGTTATTAAAGCACTAATATATCTACTTGTAAAATAAGTATATTAATAAACTAACATGTATTTTCCTAGCATATAATATACAGCTGTTTTTATTAAGTACGTTTATCTTATAAATGTCTATATCGGTACTGTTACGATTACTTACTTTTATAACTATATTTTAATTAAAGCTGCTTTTTTTTTTCTTTATAGCCTATGGCTTTGCTATTATTTTATTAAGTTAAATATATAGTTTTTTAATTAATAAAAAAAAAAAAGAGGCCTTTATAGTGTAACGGTTAGCACGTTTATTTTTTATGTAACAAGTAGGCTAAGTTTAATTTTTAGTAGAGGTATTGTACTTATTAAAGTACTTTATTGTTAGATAAAATATTACGGTAGGCTTTTTAGATTTTAAAACATTTTAATACTATAATTAAATAGTTTAAACAGTTTTAATTTATGTTTTTATTTACGTTGTACTTTTATATAGTGTATATATTAAATTGCAATAATTATAAAAATAAGGGTAATTATAGCTACTTTTTTTATATAACTATATAATTACTTTATCCGCTACTAATTTTAGCAGGTAAGGACGAGCGGAAGCCTAAGTTTTAAGAAAACCAACCGTATATATTTCTATACTATTTTATAATATTAACCTTTAAACTAATAATATATATTTATTAGTACGTTTATTTTAGTTAGCTATAGATAGTTTTTATGTTTATAAATAATCATAAAGTTTATATATATACGACCGATTATTTATTTCGTACTATAGGCTTTGAGGCTTTTATTTGTTTAAAATCGGGATAAACGTTATGTTTTTAAAAGTTTAATTTTTATTATTTCCTAATATAAATCTTTTATTTATATTACTTAGCTTAATGTTTAACTTTATAATTAGCTGTTAGAATAGATCTTTTAAGCGGGCTAATCGCTTTTTTTTAAAGGACGATAATAAATTGGACGTTAGTTAGAATTTCTAAGTATAAAACTTCTTGTTAATAGCAGAAATATGTTAAGAAACCTGGGTTTAATTAACGTTTACGTATAGCAGTTAAGTGCTTGATTTATTAGCTGTAAGTTAATAGGTTTTACTAGTTCTAAAAAGCTGCTAGGTATTTAAAGTTTTAATCGTGATAATATAAGTTTTATCTAGTCTAAATAGCGGTTAAAATAAAGTTTTAAAAAGTTGTTAGCAGTTTAAAGTATTAATTATAAGTTTATAAGTTTTATTTACTCCGAACAGCTGCTAACTAATAGATTGGTTGCTAATTTCGAAAAAGCGTTAAGGATTAAAAGTATTAGGCGTAAGCGTATTAGTTTTGTTTAGTTTGAAAACTTGCTGAGGAGTTAAAGTATTAACTAAGAGCTTATAAGTTTTTTTTGTTCCGAACAGCTGTAGTAATTGTGTAGCTTTTTCTAGTATTTTTGTTTTATATTTAATGCTTGCTTTAGAAGCTGCTGCTTCGTAATACCCAAATTTTTTATTTTTTTTTACTAGCTTTTTATTTTTAACTACGGTATATACAAGCAGATGTTAGTTTTTTGATTAGGTAGTAGTTTATTTTTAACCTGTTGCTAAAACTATGATATTATTAGATTAATGTTTAGAACAGGAGCTTTAGGTTAAGCTGTAGATTTATTAGCTAGTTTTTTAGTTTATTTAAACTATTAATATTAGCGCGAAAATAAAGTTACAGATTTAATTTTTATTTTTTAAGGTTAAGTTTTATAGTGCTAATAATATATTAATTACTTGTTAGTTTAGAACTTTTAAGAAACTATTTTTATACGCGTTTTACTATTAAAATATAAGTGTAAGCTAAGATTAGGCGTTAATTTTTAGTATTAATAAATTTTAAACAGCTAATTATTTTTACTTTTTTATAGCTTTAATTATTAACGTTTTTTTTGCTATTTTTATAGCTACTAATAATTTTTTTTATTAGTAGTAGGCGAGTACTTATTATAAGATTAAAGCGTAGAAACTTGTAGTAGTTATAAGCTTAAAACGCTGCGTAAATTTTACTGTATTTTTTTTTAAGCTTTTATATACATTAATAATATCGGGAAGAACGCGGTTAATAGTAAAGTCCGTAAATTGCATTTTTTATATATAGATTTAAAAGATCAGCTTTATGTTTTTAGAGCTTTAACCGATTTTAATAACTAAAATACTTAGTAAGTGGGTAATTATTTTTAGCTCTGTAGTTGTTTTGCTGAATAAGTTAATAAATGGTTATAAAGTAATAAAAAGGTGCTTTTTAAAGGCTTAATCGTTTAGGGGGCTGTTTAAAGCTGTTATAGTAAGGTTTTAATTAGTTATATTTAATAAACTTTAATATTTTTTATTAAAGTAGGATTAGAAAGCAGTTTATTATAAGCTTTAATAAAAACATAACATACGATTATAGTTTTAAAATAGTGTAGATACTATGTTTTTTTTTTATTACTAGAAATATTATGTAGTATATATAGGTTTGTTATGTACTGATTAAACCGCTATTTTATCTGTTTTATTAAGTAGATAACATTTTATATTAAAAAATGATTTTAAAGCTATTAAAATAATTTTAAGCCTAGTTTAGCAATAGTAGTGCTTATGCTTATTTTTTGTTATAATTTTTTAAAAACGCTAGTTTTAGCTTAAATTAAATAATTTGTTTAAAAAATCCACGACTTGCTCTTGAGCTATTTTCGATTTTGTTGCTGCTTTTTTTATTTTACGTTATAAATTAGCTAATGTTTTTTTTTTACGGTCGAGCTTTTTTAAAACTTCTTTTATAACATGTTTTTCTTGCTTTATTTTTTTTATAATACTGCTGATAGCTACTAGTTTTATTTTAAACTTTTTATTATGTTTAGTTTAAGCTTTTATAAAAGGAAACAAGCGAGCGTTAAATATATATAGATGATTTTTAATACTTTATGCTGTTAAATCTTTTAAAAGCGAGGTTTTTAGGAGGTTGAAATAATATAGCGTTGTTTTAACTGCTATATTTACGAAACTAACAGTTAACGAGATAATAGCAAGCTTTTCTCTAGCTATAGTTATTATGTTTAAATTTTTATTTTGTGCTTAAATCGTATCGAAAACTAAAATAATCGTTAGTAGTTCTTTTATTATTTTAACATAGCTAAAAAAAGTTGTAGAAATAGTAGATTAATTTTATTAAGGGCTAATATTTTTTATAAAAACTATGCTAGTTATACTAAAAGGGCTATTTAAGGTTAAATGTTGTAGCAAGCTTAACGAAGCGGACTATAGTTAGTTAAAAAAACGACGCGAAATTTTTAACGAAGTATTTAGTAGATTTTTACGTTCTTTACTTGTTTATAAATATAATATTAAGTATTTTTTAGTATAAAAGGTATATTTAATATAAAGGAGTCGGATAAAACTATGTTATAGTTGTTTTAGCTATGTGGATCTGTTTTATTGTTTATATTAGAAATATATCGTGATTTATTAAAGCTTTTTTTTTATTAGTTTATAAAATCTGTAGGGATAACTTTTTATTGCTAGAATATACATGTTTAAAGTAGACTAGAATATTATTAATTATACTAGCTTTAACTTTTAACTTGATTAAAATGCTTATTTTTTTTGCTGTTTTTATGATTTAATTATTTGTTGAACTTTTTAAACTTATAATAAAAAGTTATATTATATTTTTTAAACTTTTTTGAATTTTTATTTTTTATATATATTTTTTAACGATAAGTTAATATTTAAGCATTTTTTTACCGCTTTTTTAGATTATAAGTAACTTTTAAGCAAGGTTTTTTACTGTAAGGATTATAATATTATTTTTATAAATCGTGTTATAGTAGCTGCTTAAAACAAGCGAGATTTTACTAGCGGTTTTAGAGTTAGTTGTAAGTATATTTATTGTTTAATCTGATTTTTAATATATATATAAATCGTTTTACTTGATTTAAACTAGGAATATAGTAGTAGAAACTATTTTATTTACTTTATTTTGCGTTTTTTTTTTTTTAAATTAGAAAGCTTAAATAAACTATATAAATAATACTTTTTACTCTGTTTAAAAATGAAAGTTTAAAGTACGTTTTATATAATTAAAAGCGTGGTTACGTGTTAGCTACTTTTATTACGGTTTTATATTTATTATATATAAGTTGAGTTTTTTTTTTTAAAACCTACTTGCAAGTTTATTTAATATTATTTTAAATACTAGCTTTTAAAAAACGAAATATAGTTTTAAATATTACGATTACAGGATTAGTTATTTATTTAAATTTGTTAATAAAGGTTAATATTGCTATATAAGAACAGCCTGCTTATAGAAATTTAGATTTTAAAGTCCGCTACTATTACTATTGTTATTTTGTATTTATCGTAGTAATTTTTTTATTTATTACTATTTATATTTTTTTACTATATATAGTTTAATAATTAGATAAATATGCACTTTATATACTAGTTAATATATAATGACTATTTAGAGAATTATATAAAAAACACGTATTTAGTTTAGGACTTATAATCGGTTAGTAAATAACTATTTAGAATTCTATTTATACGTATAGGTCTGGAAAATAGCTATAATGTAGATTAGTACTTTTAATGCTGTTAAAATAGCAAAGGTACGGATAAGGTTATAGACCCCTTGAAAGAAATAAGTTATATTAATTTTAAGCTATAGTTTAGAAGCAGTTAAACATGAAAATTAGCCGGATCGAAGCTTTATCGGAATATTTATACTATTATGTATGCAGCTGCAGCTTAGTACTTTAGTTTCGTTTACAAACAGAATAAATATTTTTTTAAGCCTGATTTTTATACTATAAACTATAAAAGCTTGAAAATAACGACAAGTATACTTTTATAATACGCTTATAGTTTGGTTTACTATAAGCTATTACGAAGGAATAACGTTTTTAGCTTGGTTAGCTAGAAATCGTTTATATTTATAGTTATGTATTATAAGCTTTATTTTTATTTAAGCTATATAAATATGTTGGGATCGTGTACTTTGCGAGCTTATATTTGTATGTATTTTTAGTGGGGAATATATTTTAGCGTTTTTATTACTTATGTTATTTTTATTAAGCAGTAGATTTAATTTATTAATTATTTTGTTTTCGTTTAAAGATGAGTAGATTATAAATAGATATATATAATTAAAAGGATATGTTAGAAAGTTGGGATAAGAGATGGAGTATATAGGATATAGTTTTAAAAGGCAGCAAATAAGAACAGATTTAATAATAGTAAAGTAGGAGTGTTAAAGTGGTTTTTTAGTTGTTGGAATATAAGGTTTGGCTAGCTTTATAGTTTAGTAATTAAGATCTGGCTAGTTTAAAGACTACTTTATAATTAAAGCTTTTTTGAACTTGAATGTTATTTAAGTGGATGAATATACTAGTATATAGCTACCGTGTATAGTGCTAATAACACGATATCTGAGCTCGCTTTAAATAAAATGTACTTAATAGCGTGATAAATGGGATAAAGTATTAGTAGATTTAGTAACTTGATTTATAAAGATCTAGACTTGTAAAGTGAGGTAAAATAAACTAGATAGTTAATAGTACAGATATTAATATCGATTTAAAATATTATTAAAACTGCTAAATAAAAGCTGTAGTTAAAAGCTTTTTAATACTTAAATAAAAGTAGTAGTTATTAAGAGCATTATTTAAGATAAGATAAAGCATTAGTATATTTAAGAATTTGTTTTATAATAGATCTAGGCTTTTATTATTATTAAAGTAAGGCAAACCGGATATTTAATAGAACGGATATTAATATTAAGATGTTGTGAGAATTTTTTAGAAATCTAGAATAAGAGTTGTAATAAAAGGCCTTTTATATAAGGAGATGGAAATTTAGTTGTTTAAAGTATTGTTTAAAACTCTGGTGATTTTTTTGTTGCTTAATTATATTCGTCTTACTCTTTTTAGTCTTAAAAATATTAATTTTAGTTTTAAGCAAGCAGTATTTAAAGTTATCTTTAAATTATATATATCTCCTATTTTTTTCATACTCTTTTTTATAGTAAGTTAACTTATTTTTGCAGGTTATAGCAAGTAGTTAACTTTGAATATAGCGATTAATAACCTGTTAACTTTAGCATTGCTTTAATTGCTCACTTTTATATGCTTATACGTTTATACGTTTATATGCTTATACTTTATATCTTATATCTTATTTGCTTATAACCTTATACGCTTTTATTACATACTTTATACTCTATTTTTATTTCTGCGCTATGGCTTTTAAAGGTAAAGGTAAAGCTAAAGCTTTAGTTTAAAGCGTTGTTTTTTAAACATCGGACCCTTTTTATGACTTGGATGACTTTTCTCTTTCTAAAAAACTTATTATTAGTGATTTTGATGACGAGTTAGGCTTTAAAGTTGATTTTGAATATAAGAAAGACGAAAAGGACAAGAACAAAAATAATATTTTGTTTACTTTATTTAAATTTGATAAGAATAAGGATAAAAAGTCGTGGTTTGATAGTAATGGTTATATATATTGTAGATTGTAATTATTTAAGCCCTAACTATTTATCCGGGTAATTCTAAAAAGCTAGCTAAACGGATATTTTTAAGAAAAGGTTTGAAACTTAAGCTTTAAGGACTAGAACATATATGGACTTGATAGCTTATAGCGAAAAGAGCTCGAAAAATTGTTAATAAAACAAGTTGAAATGTTTTTTACGCTAATAAATAATAATAATAACAATAACGGTAACTTTATGCTTAAATATATTAACGGCTTTATTGGACTTTTTTTATCGCTTACTGAAAATACTCCTTTTAACTTTTTAATAAACGCTATTTTTAATAGTATTATTAGAACTCTAAATAACAAGAAAGTAATATTAAACTACTTGCTATAAAATATACTACTTATTACGCGATTTTTTAACTTTGTTAGGGGATAGTTTATAATTAACACGCTGTTTTTAATATTATAACTGCTTATTATCGATCCTGTAAACGATAAAAATAAGCTTTGTAGGATTATTATAGCTTTAATTAACGCTAGTATAGCAGCGCACTTTTTAGAAGAGTTAAAATTGCTAGCAGATTACTGTAACGCTTTTTATAAAAAGTTATTAAAGGGTCGGACTTAAGCTATTAAAACAGCAATAACTTTAACTAGAAATACGCAAATGAACAAGCTGTTTTAAGATTTATGTTTAGATCGATTATTTGTACTGAACGTAGGTGGGTCTTAAAAAAATAGAACATTTTATTAGTAACAAGAACGGAAATAAAAGCGTAATTAGGCCTATTTTATAGGTTTTAAAGCAGAAATACAGTTTTATAACAATTATTACGAGCTATTAAACCACCGTTTCCAGGTTATTATAAAAAATAAAGTTATTTACAAACTATCCGATAATAAAATTAACATTTTTTTTATTGTCCTTAATAGAAAGAGCAAACTAATATTTTGTTCTATATATTGTTCTGCTTAATTTTTTTATAAAAACTAGGGATACGACTACAACAATTATTAGATATTTTATTATAAAGCTTTACAAAGAATAAGGCAAAATTGTAATATAAACGCTAAGTTTTTTGGTTTTAAAAAGGAACGTTTGGACAAGGAGACTTTAATATATGTTATTATATATATTCTCGTTTAAAATATTAACAAGCTTTAGAATAAATATAAGTATAAGTCAGCTTAAGATATTGTTTTTTATATAACCGATTTTATATTAAGCTTGCTTATAGTTATGTATTGGCTTTACTTTTTTTGCATGTTATTATATAAGATAGATTACGATATCGTAATAATGTTTAGTTATTAGCGCTTTATTGTACACGAAAAGAACGAAAAGGTTATTTTAGTTTAAAACTGTAGGAGATATTTTTAGGACTAAGATTTTAATCTTGTTTATAATTATTAAAATAAGAAATAAACGATAATAATTAAAACATAGTTTATAAATAAACTATGTTTTAATTATTTTATAAAAGTTTAGTTATTTTTGCATTAAATTATTAAGTTGATTACTATAAAGCACTTATTTTATAATATTAATCTTATAGTTGCTTAAAAAGTTTAGTTAACTTTTATTAAACTTAAAAAAAAACTTGGTTTTATATTATATTTGCTGTAGAGCTAGTACGATACTAAGTTAAAAATACTAGCATTTAATGTTAAAGTTTTCTTTTAAAATATATTAGCTGCTTAATTAGAATATCTTATATATAAAACTAAAAAGTTACTATATACTAGGAAATAAGTACAGTATACTTAAAGTGCTTATATTAAAGATAATAACTAGCTTTTTATTTACTTTTATTTAAAATATTAAAAAAAGTACGTTTTAACCGCTAAACTATTAATTTATTAAAACGATTATATTATTTTTTTACTAGCTAATCTTTAATAGTTTTGAATTTAACGTTTTAAATGTGCTTATTATAAATACGTTGTAATAATAGTAGTATATTTTAACAGGTATATTTAAAGCGTTTATACTAATTTATGTTTTTATTAATGTTTAGATTATAACTATATATTTATACAAAAATGCTATTTTATTTCTTACTAATTAATTTATTTAATAGAAAAAGCCTATATATATTTTGTTTTAACTTGTTTAAAAGCTTTTAAAAGATTTTTATATAAATATAATCTTAAAAATTATATAAAAACAGTATATAATAGATAATAACTAACTTGCTTTTTACTTACATGTATTAAAACGTTTTGTAATATACGTAATAATAAATACTATACTAACATAACGTATTAAAAGTACTCTTAATATTAAGGTTAATATTTTAACGATAAGAACGTATACGTAGTTTATATTAAGTAACAGCATATAAAGGGATTTATTAAGCCGGTTAAGCTATAACAAAATAACAGTATATATTGCTTAATCTGTAACTATAGATTTTTTTTTAGTGCACAAGCTAAAATAAATCTAGTTAGTAAGTATATATGTTATAATTACTAGTAATACTTGTTTAAACGTTATTAAAGTAATAAAAACAGCTAGTTCGTTACAGTAAAAGAATATTAAAACTATATATATAATAAAAACTACTATATTAACACATATAATAAAGCGCTAGTTCTGCTATTAATATAACTATATAATATTTATATAATTTGCAAAAAAAGATTTACTATATGTTATAGTTTATAAAAATATATTATAACTAAATATTAAACATGTCCGCTTTTAGAATATAGTAACTATATAAAGATTTAAAACGATTATAGCGAGCATATCTAGACGGTATATTTTAATAACTTGTTATAAGTACTAGTTTTTTCTAGAGAAAATAACCCACGTTACTAGGCATATTAGAAAACTTTTAAACATAAAACTAAACTAGAAGAACATATTTAAATAAGTTATCTCTAGTGCTTATACTAGCTTAAAAGCGGTTATAACAATATATACTTTTAAACGTTGTAAGAAGCAGAAGCTTATTAATAAAAGCTTTATTTTAAAGATAATAATTCCAGCGTTATAATACTATTAAAACTACGGTGTGGCTTTTATAAATCTGTTTTTAGTAAGTATTATAATCGTTAAAATTATTAGAAAAAGCAAACAGAAAAACTAAGATATAAGTATTTAATATTTTATAACTAATGCTCTTTTAACTATTAAGCATACGCTAACTAGTTAGTTTTTAACCTATATATGTAAAAGTTAGGGCATTATTTAAAACGGAAATATTAAGCGCTTAAAAAGCTTGCGCTACTATCTGCATTTTTGTTTTTTTTTATAATAGATATTAATAGTAAGCTTAACTTACTGGTTTTAAAAAAAGCGTTCTTGAAAAAGACGTTATCGCTTAAAAAAAAAGCTTTTAAGTAGCAGAAAATAGGATTTATTACTATAAAGCTTATAAAAATATTAAGCTTTAAGTTTCTGTATAAGTTATTAAAGCTTAAAGTATTAACGAACTTAACGTTAACTTTAAAGCTAATAATTAAGCTAATTTTAAAGCAGATAATAAAAAAAGAAGCTTAAGCTTAGAGTTTAATTATGTTATAGTTAGATTAGTATAAAACGATTACTTTATTTTAAAATAGAACCGTGTAAAAAAAAGCGCTTTAAGCATTTTTAAGTCGATAGTTTTTACGATTTTAAACTAGTAACAGCTTTTTATTATATAGCGTATAAGTTATAATCTGATTAATAAAAGCTTAGTATAAAAAAGTACTAATGCTTAATAAGAAATAACTTATAATAGTTATTTACGATGCGTAATTTGCGGTAAGCTTTTTATTTGTTAATATTAATAATTTTAGCTTAGATTACTTATAGGTAGGATTATAATACTAGTTTAAGCAGTAAGGTTATACTACGAACTTTTAGATTAGTTATATATATTAGCTTAGATTTAGTAATAAAGCTTTTTTTATTTCTTTACTGCTTATTTTTTTGAATAACCCAGAAGTTATTATATAGGTTCACTTAAATATTTTTGAAGATATAGGCCATTTTAAAGGCCTTTAGAGGGTGGATGAGTAAGGTTTTTACGGAGCTATTACTTAAAAGGTTCGGGCAGATAGATGGTTGATAACGATAAGGAAGAGAAAACCGGCAAGAAGCTTTAAGCTGGAGTAAGTTTATTAATAATCTCGTTACTTTTTTTATACTATTTTTAGGACTGGGAAATAATAATATATATAGTTTTTTGAAGGGTAACGGTATCGGATTAGCTTCTGCTACCTCTAAAAAGGCTGGCGATGCTGGTAGCGTAATTAAAGCTAGGAAGGTCGCAACTTTTAAGGGTACTCTTACTGGTAAACGACGCAAGGCTTAGCTCCTGCTACTTCTGAGAAGGCTGGTAAAGCGAAGATCTGTTTAATTATCTGTTTAACTGTTCTTTTTGGAAGGTTTATTTAGCAGCTAATTGATAGTTATACTATTGATAATAGCTGATTATATTGTTATGTAGGTCTTAAGGAGTTATTTAATAGTTAAGTTATAACAGAGACATACTGGAACATATGCTCTTGAAACCGCTCATGAAACATGTTTTAAGAGTGCATTTCTAACCAAAATAGGAAATCGCTGGCTCTTTATGTTGATCTCCTTGCCAAAGCGTGGGTTGTTGTAGGCGGTTCCAGGAGCTTTCATGCTTCGCAGAGCAACGCCCTTGACACCTGGCATGAGGCAGTCTTCTCCAATCAGCCAGTCGGCTTTCTCGGCAGTTTCGTTCTGCACGCGCTGTTTAACCATGATTCCGAAAGTGTCTGAGACATGCTTGTTGAGAGCACCACTCTGCCCGGTGTAATCGAGAGGAGAGGTGTGTTCCGTGACGGCATGAGTAAGTTCATGACCGATGACATCGACAGCATTGGTGAAGTTGCCGAGGAAGTCGTGGCCGTCCCCGTAGACCATCTGAGCGATCTCAGGGTCCCAGAAGGCGTTCTCGTAATTCTGCCCGAAGTGCACGGAGCTGATGACGTTCTCATTGTTGTTGTCGATGGATTTCCATTTGAAGATATCGAGGTAGAAGCTTAGTACATTACCAGCGTTATCAAAGGCCTGGTTGGCGGCTTCGTCGCTGACTGCCTTTTGGCCTTCAACCCGGACCACGGTGCCGGGTAGGTTTTCTTCATTTTGGTCGTTGTGAGCGTCGTACACAGCCCGGTAGGTAGTCTTGGCCTTCGCTGGCGTCGACGAGGCAGTAAGGGTCTTCTGTTCCGCAGCGATGCCTTGAGCTTGCTGGTATTTGGCGTGAACGCTCGTGATGTGCTCAAGATCACGCTTGGCGCAGGCACGTGTGTCCTCGTCAACATCCTCACATTCGGCGATATGTTTTAGCAAGGTGTCAGGGACGATGCCTTGGTTGCGATGGGGTGGGGCCGCACCACGGGCGCCTCGAGGTGCTGTGAGTTCAGCAAAGCGACGCTGACGCTTGCCCACGTAGTTTTTGTTGAAGTCAATAGCATGGCGAGCGGACTTGCGAATGTCGTCGTTATTGTGTTCGCCGTCCGCGATGGCACTGAGAAGATATGGGGGGACAATAGAGCAAATCTGGTGGTTACGAGTTGCCATTTTGGAGATTTTAACCAACGGTCGAAAGGCTGTAACGTGTCTGAAAAGAATGTTGACAGAGGTCATGTAGGTTAGGTGAAGCTATGTGTGTATGATGTCAGTATTGCGATGTCACTAGTAATATATGAGACAGTTGATGGTGCAGAAAGGTTGCGTATCACTCTCCTGGGCAAGCAAGACGTGTATACGAGCTGGGTGTCTTGGTATCAATCTTTAGATGGATGGGAAATATCAGTATATCAGAATGGTACCTTCCGTGAAACTGCTCAGTTCGTTCCCCCGAGAGAAGGCTGGGTTTATAAATGTAGGAGTCCTCAGGGGGAGGGGTACAAAGTCACTGGACAACTCAAGGAGAGAACTGCCTTGGACGCAGGCATTGCCCACCTTTCTTTGTTCCCGGCTTCACTATCAGGCGGAGGGCTGAGGACGGGATCCTGATGACAGATGTGTCACACAACGTGGCGACAGCTTCGTCACGCATTCCAACATTCCCCGTCTGCGAATGTGACAACACTGGAGCGGTGCCTTGAACATGTGACCAACTTGGCCTAGACATTCAAAAGACAGGATCTAAGGACCTGCAACTGCGGTATCTAAGAGGCAGATGGTCATATCCCCGTCTCGTTATGATAGAATAAGACATGTATCTTAGATAACCCGGGGGATTGGGCGTCCGTTTTCTGACAGGTCTAGCGTGGCTTGCATCATGTAATTCGACCTGTTCATCTCGGTAGGTACAGGTCGTAGCAGCCACTGTTGCACAATCGTGGGGTGCTGACTTGCCGGCTTCTTGATATGTTCGCCCATACTGGCAAGGGTATCCCTCTACCAGCACATTCGAATGAGCCTAACTTAGTCAAAAATCTCCCAGTATGACCGTTGCCTGTTTAAGGGTAGAGTAATATTCCTATTTTATTTGTAGATGACACAATGTGTTGTTGTTATTTGCATGGCTCACGGTTGCGTTATCGTTCCCATTTATTTATTCAGCCCGGGAGTGGTAAGCTGAGGAGGAAGAGCAAACTATTGGCAGATGTCGTGCAGATAACATGGATCATGTCATGCTGTAAGAAGCTGTTCAGTCGAATCAGATTATTCCACTCCTCCCAACCTCGGTCCTTGTCGCAGGCCTGACCGATTGGTGGCTGACTTGGTGTAGTTTAATCACACTTCATGTCGTCAGTGGCCTCACGTCCAGGCTCCAAAATCGGATATTGGGGGATAAAGAAAACATATTATTCGATGCTGCAGTCAGCCACGGCGGACGTATGACGAGCTAAGGTCACAACTCGATGGTTGTCTTTAGTGAGTCGAGCTTGCGACGGGCATGTCCGGGCTCGAGAAGGTACCTAAGTACTTTGGGATATCTACTGAGATTGGGGGGGCAGTGGGGGACGCGAGACCTGTTCGTTGTTTCATTACCTATCACCCCAACAATGAATATTAATAAAGCTGCGAGCCGCTGACTGATGCGAGAGAGGAAGGCCGTTGCGAATGATGTTGGCTTGGCCCGATTGGGGATTGCCATTTCGGGAGTCAGACCCCTGTTGTAGGGGTAGGCGCGGGGCTTACGTACGCACTATAAGTTCTCTACCATGACCCCGATGCTATCCCCTATCAGCAACTCCTACCCAGTAATGGTAGGTACCTCTAGATACTTACTGTAGCCGTCGCGAATACTAGTATTTTACTTTTAAAATGTATTATTAGTATCTGTTGACGTGAGGAAGATAACGGAGAAGAATAAACTGTATAACGCGTATTATATCCGCCAAATGTCTAGAAAGCTTCCCATTTTGCTCAGCTGACCAAGCGCAGCTGCAAGACATAGAGACATGCGAGAAATCCGGGTCAGCTGAGATCGACCTCCACCAGCTCTTGTGATGCATGCATGCTTAGCTTCTTGTCTGATTAGCGCCTGCAGCACGGTAAGCAAGTTTGGTGTAATCTTGATATCCTCTGTCCCGATGCTCCAGTTGTTGTTCATATAACTAGCCCTCCGTGCAGCCGTTTTATCCTGGCAGCGTATAACTCTGCCTCGATCGACATGAACCTAGAATTTGAAATGGCTTAAGGTTTCAATTGACCTTAAATGTTCCTATTGATGATGAAAACAATAAATACTATCCAGAAGTTCTCGCGCTGCCAAGTCTTCGTTGAGTACAAATAAAAGTCGTAGTATTTAACTAAGAGAACCTGATCCTTTGACCACCACAATCTTGGATGAGCGCACACCCTGAAGGGAGGCCGAGAAACGCGCCTATACGCGCTCAAGGGTGCTATTACTCATCAACCCACGAGGACCGCGGCGGACGCACCCCCAGGATAGAGGCATATAGAACACAAATCAGCGTCTCCCAATCGTCATCTGTTTATACCTCGTCGGTCTTCTTGGTTTACTTATACTCTCAACCTAGTCTTTCAAGGTCGAAACGCAGTCTGTAATAGTATGACTTGCGTGTCAGGGGCACAAATAGGATTTGATAACTGAAGGTGCGTAAAAAGGCCCGCGGAATAGATTTTATCGAACTGTTGAGAAGAAGCTTGTTCAAGTATCGAAGAGAAAAGATGCGGTCGCTCACACTGACATACAGCACGCAGAGGGCAGAGATGGGGTACATACTGTGTATTGGGGTCAAGGCTGAACCACTGTCGAGCTTGAGCCACCGTTCAAATTGCTCGAGCTACTAGTAGCGCATTATACGTGAAGCCATGGTTGATTCCCTGCGTGTTCATGCCGAGTTTTATGATGAGTCTGAAGTATTGTCGTTCTCGAGCCTCCCGTTATCGGCCCCCACCCCTTTCTTCAATCTAATGGAAAGGTGTGATCTATTGAACTTTCCTTACCGTGACTTTGACCCAACCCCTGAGCGGTGTAAGGTGGCAGTTTATACCACGTCAAGGTCCTATACACAAGGCGGTCATTGTTATTTTACGATATATAGTAATTGTTCCAAAGTACAGAAGAGGGTTTTCTTGCTATTTTAAGGATACCACCTCACCAAACCCTGAAGGGTTTATTAAGTTATTCTCGACTCCACGTGAATTACCAAGGCTGTTCGTCCCATGTATGATGTACCATATACCATTAATAGAGCTTGTCCGGTACATCTGACTGACTTAACTATAGGCCGCCCCCGTCCGATACGTCCTCTCTGGGGGAACATCTGAGAGTCCAAGTGTGACCATTCTACACCAAAACCGCATCCTAAACTGTCAAAAGCAGATGTCAACTTCGACAACAAAATACTAGTAGCCTACCGAATAGACATCAGTTTGGTCATAGTTCTCCGACGACAACTGCCATTTCCTGGTCAGTGACTACCCTCAAGATGTATGGACTTGAGACACCCAACATAATTCCGCTAAGCATCAACGCAGCTCATTTTTCGTCTCTTGTTATTGCTTCACTGCCTCCATTTCACTAATCGTCATGGTTATCAAAAAGTTCCTAATCTTTATTGCTAAAAGTTCTCCTAAGGGCCCAGCCTCGACAACTCCAGCGCAGCCGTTATCCCTCAGCCCAACGTTTCAAGCGAGCTAAGCTAATAACATCAGTCAAAAAGATCAATTAAACCTTCGAGGATCGTGGTTACTACCAACCCCATAACGGAGGCGGCGTCAACGACTGGGACAGCAAGGATGATGGTGATGCTGACGAAAATGGTCACCACGCTACCGACGATGAGTCTGGCCACACGCTGGCAAGGCCTCGGCCCAGGGCCCAGGCTAGCAGTCGAACACCGGGGAGCCTTTTGACGGTGGCAGGTGGTGGTGGTTGTGGCTGCAGTGATGTTGATGTTGATGTTGATTTGCTGTTTCTGCTTCTGTGTCAGTATATCAGTGTGAGACAAAGTAGAAAAGAGAGGAAGGTAGGAAGAGACCAGCCCTGCGGGAGCTTTTGGTCATGGTTGATTTGAGACGTTCTAGCATACCCTTCTGTGCGTTTGGCGGCTTTGAGGCAATTATCTTCACGTTTTAATATGCTCACTGTTACCAGAGAGAGCTTACAGAGGCAGACCGTTGCAGAAAGTGCCAGAGTAACACAGGTCAGTTAGGAAGAAAGGACAGGCTGTGCAAGTTAGGTAGCAGAGCTACAAGCTGTAATACTGTTGACTTTCTAAACCTTGAGCTTAACAGCGAGGGATTTTGGACTGCAATTATGTTTACAAATCGTTCCTTTAGCTACGTATTCAATACTACTTAAAGAGAAAGACAGCCGATGCACTCCTAAAAACGTTCAAAGTACTGCTTAGAGGTATTAGCTAACCAATACAACATCGAACCAGAGAAATTTAAGTGCGACAATGAGATCACGAAGGTAAAAACCATAGAAAGCTTCTTTTGGTAGGAAGAATATATTCGGCTTAAAACCTCGGCGCCATATACGCAATATCGAAATGGCCGCGCCGAGCGCTCAAAGGGTGTGATCAAGAAGAAACAAATCGTGCTATAAGAATGAGAGTTAAGCTACCATCGTTTCTTTAGGTTAAGATCTATAAAGCAGAAATACACTTACGCAACAGAACACATAAGTATCAGCAATAATGTCAGGTGTAAAGGTCACACGAGGGTAGCTGTTACACCTGGGTGTGGTTTGATTAAGGATTCTGGTTATATAAGGCTGGGTCGCCTCCCAACGGAGTTGGGAGAGACCTAGGAATCAATACTATTGAGCCCTTACCCTATACTGCGATCTACCTGTGACCTACCAAGCGACCTAGTGGTTACGTCTTCACTCTGGGGAATATACTCCTGACAAATAAAGTAGAAAGTGCCGGGTATGTAGGGACTGCGGGCGCAGCTCTACATAAACGTTCTTCAATATGACTGTTATACCACGTCAATCTTAACGTTCAAGGTCATATGACTGCTCGCCGCTTTTGCTCAGGCATTCCTCAGCTTGGTTCAGGCTCAGACCAGTTGTGGTCAGGTCTGCTCCGGATGGCTCAGTTGGCCTACTGCGATGTCATAATCGTGGAGGACAAGCCATCGGTGTTCCCGTAGTCCATAAACAGCTGGGATTAACAGTATATATCCGTTACAGAAAATGCACAGCATGAAAAACATCCAGGCTAGGCACACGAGCTATGTTCACCAGCCCTCGTAGTCTAGGAGTCTCCTGGCGTGACTGCATCCGATAATTATAATTTACAGTCATCATATCCTATAACACAAATAACCATTTATAGAGGAGCAAGATGTTGTGGGTGGAGGCTTGTGATTCTATACATAGCCTCCGTGATGAAGCATGATGAAATCCCATCAGTGGTAGAAGAGAGCGATGTGAAAAAACTCTATGGGACGTTCTTGTTCCAATATCATCACATCATCTGGGTGCCTTCGTTTCATGTATGCCTGAGCAATCTATAAAAGTGCCTTGCCGCTTGCGTCGTAATCTGAATACCTAAATTCTACTGTGAGAAAATTTAACCATTGAACCAATTATGCCCAGCAGTGTCGTTTGAGTCTTGCCGTTTCAACAGTTAAGCCTGGGCCGAAGCTGCATATGACGACATCTTCCATACCGGGGCCCATTGTCCGTAACTTGTCAAGAACAGCTACAGATCTACCCTGCTTCCCTAAATATTCTGCGAGATCCCCTCATGTATCTCTTCCAGTTTACCAATGAGCTCTTTCCAGAATTTCCTCTGTGATTCAAGTCCTTCCTGGCTGTTGACGAAATCTGACACTCTAGTGGTTGGAGATTATCGTCAGTTGAGGGTTCAAGCCAAACGTATGTGTATGTGCATAAGAGTAAACTTACCTCCCGACCTCACAGTCATCTATATACTGCCCATGTGTGTTTCTTCCACCCGTCGCAGCATGTACCAGCGTTCTGGACCCTTCCTCTGCAGTTCGTCCAACCATGCTCACATAGACTGACCAGATGAACCCCTGGGGGCCGTGCCCTTCTCTATCCAAGGCCGTCTGAACAGAACCGGGATTCGTCATAGACACAACAACATCTCCGGGCTTGTTAGACTGCGTTATGGCATTGGAAAACTCCCTATATGCCAAGAGCTCCAATAGTTTCGAAAGAACATATCTGGAAAGTGGAATAAAGGCTTAGCTCATTTAGCTCAATCCAGATTCACTGAGTGATTCATGTACCTCTGTCTCATATTTGCCTTGTTCTTGTCAGCCAATGTGTCCAGGATGTTGGGACTATTCCTCTCTGGGAAACCAGCAAGCCAGTGCACCAAGGAGCCGGTAAATGTAAGGACGACTTCCTTATTCAGCCGTGTCGAGGTATCTCGGAGCTTTGGGAGTATCAAGAGTGCTAGTAGAAAGGTATTGATCACATTAACGGTAATCGTTGATTCGTTATCTCCGGCCATAGCGAAGTCGTGCGTTAGCATCCCGGCATTTTCAATCACAACATCCAGTCGCTCGAGACTCTCGGCGCGCACTACAAATGCTTCCACGGAAGTACGGCTCGCGAGATCGAGCTTCCATACGTCAACGACGTCTTGTGGTTTATTCGTGGATGCGATAATGAACGATTTGGCAGCCGCCCCCTTTTCGAGGTTGCGGACGCCGAGAATAACCTTACTCGCATCGAGTCGAACAAGGTGACGGGCTGCCTCTAAACCTAAACCAGAATTCGCTCCTGTGATGATGATAGTAAGCCCAGAGAATGATTGAATTGGGTAGGGCAGCTTGAGGAACAAGTGCGACTTGAAGTACGAGAAGATCGGGGGTACCATATTGGCTCGGAAAGTAAGACCTCTCTATACTTAACGTAAATATGATAAGCTGCGGATTGGCTGAAATTGCAATGTTCGGTGTGGTGTGGTTTTGCGATTGTACTCCACATGTATGAAAGTCGGAGGGTATTGGCCTACCGAGTGTATCAGGTCGCGGGGTGGATAAAGATCTGTCTATTGAACCTCTCAATCTGAAAGGGGGTTTATTATATATATACACACAAACACGTCCCGGAGATGTGGACCCCACGGATCACCTGACCACCCAGGGTCCGGGGATCACACCTATGTAAGGGAGCTTCTCCCACACAGTTTGTACTGTTAGAACTTAGAAAGTAGATCGTCAGAACCTAAGGTTCACAGTTCACTGTTGATTAAGGGCACCTGCCAGAATACTTCTTCGTGATCAATCTATAAACTCCACATCTCCTTGAGAAAACACTATTGCTACTATAGCCACAGCGCAGGGTAGATAACCAGTCGTCACTTGACATCTAAGAAATTAATTTGTTTATATAATACCACGCATTCTATCCCCTACTGTGCTAGCTTAAACTATTCCTTCCGCCTCGACGCTGGAATAAGTCGTACACGCATTTCGGGCTTATTCCACATTGTGAATACACTGAAATCCCGGTCAAATGACAGATTGTGTCCTTTGACAAGTTCAAGGTCAAATGTCCATAATACCTTGGCGAGAAATAACCTTATCTGTATCCACGCGCTCTCTCGCCCTGGGTTGTTTGCGATCTGAGTCGTGCTTCGATGTTTTTCACGTCATGAGATTTTTTCGCTAGTAAGTTTTTATTTGCCTAGCTTAAGTGGTTCTTAGAGAGGGCATATATGACTGGGTATCTGGTATCCTGAGCAATAGGCATCGCCTTTATAGGATGAGATAACTTCAAGGAAGGTACAGAAATCGCATCGGCCATGGTATCAGATAGGCTATCAACAAGCTGCAAATAAGCTGGCGGTAAAGGTAGGAAAGTATATGCGAGCACAATACGCTAATAGGGACACAGTTGATAATTAATTCCGTAATATTCTTCGTCGACGATGCCGCAAAAATGACTTAAGGAGCCTCAAATTTAATTATGCTTCTGTCGAAAGACTTACCCGTACCGAAAGACTATTTGATCAACGGTAATAAGTGCTAACGTGAGAGGGTAGGCTAAGAGTAAGACAGGAACAAATGTCAGTATGTCTGGGAGGGCTCGCATAAAAGATTCTGCAGGTCGGGTAAAACCTTGTTACCGGTCTTGGTAGCCTTGTACGCGGAGCTTCGTACAATATTACGAAAATCGACATAATGTAATTCTATAGACAAAATATATGAAGCTTTTGCTCGTAACCTTCCTAACACACTAACAGCATACATGACTACACCCGGCGGTGACAAAATCAACACGACAGCAGTCCCTGTGTACATGATATACATGAGACATACTTTCAGATCTAATAGCCCTGGTTGATCATACTGGTTTTGGAACCAGTGCTTATCAGCTGATGATAGTATTCACGAAGGGAACTCAAGCAATCTGCGATCGGACTCCTTGCCTATAGTCTTTCAAGCTGGAAAGAAGAATTTCGTGTATCGGACCTAGTAGATATGGAAAAAGAAGAAGCTCTCGAAGAGCATAATGACGCAGTTCAGACAAGATGAGAAGGGCATGATTCGATTTCATAAAACGGTTAACAGGAAACTGGATCAAGATATACTCATAGGAAGTTAAGATTTATACATAAAGCGTGGCTCCTTGTGTTATTTTTGGTTTGTTTTCAAGGGAGACATTGGGTTCCTTTGCCTTCAAGGCGTTGGCAGCTGTACTTGCATGACTTCCTCTCCCTCGTGTTGGACAGCTTTACCAGCCCATCGTACAAGCCAATTTTGAGCCCACCCTGTGATGGACTCAAGCGCTTTGCCTTGTGACATTAGCTTTTCCACTGCGATAGAATTGTCGATGTTGTTCCGTTCTTCTGGTTCAAAAGGAGATGTTGTCAAGGACGCTTTTATCGGCGGTATTCAGTGTTCTAAGTTGGTTGATGTCTGACGCAGCCCCACAGAATGGCTCTCGACGTCGAATTCCATTAGCGTGGTGTCAGCATCGAGTCGCCCAGTGACCGGAGCATCGCGGGAAGGGGAAAAGACACTCTATGCTGGAAAGTCTGAGGGCTGCTAGACTCTCAATGGGTCGGACTTGGCGCTTCGAGCTCTGACGCTTTTCGGAGACGGATGTTGCCCCATTGTGGTTGGTGAGTACTTTAACGGTTTCAACATGCGTTCAAACTTTCGGGAGAGCTTAGCGACCTCACAGCAACTTTCAATTGATGAATCGATGTTGAGATTATATGGACAACAATAGTCGTGTTCATGTGTAACCAAGATATCCGTGGAATGCTCTTACAATCCAAGAAAGATTCCTAGTGTAGATATGAAGTGGATAACGTCGTGGGAAACGCGCAATGAGATGTCAAGTGTAAGGCCTCGCGTTTTTCTGCTCGCTGATAATCTGGAAGCTCTAATTTTCGGTTTTTGATGTTTGGAGTTAAGACATATGTTGGATGTGGAATTGCGAAGTTTCGCACAATTTGGGCACGCATATATTGCCGGCACCATATCTGTAGCCTGCAGACAGCTTGTCTTCGTTAAGCTAACTGCATAGCATAGACGTCGCAATGTAGTGCTTACCAGGTCATTGCCTGATGGAACAGCTGGCTCATAATTATTGATAGAACATCGAAAACTGCGTATTGCAGTTGATGGCGGATCGACTCATTGAAAGAATAGAGCGCTTTTCTCTCAACTTTTCTCGTCGAGCGATGCGCGATGCTGAGCACGCTAAGATCGACAATTACCGGTGCCTCTTCTTCCGTTATCGCGGCGCTAAACCCAGCTACAAGTTGTCTGCGCCTCGATATACTGCAATATTTGACTGGATTCGACCTGTCAGTGCCACGGCGGCCAAAAGCACGAGAATCAATCACGCACCGATGACAAAGGAAGTTCCTGCTACAGACGATTGGTTTAGGGGAAGGGTCAGGAGATGTAAAATACTGCTGGTGGGCGTTACGGTGATAATGCCGTGGAATTTCCAAGTGGCCTTTTGGTCGGTACTTTAATGCGATAGAGGTCAAATCCATACCTTATGAGTGAATCCTAAGGACTCATTATTCTTCAACAGACCGCCCCCCATCTGTACCCGATCTAGCTTTCAAGACCCAGCCGCATCTTACAAGCCAGAATGAAGCCATCAGCGGCGTGCACGTTGATCCCACAGCCACGCCGAAGATGAGCTTAAAGACCTGGGGTGCCCACACGACATCGTAATACCAATCTGCACCCCTGCGTGTCCCAACCAAGGTAAGGAAACCGATACTTGCGCCGAATACAACAGGGAAGAACGCAGCAAGCAGAATAAGCGATCTAATAGCATTCGAGAGGATAAGATGTAGCCAGGGCTTGAAGCCTCTGATCTCTTGCGACTGCTCGTGGTCCAGAAAGAAATACCATCGCATGAACCTGTTTTTCGGTTCACGAATGAAGCCAATCGGCGGCACCAAGCCCTTCCTCAGATGGAAGCTGACGATGAAACACTCGACAATCCACGTTATAATGAATTGGGCAAGCAGCGTGAAACCGGCATCCGCGGCGAGCGCATTAGGCAGAATAAATAGACGGACTGCATCTTGCGTATGATATGTGCCTGACCCTGAGTCAGTACAGAAGCATTCCATGATGAGCAGAGCGGGTAGGGAGAGTTAACATACCGTAAGCTATGCCGAAATTTATTCCAGCAGCGAGGACACCAGCGACGAGGCCATCGAGGATGAAAATGTAGACAGCCTGACGACGCGTGAGGTGGTCAGTTGGGGGCTTGAATCCCCACTCGTCGCACTTCGAAATCGTCGGGCCAGGAGTATCCCTGTTGTCGACTTGGAGCCGAGCCTCTATGTCGGTAGTAACCTTTTCATTGTGTTCCCCTGGCGTAAAGAGAGGGTTCGTCGCCCAAGTCATGATTAAAATGATCTTTCACTCGCGATAGACGACGAGTTTCCCAAACCTGAAACGTACGTATGCTCGCGTATTAACAAGACATTGTATGTAGGAGGAAGGGGATGTCGACCACGCGAAGCGGCGAAGACGAGTTAGATAGTCCACAATTCCATCAGGACTTGTCCAAACAAGCAATTTCATTTCCAGCCGAATGACAAATGCCCAATTCTTCAGCTACTTAATGCACACTGCTAGCCCTTTACGTCCAAGGAGATCTCGTAAGACCCCAGTAAGTGGGCCACTGGCCAGCCAGGTATGTCCGGCGGTCCGAGAGATCAGAGGAACAAAGAGGATCCGCGTCAGCCTGTCCAGCAGGGCCCTTCAAATTACTCAATTCACTTAACTTAACTTGACTTGAATTGACTCGAGTCAGTCCCGGTACATCTATTATATTCATGTAGACGGTACTGTATATGACCAGAGGTTTTCCATATGCTATGGAGTACTGAGGAACAAAGTACAGTAAGTGCATATGGGAAATCTAACGTTACAGTATGTGAAGTGGAGTAGACGATCAGGGGGGGGGAGAATGGATCCGTCGATTTACACCATAATTTTTAAGCTAATTGCACAATATCTAACCTAACAGAGACTAGCGACAACACTACCGCCTTACAGGTATAAATTCCGACCATTTAAAAGCACTACCTTGTCCCATCTACCTTTATCTAGCGATCTCACCTATTCGTACAAGTATAAGTATACAGCTACCTTCCTAGACATTACATAGCTATTAATTAGAATATTAACCACTCTTTCACTTAGTAGCAAATAGGTTAGGAATGGTTGCAAAGTTAGGCCTACGTGAGCAACGAAAGTGTCTTCAGAGCCCTCGGTTTGATATTCCGCAATCCCTCACAAACCCCGACGAATGGGTCCAAGCACCGCCATCGATGGCAGCCACACAATCAGATCTAACAGTTCGCGTGCAGTCGAAAGCTATTCATCTAAATATACTACCTCATTCTAAAACGTGAAGTTTACCAGCCGAGGAATATCGCGCCTCTTTCGACTTCGAAATTAACTACCAGCCTGTCACATATATGCTCTATTCAAACCCGGTCTTTATTGCAGCGCCGCCTTGCGTTAGCTCGCATGCGTTACATCAGCGTCAAGCGCAGAAGGATGGGGAGAGCGTTATGCGGGCTGCTAATCTGAAGAATAAATATCCACCAACAAATCAACTTGTCGTCATCGATGCGATGAGTGAAGGTGAAGAATGCTGCTTTCTACCAGGTGCCATGACCTAACAGCGAGCAGCGGACCTGTATTTTAGATGATCTATTAATTAAGTCCTATTATACACTTAGAGGGTAGAAATAACCCTTAAATGTGTGGTATCTCCGGAGGCTCGTTCAGCCGATCCGGGTGATCCCCATAGCTGCGTTCCATATATTCAGGATCTCCGTGACAACTATAGATAGAGGATAACGTAGACCGGGAGTCTATCACAGCCTACTCAATATTGCTTGTGTAGCCAGCTAAAGACGTTTTTCTAGAGCCGGCCTAGACTTGATGGATTAGTGACAATGGCCGGGCAGTCGTGCCAGAAATGTCGACCACTAACGAGGCGAACCTGAATACAGGGTGGTCGTTGGACTTCCGGATGGATTTGGCACGGTACTTGTCAAGACCATAGATCTAAATGACAGTCGGGAAGCGATAATTTGATTGGCCCAGTGGTGCCGCACGCACACTGTATGTGTACATCAGCTTCATTCGCGACGCTGTGGGCGTGGAATATGAGGATCCTCGTTGATAGGGGACTGAAGAGATCTACCATATTGCGTTCCTAGGGGTGTCCCAGCAAGGGGCAGGGCATAGTATAAAACCATAATATGTATACCCTGAGTTACATATCAACAACAAGTTATAGCTTACTTGAGGTTATAGGGGGTTAATTTGATACAGCGTGAGGCTTATATGTTTTGCAGGGTCTGACGTTTCCCTACAGTACTAATAGCACAAAGTTAGATGACGGCGTGGCGTTTCTTTTCGTTGCATGAGAGAAATATGTGCAATTCGAGTGACAACGACAGGCTTAGCAGTAATCTGACAAACTTTGACCCTCTGAGACAACGTAAAAACAAGATGGATAATGAACTCAATCTGAACTCGCCCATTCCTCGTGTTCTCATTGGCCCTACTGAAATTCCCGCACGTGATCAAACGTACACCCACCATCCTACACCCCCTCCCTGACCTCTTATACCTACACTGCATCGCTTAGAATGTGAGCTTCTGGCCGGCGCTAGCGGTGACGGAGCTCTTGGTGCTGCCTGATCCAAGGAGCGAGTAGCTGTACGGGACGCTGGTGAGTTTTCCCGCAGGTGCCGAGTTCGTGCTGCCACCGAGGCTGACGTCCTTCACCACGGCGTATCCTGTGGTGTCGCTGTCAGCGTAGTATATGGCCTTGTCGCCGCAGCCCTCGAACACGCTGCTTTCGACGAGGAGCTGAGCTCCCTCGCGCGTGTTAATCCCCGTGTTCACGTTGGAGTAGTACGAGTTGAAGATATGGCCGGTACCGAAGCGGAACGAGGGCCCACGGCTGTTGATGTTCTGGAAGTCTGCAGAAATCAGGAGTTAAGCATTGTACGCTAATAAAGGGGGTTAAGTGTACGCAGAAGCAGACAGAAGTGAAAGCTTCTCAAAGGAGTATTCTTGCCGCTAAAAGTGAAGATCAGAATGACAGTCACTTACAGTTGTTGGCATAAGTGACGGTGAGATGACCAGTATCCTCAGCGCTGTTAGAATCGCTGTGGCCTACGAGAGAGCCCTTCCAGTGGTCGTGGATGTAGCTATTGGAGATCGTAACCCAGTCAGAAGCATGGGTCACGTCAACAAGGCCATCATAGTAGTCCTTGTCATGGTCCAGGTCGCTGGATAGGTCGACATGGTCGATCCAGACATTTTTGGAAGCCTGAATGGTGATGGCGTCACCATTCTCGGCGAGGACCTTGGAGATCTTCACGTTACGGACGATGACGTTGGACTGTTTGTTAATGGTAAGGCCAATACCCGTCAGGCCTAGTCAGGTCAGTCTCGATCTAATGATTCATCACCTTAGAAAATGAGGAGCCTACTGGAACCGGACGCGCCGATAATGGACTTGTTGGAAGTCACTGCTACTTTGGCAGACCCGGAGATGGCGCCCTTTAGGACGATAACATATGCGCCATCAGCTTTGGCAGCGGCAGTGAAGGCTGCAAGACTCGAGACGGTTGTCGTCGTGCCTCCTGCGCCACCCTTTGTTCTGATCGCGGATAAGTATGGCTTTATTAGGCTGTAGCGGGTGTGAACACATACCCGCCATTCTGCTGAGCATAACCAATGTTCGCAGCATCAGTGATGGTCGCTCTCTTCTCGATGGCACGAGCCTCGACCGGTCCGTCCTCAGTAGGGGTGGGAGCAGCGGACACGCAGGCCGCTAACAGGGCCACAGCAGCGGAAGTGAATTTCATGATGGGCAAGCGGAGAGAAGAGAATAAGATCTCGTTATGGTCTGAATGAATATGATGCTGTTCGGGGTCTGCTGTTGGACTGATGAACTGCTCTCCATCTCAGTCCTGGAAACCGTTGATTTATATATACATTGGCGGCTCGAGTGGTTGGCCGTGTTGCTCTCGAGATTATTCCGCAACAAAGAACGACTTCATGGCGATCAATAGTCACGTGGAGTGTACAATCATAGAAATGAAAACAAGCAATTATCCTCGAATCAGCGTCAGCTTTGGAGCCGCAAAGTTCCTCAAGGAGCGTGCGCAGCAAAATACCACGAGATTACCTAACAGATGTCCTCATTCTTGGTAGTCATCGCATCTTGGAGGTACATCTTGCTTCATCGGCTCAACCTGTCAACTCAAGCCGTTGTATTTGACACCTATCCTCCGGGATTGCGGGGGTGCAAGGTTGCAGATCCGCGATGCAGCCCGGGATTTGTTGCTACAAAGAAGTCCGAAAGAAGAAACAGGCATCTGTGATCGACACCCTTCCTCACCCGTAGTTATCACCCCTCGCGGCCTTCTCCTCGACCAATATATTCTTGTCCGGGTTTCTCCACCCTGGACTTCAGTTTCAGAGCAATTAACTTGATATCCGGTCCAGGGGACAACTTGCAAATCGAAAAGAAAGGCGAGTAGTCAGACTGCTATATCGTATGCTATAATATAAACTTTATTCTGTTTTGATTAATCGAGTGCATACTACACCGTCGACTGAGAACGAACTAAACCGCATCTTGGCAGTTCTACGGTACCTGATTCCGTCAACACTCAAATCTGGGGTATGCATGGCGGGTTGCTGCACCTCAAGCGAATCCTACAAAGGAAATACGGAACGGCATTGGCGCAAAAACCATGAGGGGAAAAGTAGAAGACATTTAGACTCGTTCATTGGAGGAAAAAATGAACAAATACTTTAATTAAGTATGCCTCACCTACCTGCCAAGTTATTACATCTTCGTAGCTTAAGGCATCAGATAAATGTCCGAGGCTTGGCAGCATCACTTGAGCTTGGCATAAAGGAATCCGGACCTATCAAGAAGAAAAAATCAAATACATACCGCTACTATCAGCCATTGAACAGTAGCAACAGCGGGTAGTCTGTTTCACACCTGTAGATGTGCATTCGAACAACTACGGGAGTGCCCAAAATGTAGTGTCGAGACAGACAGGCTATAACAAACCGAACAGTCACTTGAGAAGACGGATAAAGAGAACAAAACCTCCCGTCACTAACCACATATTTCCCAGGACTCGAGTGACTGACACAGACGGTTAATTTGGGTATTTGTAATCCGCCAATGCTGTTCATTCTTGTTGCGAGGCAGGACCGTACAAGGAGATGGCTTGGCTTGTTCAGATTATTGATGGGTTCTTGGCTGAGTTTCTTCCTCCAATAAATTGACCGCGTCAATGACAACAGAGAAGCTTGTTTAAACGACATCTGTACCATCCCTTTGTATGCCATTTCGATCCCAATCTAGCGTGGTACTTGACACAAGGGTAGCAAGCCAATAGAATAATTGCATTAAAAAATACTCTTAGTATTGGTGGCATTTCGCCAATAGCAGAAGTAGCGGAGATAATAACATTTGCCCATTGATTTTCCGCCTTTAAATGTTAGGAAGGGGGATGTAGACCAGGCGTTATTTACTCGGAGGGTGCTGCCGAAATGACAATCAAAGGGATGACGCTTGCCCTCCAGGCTTCAGAGTGTTCATTTCACATAGGGCTGACCGTGGCCAGCCAAGGAGAATTCAACAATAATTTGACGTCAGAAGTTATAGTTACCAATGCTAGGACCAGAAGAAAGCTCGAACAGCGATCACGGAGTTCGGAAGGGTGGAAAAAACCCGGTAAGGACCTACAGCAGCTTCGCCTCCAGTTGTCCTCTATCGTGTTCAGCCAGATGAGTTTTACCTCCATACCTAGCCCTTGTCATCAATCCTTGAGGATACCTTTTCGGACCGTGTTCGTTCGCTGACATAAAATGTAGGGCGCGGCTAATTAACACAGGCAAGATGCTACACTCCAAGCTGACGGGAATTAGGTTTATGATTAGGTGCAAGTAATCATGAACAGCTGACTACCTATTTAAAGTTGCCTTATCGAGGCGCACTGCACTTACATGACAGCCTAGTTAGACATGATTTCTACCGTTAACTTCAGCATATTGAAGTCCCGTCCAAGCCCAAATCCCCTCGGGAGGCATACGCCGGTCGGGCCTGTCGACTCCAAGCTCATCGGCAATGATATTGTAGTAGGTACTAGATAGTGGTAGGACGCTTAGAGTCCGGACTAGTCCTCCCCATCCGCTCTGGGCGTCTCGCAATGTGATGTAGCTGATGCCAATAGCTTTTCCGCAGTCGTTGTAAAGAAGCACTCCGCACTTAGAGTTCATTAGAGAGTAGCAGCTATCAACTGGGCAGAGAAATTTAAGATGCTGACTGAGACGGTAACCAGTTTCGATAGGCTCATAACTGCGGAATAGCTCCATAGGAAAGGAATGACTATCCCTGTAGAAGCTTACAGACTTCCCAACTTCAAGCTTGGTCTTCCTGCCTCGGGCTTCCCACTCTTGTCTCGAAATCCACGAGCTATTCGGTCCCGCAGAAGGTGGCGCGATTGGCAATGTCCAATTATAGTCAATCTCCACCCGAAGCTGGGCCGCAGTAGTATCAATGCTAAGGCTGCTGTCAACCTCCACGAGCATGATGCTGTTATTCCATAGGGGTGCGATGTTTGAATTGGAGATGATAACACGCCCAACCCTGATAACCGCCTCCTTGATTCTCATGTCGGCGTCAGCTTCAGGTGGAAAATTGTTGAGATGCATGGGAAGCTTGCTTGCGATTAGACAAGACTTGTTGCCAAATTTCAACATGCAGCCTGCTTGACCAATGGTGTTGACTAAAACACTGCTCTCCGGCTGATCGGACGATGTACAGATATGCCATGGTAGGTTGATGGGACATGACAGGTGGGACGACTCATCCTCTTCTGATAGGCACGCCCAAGCAAACACCTCGGGTGGTTGAGCTGTTGCAGAGGCAGCGGGCTGCTGGGGAATAGGTCCATCCTCTATGAAAGGCATGGATGAATAACTGGTATAGAATTTGGCCCACGAGGCCACTGGTAAGATGTAAAAGTGTAGGGTACGCCACTGGGGAACAGGGTTGAGTGAAAGGACAGGTCAGTGCGGGAAAGTGATGCTGAGTTTATGATTCTCTAATGTTCCATAGTAACAGCACGTAAGCTATATTTGATACCCAATTCCTTTGTTCTCGATATTGATGTTGGCCGAGTTAAGTTTCGAGGTCCCACCAACATCTACGCTTTCTTTGTTCTCCCTGAGCACCAGACCTAACTCAACATTCCTTGCTAATTCACCTGTACGACCAAAAAATTGCGAATGGCGCATTGGGCAAAAGCACCGATAACCAAAGAGCGAAGTACGTACCTAGGTAAATCGGTAGGTACCCTTTGGTGCCATGCTTCGCCAGTGTACTACTCCCACCTGTGGCACATTCTTTTGATATCAAGTTTAGATGCTTTCAAGTAGTCCTTTTTCCACTCATAGGACATGAAGGTAATGTCCGATGGCATCTAAGTGGTTGCAGCACCTTATACACGCATTCGTCGAGTTTCTGCTCCCCCTGGTCCGTCGACACTACAACAGTCTTGGTATACGTGCTTTCGTTGCGGTTTATGCCGGTTAGACTGCGAAAACTTCAACATCATGATCTTTTTACTCTTTTCACCCATTATTGTCAGTTGTGGGGTGGCGAGTCGGTCAGGGGCTACCACGGAGATGGAGTCTGAGCGCCGTCGGTTATAATTATCATAGAACAGGTTAGCCCGGCTTATCTGGTTGTCCCTCAGTACTAGAGTTTTTCAACAGAGAGTTCGTAATGGTGATAGAAATCTGAGATATTCACTGACATAGGAAAAGGTTCCTAAACTTCATGTACTTCGGGAGAGAAGGTTTTGGAATGGCAACACGTTAAAAGGCTCTAAGTGAGTTCGGTTGTCTGCCTCTTCTTGCGGGTGCTTGATACTAGCTTTAACTGGCTATATTGAAGATTATCTCGTCGCGCACACTTACTGCTTTTGGAACAGAGAGCAGGTCTGATTGGCGCAAGCATTAACGCTACGGTTCACCAATTCTAACTAGTGGGTATACACCCATATGGTTTCCTGAATGTAATTCTTCACAACGTTAACATTCAATCAGCTTCAGCAACTCTCTTGTTCTGATGTACTCACAGCTTGGAATATGCCCAACCAAGGCTTGTATAGGGCTAAAGACGTATACCATCCACTTCCAAGTTCATATTGCTCAAAACGCGCAGCAAATTACTACCTACACTGTACCTCTAGCAGACCTAACCCCTCCTGAGAACGTAAGCAAGATTGCTCGGAGAAGTTAGTTTAATTCTAACCTTGGGCAAATCCATGGTTTTCTAGTTTAAATTTTTTCTTCTTCTATTTGTTCGTGCTCACTTTGCTGATTCATTGATACTACAGTTCCGGGATGTCATCACCTCCCTAGGAATCACTCTCTTATTCCCACCGATCCCGTCGCTGAGCGTAGACACCTACGCGGCGCAGGGCAGTGCTTCAAGCGAAAAATGGATGAGCTACCCCTGCTAGCAACTATTCAATCCTTTGCTTTCAATCAAAAGTAACCTATCTATAAGCAACGTTAAATTGAAGAAAAAATTCGATTAGATAATTTAATAGACTAAATCTACATATATATATATATATTTAGAATTGATACATAAAGTTTAATGTATTGTAAATTTGGTTATTAGTTCGAGTATTGTAGAAGTGCACGTACTTTGTGGCTGCATGGCTTATTTATTCTGACCCCGACATGCCTATCTAGGTAGGTACATAATGCCCGTGTTCCAATATTGCCGTCAAATCTCCACGTAATGCCCGATGACGCCCTGTAGGACGATCTGCACTAGGCAGACACTTTACTTCGGCTGAAAGATGCTCTTGTTTTTCTGCGACGCCCGTAGTGAAACACTTCCAAGCTACCTACCGTTCTTCGAAGACACTCTCTCTCGGTAGGTGAAGCTTGCTGAAGCTGGAAATCCCAATGTCCCTGAAACGCGGATTGACGCGTGGGTCGTGCGACTTTTGCTTCCGACGCAAGGTCAAATGCGACCGTTCTTTTCGAACTGCAAAGGGACATGCTGCATGCTCACAATGTGATTTGCGCCTGACACCTTGCACTTTCGAATCCGATGATATCCGCACACAAAGGCATCGGAGCAATCCTCTCAGAGGCAGCATCTCAAATGCTGGCCTTGGCGCCAATCCGCCAACTGAGATAGAAGCTCAACGGCACGCCAGTCGTGGTATCATTGGTGACGATGGATGGACTCGCACAGGGAACTCGACCTTAGCTCTTAACAGCGATACATTGGCACCTCCATTTTCTAATACTGCCACTTTCTCAAGCGAGTCGCTACTGGATGCCGGCATCAACACGTCTACCCAGAGTCCAATCACAAGCTTCTCGCTTCCAACATCTTCGGATATTGATTTTGAGCTGAGCCCTGAAAGCAGTTCATATCTTGACTCGATCTTCCTCGGAAATTGTGATATGGCAGAGCCCACTACAAATTGGGACAATATGTCAAACCTTGCTCTGCACCCTGTGGATGAACTGAGGAATAATCTAGTTCTGAATCAAAATCCATACTACATATCAGAAGTCGATCCCGGGACTCTAGATGTGGCGATTGAGGCGTACTTCAGCTTCGCTTGCCTTGCCCTCCCAGTCCTTTATAAAGATGCGTTCATGGCAGACTACAAAGTTCACCAGAGTAGCCCTGCGCTGGTATTCGCCGTTGCCTGTCGAGGTTGCCCCTTTACTCAGATAGCAGACAAGTGGACACTGCAGCAACGCCTTGCCTCATGCTTCAGGGAGGCCTTTTTCCAGGCACGGAACACTACATCAAATCAAGAGACCGTGAGACTTGATGATCTTGAAGCCTTGGCTCTGATGGTTAACTTTGAGTACGAGAAACCTGAAGATACTATTTCACCGCTCCAGTCGCAGCTACAAAATCTGTTTCTGACACACGATTCTCTTGTCTTAATGATACTGCAATACCGCATTGAAACCAGTCCAATAGTAACAACGGGCCCGTCTGTTATGCTGTCTAGAGCCGCAGAACGCCAAACACTTCTCTTCTGGTATGTTTACGGGTGGGATGCTTTCAATTGTCTCGACCGCAACATCGCCTCCCGGATTCGAGATGATGAAATTGAGATATCAAGACAACTGAATGGCAATGGAAACCAGAGCTACTTCGACGCCATCCTTGGCTTAGCCACCATTGCCCGAAGAATGGTACGAACACTCTGCGGTCCTGTAGTTAGACGAAAAGGCGTGAAACAGCAGGACGTGGAAACACTTTATAAGCACCTTGAAGAATGGCATACGAAAGTCTGCCCACCTGAGTTGCATGTTCGAACTTCTTGTAATGCTAGCTGCTCGCCATGCAAGACTCTGTCTACACAGACGGAGATGCACAAATTTCTTCCCCTGCAGCAAGGGGTCATTACTTTCTTAGAACTCCATTGTTATATGCAGCTTGAACACTACGTCTCGCAGTACGGCATCAATGAACCCGGTTCCCTTATGGGACAAATTGTTGATATGCGGGTGAAGTACGAGGCTCTACAAGCGGCGCATAAGATAGTAGAGGTGGCTCAGTGGATCGAAGGGCTCACTGTCAACGAGCGAACATTTACATCCATAACAACCCATGCATTGGTTGATCTGGCACCGGGAATTCTGCGGGATATCTGCGCCGGTGCCTCAACATGGTTGTTCCTGAGAGCGAAGGAAATTCTCTACAGAACAGCCTTTCAAGCGCATCCTACGGCGGAAAGACCTGACACCGAATTTGGCAACAAAGATGCGACAGATCTACCAAGAGAGCGAGTGAGAAGCTTGATAAAGTCGGCTAGCACGTTAAGGAATGTTGCAGCCATGGCTGCTTCACATAGAGAAACGAGGCAACTGGTCGAACGACTGGACCGCCAGTTAGAGTCTTTGAAAGAGCTGCTCGGCGCGCGCGAAGTTCATTGGTCTGCTTGATAGATGGTCTGATTGGTTACGCAATGCATCTAAGAAACGCACCGCGGAAGTCCCGTCAAGGTCCCGTCCTACAAAGCCAGTGGCGTCGCGGGGTTCAACGTCCCCCGTTCCCAAGACTACTTAAATGAACATCTCGCCTTCGAGGGCACCATCACAATTAACAAATACATCAATCTCCATCCATTTGACACTTATAGCCTCTTATCCAGCTATTAACACAACATGGCAGCTTTCCTTCTCGGACCAATCTTTGCGCCACCTTCTGGATTGCTCATATCCGGTGCTGTCAATGCCTGGGCTTCCAATATATCGACCGCCCTGAACCGGGTGCTGCAACACGGGAACAGCATCTTTGGAGATTTTGAAGCGAACACTTCGTCTATCTCCATCACCGCACTATCAACAGAGGATAGTGAGGACGCCCCATTTTTTGACTTTCATTACTCATCACCGTTCTTGAACCATTCGGCGGGTGGCACCGACCAGGTCACCAAGAACTCAGTTTATCGTATCGCGAGCATCTCTAAACTCTTCACCGTCTACACCCTTCTAGTCGGTTACGGATGGAAGCATTGGGATGACAGCGTCACACGTTACGTCCCTGAACTTCGAGATGCTGCCATGTCAAGGCCTCACGATCCAATAGAAGATGCCTTTTGGGACCAGATCACAGTTGGTGCATTGGCTTCCCAGCTCTCTGGTATTGGTCGAGACTGTAAGTAGGACCTATACAGGGCCTCTTTAATGGTTTAATTCAAGGGGATGTTGTATTAGGATCATTTGTGGTGTTAACACTTCTAATTAGATGCCAACGGTGACCTTGCAAGTCAGCCGTTTCCTTGGACGGAGCTTGGTCTTCCAGAGCTACCTCCTGAAGACATTCCCGACTGTGCTGGCAACTCCAGCTTGCCGCCATGTAACCGTTCAGGTACGGGATATTTGATTACACCAATTGGGAATCATGCTAACATCTTCATTAGAGTATTTCCAAGGTCTGATTCAGAGACATCCTGTATTCGCACCCCAGACTACCCCGGTGTATTCCAATGCTGCGTTTAGAATACTGGGATACGTACTCGAAGCCATGGGAGGCAAGTCATACAGTACTTTGCTACAGTCCACAGTCCTGGATCCCCTGAGGCTCTCCGATACATCGGCAACATTTCCGACAGGACGAGGTTCTTGGGTGATACCCAACGGCAACGAGAGTAGATTTCATGATGATATCGGCGATGAAGCACCGTGAGTTCAGGACATGAGTTTCAAGAAGACACCAGCTAACCTCTGGATCATCTCATAGAACAGGAGGCATATACTCGTCGACAGACAACATGGCCAGACTCGGTCGTAATATCCTTATCCATAAGCAGCTCTCAGCCCTTGACACCAGAAGATGGATGAAACCAGGTTCGCATACGTCAAGCATGTTCGCCTCTGTCGGCAGCCCCTGGGAGATATGGAGGACGCGAACTCAAACCACTCGCGGGCGTGTTATTGACCTCTATACCAAATCAGGCAGCCTTGGACAGTACAACTCACAGCTGTTCCTAGCGCCAGATTACGGTGTGGTGGTGTCTATTCTTGGGGCGGGGTCAAGTAGCTCTACCACTGTCACCATCACGACTGAGATGGTACTCCAATCTCTCATTCCAATTCTCGAGGATCTCGCCCGAGAGCAGGCGTGCAAAAGTCTATGCGGGACATATGAGTCGACTCAACACGGCCTAAACTCAAGTATCACGATAGCCGTAGATGCGGACGGCTTGTACGTGGAGCGATGGATCAACCGCGGAGTCGATGTCAAGGCAGTCGCTTCGGCCTATTCAGTCGAGACGGGTGGTATACCCGTCAAAGCCGTCCGATTTCAGGCCACGAATCTCCAAGAGTCATCTAGTGCTAGTCATACTGCACGGGGTGCTCGCCGTGTGGCATACCGGGCGATTTTCGACACGACTGATCAAGACACGAATGGGCCGGCTCGTATCATGGACCCGAATTCGAATTCGTGGGGGCAGTTTGACGCTAACGTATATGGGGAGATTGCCGTTGATGACTTTGTGGTCCATCTGGATGCTAATGGAACTGCAGTTATGATCGAGCCGCGGGTGACGAGAGATACATTGCTGAGGTCAAGCCCCATATCTCATACAACTTCGTTGTATGAGCAGGGCCTATAGTAGATTTCTTAAATGTTTGGTCGCTGTCATGTTCCTCGCCAATAGGGCGTAGTCTGTGTCTATTATCGTTATGCTTGAAGAAAGTAGATGTATCTGAAAAGCAGAGTTCAACAGATATAACTGCTGGTTCCATGTTTAGATGTCCTACAGAATCAACTTGCTCACGGCGCTGAACCTTTATCGTCTAATACTTAATTCCTTCATGTGTTCATCGCTCATTAAACAGCCAAGCTTCGGGATAGAAAGAGGGCAGGGGTTCGCGTTGCACTGTGATCCCCAAGTAGGAGGATACGGATTATGTATGCGAATACGCAAAATATTGCACAGATTCCGAAATATCTTCTAATTAGGAGGCTATGACGCCGTACTTCCTATCTTTCATATACTTTCCTTTAAGCCAAGAACTCGCTGGGTCTTTCGGGTTGCCCAAATGGTACCTTTAGATAAATACAAGGGCAGACTACATACTCCGAGCATGGCTTTGAACTCCATTTGGCAGAAAGGACCCGTGCTTAAGTATCAGAGGATAAAGCTAATAGTCTAGTTTGTATCACAACCCCTGGAATCGAATAGTAGAGAGTATTTGATATTGTATTGAGGATGCAGGCCGAAGGCTGAAGGCCGTGCTGTAGCCATCTAAATACTGTAAGTTTCATAGATAGGGGCTGTGCATTGTGTGGGATGTGGTCATCCTCGACAAGCCCGGGGATCAGACAGAAACCGGAGAAGTAAATTTCTATGGGGAACCCACGTGGCGGAGTGGTATCCCACAGGGCGGTGTCTCACTCTGAGCTGGGTTTGCAAGCCCCTTAGAGAGGCTAACCACATATGGTACTTTTATAGGTTGAATGATATTGTATGTTAATCGACTATCTTCCGTGGGTAAGTCTAGCCCTCGGTATGTCTAGAAAGGGAGTGTAGAGCAAGACTACAACCGCAGCCTATGACGAATAGACATCTACCGAGAATGTGACCAAGTTCCTGATACCTATGATCGAAGCTTGAAAAGTTAGGAGCCAGGCTACGAAGCAGGGCAAGGGCCATGCGATGGTTGTCAATCATGGAGAACCGCTTAGAGTCACTTATTTTATGTCGGACAGGGTGTGTTCGTGGTGTAGCAATTAAAACTTCTAGTTAGTCGAAGATGGGTCGATCAGGCAATGATATCGTACTGGTCTAAGGCAGCCTATTATGCTTTAGGTATTCATTGGGACTATAAGGCACTTTCGCAGGTAGAGGGTTGGCATATTCTACCTACATGTAGTCTAGGTAGTTCGCTGGTTTCCCGTTTCGGAGACGGATTGGATAGCAACGCCGGCCGCTAACCAAGCCAAGCCTACAGCAGCTCCTGGTCCGTCCGTCAGCCCTGTAGCGAACAGAGGATCTGATCCACACCGTGAAGTCCTTATATACACACACTGTTCTATCGCACCCACAAGCGTGGCCAGTATATTAATTAGTGACTATAGAAGCAAGTTCACAGTCGGGATACATTAGTTGGCGCAGGGCAATAGCGTTATCCGTGGCTACTTTCCACCCCTTTATTCTGACAGCTGTAGCCCCTCTATCTGGTGGTTAGCGGGGTAGCTTCAAGACCTGTCTAAGCCAAGCGCAGCGGGAGCAGCTTGGATTTATATCGGCCCGCGCCGATTATATAATCGATCCTATTCATTACGGCATGGGTGCAGCTAGGCATATCTATCTTCGTTGATAATAGCCTTCCGCAAGCTGTTATAGCCCATCGTTATTCTAATACAGCCTCGTACTCGTCTCTATGGAGTTAAGTTGATAACATGTCCAGCGACAAAACCCCAGATGCGCCCAAGCGCATTTTGTTGCAAACGAAAACACATCTAGTCCCAGGCGGTGATTATCAGGAACGATGCACGAACATGCAGAACCTCCTCTGCCAACACCTTTGGAATCGTGATTTCGACTATAACCACGACCGCTGGCAAGAGTACGGGGCCGCTTTTGCGTACGAAGGTCGACGTTGTTACTTCCTCCTCGATCATGGCCAGTCTACTGGTAATGACGTTCCAGTCCTTTGGTATAAATGGACGGGCAAATTATTGTAAGTGATCTAACACACTGATTTAATATTACGGTTAGTCCTAATAGGGCAACAGTCAATTTATCGACAACCCTCTGCCTAATCAGATACGTGCTAAACTTAAGCATTATCCATTCATCCGCCCAAAACGTGAACCGTTCCAGGGCGAAGCATTATCATCTCCAGATGCCGCGACTAGACGCCAGATGATTCGATATAGACTCCGTTCTAACATGAAAATTGCACCTGTTGAGCTTGAGCTTCTTGGAAACCCCGATCAGGTAGCATTGCTCAAGGCGGAGGTTGACCCAAAGTTCTGGGACCAGATCGACAACCTTGTACAGCGCTAAAATGCTAGGATGCTATGCTGAGTTGCGGTGTTGATGGTTTAGACCTGGCTACTTATGTTATCCTCCTATGTTGTATACTTCTTACGTATCGCTATCGGGTGGCGTTGGCAAATGTGCACAATCGTCGCATCTCTCATCTATATCTTCGGTATGGTGAATAACACCATGTTGGTAGTTCTCACAGTTTGGTGAGCCTTCCTCGTTTGCCCCGGGGTGTGTTTCACTCCACTCATCGCAAGCATAATAGGTTGCGAATGTTAAGTGGCCGCAGCTCCAATGCTTCCAAACTTCTTGGCACATCGCGATTGCTGTTACCGTTATGGCGACAAATCTAGTGTATACAAGTCAGACTAAGCATCACACAGTGAACATGGGTATTCTACTTGCCTTTTATCTAAAACTGGGTAGTTTGGTCTTGACTTTCAAGAGAATCGCGTTGTAGTATCGACACTAAAGGTCCCCAAACGTTTGTCTCCTGTATTTGGGAGATGCGTCAATATATATATATATTTATAAAGTTACACATTCACCATAATTAGTTGATATACTCTTGATGTTTTCATTGCACTCTATGAGAATCTTAGCAAGCGTGTATTGAAAATGAAGAAGTAGAATCCTACATCTCTTATCTGTTACTCACAGCAGCTGCTGCAGTCTGCCTTACTAGGCAGCACAGAGGCAAAGTAGCGACCCCTAAGGTATCTCTCACCCCTCGCTTTGGTTCTATTGGTCGATATAGCGTAATCTAATAAGCCGCCGAAAGAGAGGATTGGCATGCAAACCGTGACTCATTATAACGGAGCTCTAGCGTAGAGCTCCGCATTGCGCTTCTATAGGATGGATCATCATGCATATTACGGAATAGATCTACCGAGTAAAATCAGTTAGGGAGGCGGGAATTATTCCTGCACTTCGAGGCTTTTTCTGTTTATTAGGCTCTGGGTATTATAAGTTGATGCTGAGGTCCGAATGAAACTACGTCGTGTCACTTAAATATGCTAAGGTAACATACGAAATAAAAACAAGTCCGGCGATTGGTCGATTCTAGTTTTGTTCTTTATAGCTTAGTTTAGGAAGCATTGCTACTATAGAGCAGCCGAATATAAAAACATGCACCAAGCAACTACGCAACAGTGACATGCTAGCTTAGGTTAACACGCCGCCTGAGAGGACAAATCTTGCAAATTTCATAATGTTTACAATCTTGGCCGTGACGGAAACTGCTAAGGTGCAGTGCATGATATGGGTTTTGTGACTCGTGACTAGATAAAGTGCTTTGTAGCGGGTACAGCTAGATCTTTGGACAAGGCTAGCAAATCTTGATGTAGATATGCGTGGGCAATTTAGTCGAAAATATACTAATGATATAATCGTATGTATCGCTGTGCTAGCTCACCTCATCTCACCTCTGTTCGGTGAATGTTTCTTTCTGAATTACCACATATGTGGATGTAGGCTGGCATAGAGGTTAAGATCTAGGGCAAGCTGTAGAGATGTGAAGATGTATCGAGAAGGCAGTCGACGAAGAATGGGCGTTTGCCTTCTCGTGGGATCTAAATAAAGAATGAATCAAAGATGTCTGGGTCAACAAAAAGGCAAGATGAAACTACGATGTACTAATTCAACATCCCATAAGGAACCAGGTCCCTAGGATAAGAAGAAACATATGCTCTCTTTGAAATACCAACCAGTCCAATCTGTTTTTCATTCGACTTAATTGATTTAATACACCTCTTTGTTATCAATTCAACTTGGCTACGAAGTAGAATGGGAAAATTGGTCTGGCTCTAAAAGCAAGTAGTGAAAGAAGTTACCAACATCAAAACGACCCTTTCACACCTACGAAAGGTCGATACCTGTATCACCTACCTGGAGAGTAAGTACTTAAATTAGGTAACCTCTAAGGCTGTTGTCTAAGTTTTACTACACTATATCTTACGCATGGTCGAGCGTACCTAGATTAGGTACTCGCCTTCATTTACAATACCTCACCTGCAGCCTCTCACCAACGATCCTTTCCACCTACCTTCTACATTACTCTTTGCCAACCGCCTCCAAGAGAAGGAAGGCGTGTACTATCTATTCAACACTAGTCCTCTCCAGTAACGTCTACCGGCCCGAACGAGCAGAACCTCATACTCGATGTTGCTGACGATGTTTGCAACAGAATCTACGAGCTAGACGTCAGAAGGTTCTAGACGCATCAGGAAGATTGCCACATACTTTCATAAAAACATTTGCCTAGTTTCCTACTACAAACCGATACATTCTCCAGATGTGATCATCGGTCAGTTATCCGCTGGTTACTTTCCACTCATATCAAAGTTTCTTATTTCATCATCACATGTTATACTGACTATCGAAATACACAGAATCCTATCAGCAGCACGTATAGCAGGATGTTCTCCCTCTCTAACTCGAAAACTGGCATACAACAAGAATTGAAGATGTAGAGGAGAGCAGCGACGGGGTGGGAATACGTGTCAGCATATATACAGTAGTACCAAAGAGGGTGCTGCGGAATTCCATGCACCTTCCGAAAATGCCTTTCGTTTCTTCGGAGCGCTCGTTAACTGAAGCAGAAGAATACCGGCGATGCCATGGCCCCTGAAGAGGTTGACAGGTATAATGAGCACCTCCTCTAAGCTACGAATGTATTCCACCTACACGCGTCACGAGACCACTCCCGCACGAAGGTCCCGCACGAAGGATCCACACGGCGATATAACTATATGTCAGTTGTTTGATGACCAACTCGCTCACCATACTGGTCGTCTACCGTGGTATCCGGGGCATACTCTCCGTTACAACGAATCGTCCGAAATTCGGCAAACCTCTTTCCATTTAGGGCATGATCACGTTCCCTATAAGCTTAGGTTTGCATCACATCCACTTCAGCTTAGTGAGACGAGTATTTCAAAACAATCCAAGCTGCAGTCGGGACTTTGACCAAATGTAGCAGGAAGATAGCGACGAATATGCCATTTAAGGTTACTATTACAGTAGCTGCTTAGCCGGGTATCTTGTAATAAACAGAGAGCTGCTCTAGGTTACAATCAGCAGAGAGGTGAAGTGAGACTATCACTACCCTAAGCAACTTTGAACATATCTTGACATAACAGGGAAATTTTTTAACTTCGATTTAGATTTTGATGGGAGTATTTACCTACCAATCACCATTATCTGGGCTGTGAATAATCCTTCAAACATGTTTCTATAATTCAACCCCTCCTTTCAAGCTTATTATCCGCTTTGGCAAGGGTTGGGCACATAACATTCCAGGGCGTGGACTGTCGTTATTTCAACAGTCTATATTCGTCATGCAGGTGGTTTCGATTACAGTACGTCCCTGCTTCGATGGTGACGTCCGCTTGGAGTTCGTTACGTTCTTGGCTGCAGAGACTAACGGCACTGTAGCATGATCGGCTGAATAGACCTGGTTTTTGAGAACATTTGAGTACATTATGTGTAATCCCGGCAGATATCCGGGCTTGGCATCAACTCGCCTGTGATTCGAGGAAAGCGGTCTAGTCACTCCATTCATCTAGCTTCAGAGCTCAGTAATGATACCAAAACAATCCTCGAAAACTGACTGTAGGTAAGAAACTCGCCATAACGAAGACAATGCTGTGTTTAAACGGTAGTCTAGTTCATTCACTGGACTGATTACCGGCGCTCAGATGAACATCCAATCCTTTCGGAGCTTACCAAGTTGTTAATATGATATGTTTCTGTGAGACCGTAAAACTTGCTCTTCTACATAAAGATTAAATGACACCAACATCAAACAATTTAAGCTGGGAGGCACTTGCTAAAAGGGATCATATTCAATTTATGTGATGCTCAGTGACTCCTAGTCTTTTACCCATAAAAGGTTGTTCAAGTAGCAACGCCATCTAGCCCCTTCTTCGCTCTGCGCTGCACCTATGTCTTACACGTAATACCATTTGTTCATACACACATTCCTTACTCCTACTTATATCCCAAAACACTAGAAAGGATGATTACCTCGGTATCTATAATCGGTATCGGGAACTGCGGTTGTGCATTCGCAGCTGACCTCGAGAACCGCGGTATAAAGGTGCTCTTATACGCGCACCCGGATCACAGCACCAACGCCAACACCATCTGCAACAATGGTTTCCTAGACTCGATCGGCGAAGTGGAGGGCCGCTTCTACCCAGCCGTCAGCACAGACATGGGTACGGCTCTGCGCTTCTCCAACGTAGTCATCATTGCCGTGCCGTCGTACGCTCAGGAAGACATCCTTTCCGAGCTCGCGAAGCACGACGTCAGCAACCACATCATCATCGCAGCAAGCGGCAACTTCTTCACGCTCGTCGCCTGCAAGCGCATCCGCGCGCGTTACCTTCTCGAGACGAGCGCCTCGCCGTACGGGTCGCGGATGCTCGACGGGAAGCAGAGCGAGCAGGAGTTATCCAACTCCAACTCGTGGTACGGCGTTCACGTGCTCGGCTTCAAGTCGGTGATGCCGATCGGCTCGCTGCCTGTCGACTTAGACGCGGGCCTCCGCGGCGACATCAACAGGATTTTCCCCAAGCCGCTGCAGTGGTGCAGCAACGTCATCGAGGCGGCCTTCTACAATTTTAACGGCGTCTTGCATCCCATCACGGCCGTCATGAACGCTGGTTGGATAGAGAACACGCATGGCGATTTCTACTTCTACCGACAAGGCATGACGCCCTCCGTCACCAAGATCATGCAAGCGATCGACGACGAGAGGGTAGCCATTGCCAGCGAGTACGGCGCTCCGGCAACGCCCTGCCTGAAGCATATGAATACCTATTACGGGCTGGACCACGGCTCACTAAACGAGTTCGCAGAGAAGTCGACGCTACATAGCACGATGAAGGTGTGTCCGACCAGCATGCAGCACCGGTACCTCCTGGAGGACTTGCCTTACGTATTGGTGCCGTGGTATGAATTGGGCGTTAAGGCTGGGAAGGAATCTCCGTTCATTCGATCGCTCATTCTCTGGTCCTCAATGATACATAACACGGACTACCTGAAGAATGGACGGAACCTCGAGGTGTTGGGGTTCGATAAATGGTCGTTGGACGAGATCGTGGACATGGTCATGGCTACTTCTGATACACTGGCGACTGAGTTATTGCGATACACTGAGCGTCATACGTTTGCACCCAAGAAGTCATCATCCACCCAATACGTATCCAGACGCAACCATGGCGTAGATCGCCCGAAGTTGTAAAAGTAGTTAGCCATCGATGCCGATAAGGACTTTTCGCTGCCTATTTCTGTTCATTTGGAATTTACATTGGTCTGTTAGTCAGATTTCTTCCTTGCATGTGAATATCTGGTTGGTTGGTGGGTGGTTGGTAGTATGTTGAGGCGTTCAGCATAAGACAGTATAAAGCGGTTTAAAACTTTTAACAAGAATGCTTTACTCAATATATTGCTTGCCCTAAGCTAAGGGTCATTGTGGGTGGCTCTCCTAGTGATTTACAAAATGGCCACTTTACCCCTTTCCTCCGCCATAGCCACATGCATTGCCTCCAGAGCGGTACTAAGCGCCGCATCCACTGCATCTTCCTGCTCTATTTGCGTTTTCGCAGTATCATGTTCGTCAGGGATCCAATTTAATTTCCGAGCCCATATAAGCATGAAATCCGTGAAAAGGTCAGTGACCGTATTAGTGAGAATACCCAGGACGACAGTCAACACGGCGAATACCACAATATTGCTTAGCAAGTTCGTGTGGTACTGCTCACGCGCCACAAGCAGGGGTATTGCGAGAACTAGGATGGCTGGGACCTGACCAGCTGTGAGAATAGAAAAGCCATTGATCATGTCCTTCGTCGAATGGTACGGGGACAGAGCCCTCTCACCCTGCCTGAGCAGAACGAACACACCGGCAGCTGCCACGTTCAACACGAGGTAATAGTCGTAGTAGTAGGCAACCGCGTTGAGGACGATAATCCCCAGCGTTAAAAAGAATAAGAACAGTCGAGGGCTCCTCGGGTATCGCGGCCTCGATCTTATGTCTTGAAGTGACGAAGGCGAGCATTCCAGGAGAATATCCTCCAACTTCTGCAAATCGCCTTTTGTAAGAGCAACCTGCGTGCTCATGTGTCGCCCTAGGTCGGCCTGCTTTGCAAGCGCATGGAACGCGTCGACGTTCTTCTTGAGCGATACGTAGTGAGTGGCCGCCAGATACTGGAGTTCAAAGGGAAGCGGAAGTGTTCTTTTCCTCCAGAGTTGTTCCCACTTCAGCCATACATTCATGCAAAATGCCTGCCCTAACTGTCCCACAACATTGGCGATACCGACCGTAATTTGGAACCACAATTCCTCGGGCAAGTGTCTATACGCGGGATTCCATGCCACGAAAGAATAGGCCACGGTGTTGGCTATAGGCAGAGCTAGGCGTTCTACTGCAAATGTCCATGCTAGCCTTAAGCTCGCCTGAGGAAAGTTCAGCATGGCCAATATCTGAACTCCCGTGCGACTTTGAGCGGGTAGCGTTCGAGCGTTGAACGCGCGCGAGTTGATGGTGAACGCGATGACATCAGGCAAAATAGTGACGGCCAGAATAAAGAAGCAGAGGAGAAGAGTGAGGCAGATGCGCAGAATGGAGGGAAGAAACGGCTCAGATTTTTGGAATTTTTGAAAAGCAGCGATGAACCAACCGCGCTTATTCAGAGTCTCGAACTGTTTCAGAGAGGCGTCGATGTAAACCACCAATGGCCGCCTGACATTCCCGGGCACTGCATGGTGTTGGGCGAAGCTTCGCAGCACTGCTATTTCCTCACGTAGATCTGCTATTGCTGTCGACTCGCATACCGCATGAGCGAACTGGTCATCGTTTCTGCGCGTCACGTCTCGATAAAATGTTGTCCAGCGAAGGCCTTTCCACCTTGTGGAACCCATTGTGTCCTATCGTTAGAGTCCGCGAGATGTTTCCTATCACAAGAGGACAGTCTAGAATAAATCAGCTTGTCGTCACTGTCGCAGAGCTTGTCACAAGAAATTGCTATTATTGATACTACAGCCGAGGAAAAGCTCGAGTTTGTATACTACATTACCATTGACTCCGTTGCCGCTCGTTTGTGTACTTTAGTTAGTTTAGACCGTACATATCAGAGTCTGTTTTTTATGTGCGCGTTGCATGCATATGTAGGATAATCCTTGACTGCAGGACCTGGCAGGGATACAAAGAGCTACCCTTTTAGGATCAATCACCCTTCTATGTGCCGACAAATCACTGCATAAGAGGTGCCCACTTTGGATGCTGATCTACTGGAGTATTTTATGGACATCCTTCTAGATATAGTGCGTAGCTCCAAGTTCCCGCAGAAGCGCAGTAACTCACTAAGCAGAGCCAGTAGGGGTGCTGCCACACTAAAATCGTAATTGGAAATATCAAGGCTAGAAGATCGAAATAGCCTCGAAGGGAAGCACCGTGATAGAGTTCCTATGATGTGTAGCGTTGTTGGGGAAGACAGCTATGCCACATAGTTTCAACCAAGACGGTTAATGTAGAAGCGTTATAAATTTGCTTGTTGGCGAACCTACAAGCCCCACGATAATTACGGTCAGTTTCTTGGTGGTCCTTGGCGCCCCGTCTCCATAAAGTAGTGAGACCGGCGCCGGGGACTACAAATCCATGATGCAAAACGACTCGTGACTTTTCTCATGGAGTAGCAGAGATAATGATGTCCTTGTACTAGTCTTGTAAGCCAGTGGCCGTGCTGTAGCTGACTGTTTACCATGTATTTCATAACTTCCTTACCAGCTTCTCACACATTGCACCCGCAATCCTCGTACCTACCAGACTGGTGAGTTGCACGAGATCACTAGAAGTGGTCGTTGGTTACGCGGATGATTTAGACTTAAGATGGTGGCTTAAGTTTGTTGGCGATAGGCAAGGGGGTCTTGCTGTAAGGGGTAGTAAAGAGGGTCGCCGCATACATAAGACGAAGCCCGCAGCTTAGTTAGGTTTCGAATGACAAACTATGTAGTGTGTACTTTGTCAGATTACGAATCTTTCTCGGCAGAAGAATAAGAACACAGACTCATCGTTCTAAAACATTATGAACGAAATAGTGCTCGTATCTCTTTTTTGGCAGTAATACGAGGTTGAAAGTCGGAAATAGTATTCTCAGAGTGACACTTAGTATAACCTAATGCATTCATATTAATTCTTGAACCACAAAGCGGCTTTCACACCATGCTGTCTCAAGGTCTTTACCATCCTCCCGTTCTCGAAGATGTCACCAGCCATCATATACACTCTCTTGTCGGTACAAGGCACTATTGTTTTGGATAATCTTGGATTGCTTCTTGCGATCTCAACTTTGGGGATACGGTCCAACAGTCAAAAACATATTTCTGACCCCTTCAGACCTTTGGGATCAGGCATTGGGGCTATTTGACCATGGCTTGCTTGAAAGTGTGAGTTAACAGGCCTTTTATCCTTGTTTCATCTGTTCCTATCTGCTTAAAAGACGTAAATCAGAGGGCTCCTTCAAGCCGCTGGGTAGGTCTTCGTGGTAAAACTTGCATTCGTTCAGATGTCTTTGGCAGGAATAGTTCTTTGTCAACCACCACGGACGGATGATACCTTATTCGACTATCAGCTTGGAGATGAAATCGAGAGTAGGTGTCATTTTACAAGACGCGTCATATCCCCGGTATTCTTCCAGGTGCTGATTGCGGTACTTGACTAGCTAATTGGGAGATGTATCAATCTATTAGCAAGATCTGACGGGGAAATGGGGCGATGGATCGTGGAAGCGGAGTAGAGCATGTACAGTGACTACTAGCGATCACGGTGTTGGTGTTTCGGATGATCTATTGTTCTATGTCTAAGTTTTCTACATGAATTTGTGAGTTCGCTTAATTAAGGTGTGCTCCCAGATCATAGTAACTCCCTCCGTGATCTACACGGAGCACGATACCGTGCTGTGGCTGATCCTCCAGTCCGCTATCATCCACTTCACCGTCACACAAGATAAACACTAACTCAAGATCGTTGTTCATATCGCCGGCTTAGGATGGGGGTTTCGACTCTTTGCTGATTTTGAATGCCTTGGGGGAGGCGTTGGAAATACCAACAGCAGATGGTTGCGGTTCAATAGGAGGCCCTTCAGTAGCTTAGGGTGAGCTCAACGTGTCATGGCTTTAGTAGACACCGCAACAATCAAGTCTTCGGAGAGAAATCAGCAATAAGCGGTGGTAGATAGATTGGGAGTACAGTTTTGCCTAGAAGATCCTGTGAACGAGACTGGATATCTTGGTGATACGTTCCGCCTCTAATATCAACAACCAGAAGAGCAAGGGCGCGCTTGTACCTGCTAGCTGAAATACCCCAGATCGATCTCAAGCAACACTTTGAGACCTTATTTTCATTTAGCCAATGAGCGTGTTTCGGTCTTCCTAAAGAGGCCGTTGATGAGACCGGAGCGTACCCCATGGGTCTCAGTGATGCCCTTCGCGATGACAGTAGTCTTGGTTGTTTCAGTCGCCATGTTGATGATATAACATTTGCATGAAAATAGACCTTGGAGGAAGCGTATAGGAATGAAACAGGCGTGAGGTTTTGAATTTGGTACTTGGATTTGAAGTTCCGTAGCAGCGGGAGGTAGAAATTTTTCGGGTATATTTAGCAATGAAGATCGCCCACATTCGAAATACGAGTAATTATCCGGCTCTAGTTTGATCTATGCCTCATCAGTCATACGCAGGTCTAATACTTACTACTTAGGTCCCGTATAGGACAACAGCCTGGACTTGTGCTGCCTTCCATACATTTCAATTGCTAAGCACAAATGCGTACTCCCATCTGGAGGATGGATGGGAAGATTCCCGACAGAGTTCATTCTTATTTGGAGAGATTTGCTGGCTGCCAAGGTCCTTGCTCCCTCCGCTCTGTGCACAATCTGTTGCTGTGAACAATCTGTTGCTGACTGTGCTCGAAGGATAATTCATTGTGCTACGCCACTCGTTGCTAGAGTTTAATCTTTCGAACAACTTTAGCATGTCTTTCCGGTCTTTCCGGTCACGCCTGGCGTTGCTGTCGAAAAGGCGGACGAGAATGCTTTGAGAGCGCGCATACCGATTGCCTGTCGTGTCTTGCCCTTTCGCGGAAGCTTTCGCATGATGCAGCACTGCTAACTGGGTCGCACTAACGTTGTGCAAGTTTCTTGCATGTACATCGATACCGGCAGATATGAGTCGATGGGCCACGCTAGGCAGTTGCCCTCGAACCGCATAATGGAGTGCTGTGTCCCCATCCCGATCGCGTAATCGAAGGTCTGCCCCGTGGGACAGGAAGGCCTCCAACAGAGCGGCTGGGGTATTATTGTCGACGTAGGTCTCAAACATCTCGATGAGAACCATCAGGCAAGTTTTCCCTTCCGGATTATACTTGTTCAGATCACTTCCCCGGTCAATCAGGTGAGCAAATTTTTCGGTGTCAAAGTATTTAGATCGCAAAGCACCGTGAAAATGGTTCTCCTCGAGGCGGCGGTCTGGCAACGGCACGTCACAGCCATATATCCCAGAAAGGTTCCATAGGTCTTGGCGGTAAAGTGGGTAATTCGTAAGGTCCAGATTGAGTAATGAATCAGCCGTGATCTCCTGGAATAGAGAAATAGATAGCCCAGCGAGGCTACAGAGGCTACTTCTTGCTTGGACAGCGGGCGCCGAAAATGCTGGGAAAAGCTTGAGCTCGTCGAGGAAGCATTCGAAGAATGAGTGGCCATTGCCATTTGGGACAGCGAACCAATATCCTTGACCATGAACATGCTCACAAAATGAAGCCATGTCCTCACGTGGTGGGAGGGTCAAATTGCACCACCGCCGAGCAAGGATGTGCATAAATGTCTCTCCTTCAACGTTTTTAACATTTACAAATTGCTGAGATGAAAATTGCTGTGATGCAAATCTGGCAAAGAAATTCAAGAGAATAGCCAGCGCAGTTTCGTTCGGTGCCCATTTGGCAGCCAAATGTAATGGCGTTTGGTTCCATATATCTCTGCCATTCTCCATCGTTAAGTACTGATCATCAATTCCATCGTTCTGCAGCTCTAGAGGAAGTGGTATTGTGCTGGCAGTCATGAGAAACCTACGATGAAGGCATTCTCTGCGATGCTGACAGCACAGCGTGATAAGTGCTTTTCTTTCTTCACTGTGGATTAAATTGCTCGTGTCCTGAACAGCAGGCCAGGTATTTTCATTTTCCAAGACGTTCAGGGAATACGTGGACAGAGAGATTCGAGATGAGAAGCCACTAAGAAGGCTGCGAATTTCCGAACAAATTGACGAAGTAGGTCGGTAATTAGAAATATTGCTGAGCTTTCTACGCACCCAGGATAAACGAGCTTGTTGATGTGGACTTAGTTGAACGGTTTCAGATGCATCGTCGTTACTTTCGAGTTGTAGTTCTAATGAACCTGTCTCGTCGTTTCGTAGGACTTGTTTAAATGATGTCGCATTTATGCCATTGCCATCATTCATGGGTGTAGCGGATGCTTCTATTCTATGGATACAGCGTGATTCGCTCGAGCCAGTCGGGCAGTCAAGATTCTTGTCATCGTAAGCAGCTCGGCATGCTTTATCTTTAGTTACTCGACCGTGTCTCACACGACGAAAATTTTCGACTCTTTGGCGTGCTTCTTCACGATTGCGAGGTCGAAGGTTACGATAGCCTTCTAATAAGAGCTTCTGAAGCTCATACTGGGTAGATCGTGTCTCCGATTGGATGTTGGCTCCAGTCGGAACTGGTGCATCTGGGTTATCGCTAACAAGTGTATGAAAATCAGTCCACGTTGCTGCTTAAGTACAGTGATGGGTCTTCCTAGAGTACCTTTTAGTTTGTTCTTCTAAATTTGCCACAGCTGATATCAAGTGACTGATTTGCCTGGTGCTTAGGGTCGACTCGTCAGTGTATAGATAGAGACGGACGAGTCGTCGTTTCATAGTAGGTTGTTGCCATATGCGGCGAGCAGTCGGAGGGCGGCCTGGACCTCTCCTCTGATGTTGCAGTGGTCCTAGCTCTGGCAGTGAGGCGCTGGGTAGTGACGATTCTGCATCATGGGAGTTATTCAATGAAGGGAAAGATACAGGATGCTCCCTGCGCCTGTTTCCATCGAGGTGAAGAGAAGTCATTGATGCGGCGGAAGGGTTGACACCGTTGGACTCCATAGTGTGTTTCTGTCGTACATAGTTATAAAGGAAGAATCAAGTCGTTCTGGGTTGGATGGTATAAGCATTTGGATGAGTGAATTCGACTACAGACATAAGGCTTTGACAAACACCTTAATATGGATTTCAAGCCTTGCCACTTAGGTAGGAGGCTGCGATAATAACCTAATCCCGCAAACCGTACTCATGGACGCAAAAATGCCTTGTCCATTCGATTCCTCGTGGCGTGAATAGTATGTCGCCTTTCGCTCCACGCAAAAAAACCCCCTGCACTAGGAAGCCAATACGGGCTGCAGACAGGCTCGGTCAGAATTGCAATGCTGCCATTATGACGGAAAAAAAGACGTCATTAATCCATCCCAAGACTAACGAGATATATAAGGCACCGCGTCACACCAATCATTAAGCAAATATATGCCGGTGCATCTGCAGCTAAGCCATCATTGGTATATAAGGTAGATTTCTTATGGCCTGGGAAAAGGGGTCTGATCACCTTGCCGACAACAAGGATGCGGCTGACAAGAAGGTCTGACGTATGGATTCTTATGTGTTCTGCGCGCAAAAATTCAAATCCTACCCAAAAAGCAAAAAGGCAGTGCAGGTGCCAAGATGAATCGCATGAATGTGCTGGCTGATGTCTAATTTCGAGTGTGGGCGATAGCACACAGGCTCAATGCCGCCAGGGCAGATCCATATGGCCAGAACAGCTCTGACACAGTATTATTTGAGGCTGATGTCTAATACTAGGATAATTGGGATTGGGAATAAGTACACGGCATCAAGTGGTTTACCGACGTTGAGAAGCATATCAAATCACGCAAAAGTATATTGTCATCCAGATACCTAGACTCAAGCTGTTTATCCTTATCAGAACTAAGTACTCCTTTTTTGCCTGAGTCCAATGAGAATATCCATCGATGACAGCGGTTGCGTGTTCTCAGACTATGTTGCGTCAGCTCACGAAAGGTGCAAAATATACCAGACCGTATCAACATCAGACAAATACAAGCCGATAGACTTTAAAATTCAAATTTATCATCCTTTGATGTACTATGCGATAGATTTGTCCTGTTGATATTGCGTAACTGTCAGACTACAGGTGCGAAAGCCCATCGCAGAGCCTTGTCTAGTGACGCAAGCGGCTGTTGACAGTCATTGAAGGTGACAGACTACGATTGGTTATATACAACAAATACGATATGTCTATTTGACTACTTGTGTAACAAGTATCTCAGTTTGCAAGCTTCTGACGATGGTCTTGGCATGCCGGATGACGCAGAAGACGCAGCCGAGTTCCAAAAAAAAAACATTTATCTACCCCGGCAGCGTCAACCAGTAACCAAATCTATCACACAAGCTATGGAAATATATCTTCATACCTAGTGTACCACCCAGAAATGTCCTACTAGAGAGCTAAGAACACTTTCCTTTTTTTTTTTTTTTTCTTTTTTTCAAATGTGATCCAACTTGCAACAGTAGCTGAATATACGCAACAAGCAAGGCATGTATGTCATATGCCTGTCAACCGATAATATTTACCCAGCTTTAGACCACGAACGCACTATGAGCCTAAACATCGAGATTGATATTTATGCCACCGATTCTTTCCATCAAATCGGGACCTCAATCGACGTCCCCGATCGAAACGTCCTACCTATGCCGTAGTCTATGATATCCCTTCCCAGGAGTCATCATGTACTATTACCGGAAGCACTCACACGGAGAGGCGAGGTAATGATCGTGCGTCATATGGGACTGCGGCACCCGCGCAAAAAGGAGAGGAAATTGCAAATTCCCAGCTGCTCTGGTACCCTTGAGCAGGCGAGTTTTCGTCAGTCGCAGTTCATAGAGCTAGCCACCCGCATGCTTGGTGGACGTCTAATGCATTATATCTACATTCTCATCTAACAGAAGTCTGCAACTGATTGATGTGATCAAACTCTGTGGCGAGGAGACATATATAGGTCTTCACCACCAAAACAGTCAAGAGCTAGGTTGGAAGCCCTACGCCTAAAGTAATGCTCGTTTACGGAGAAGGATTCATAACTCGCTGGCTCTAGTGCGCTGCCAGCTAAGCGCAGGTGAAATTGATTTCTAAACAACGTGGAGTAGCAAATGAAGTGAAGACATTTGTTCTTGCTGCTCGCTACCTAGCACCCGCTGACCTTACCCCTTTTCCGCCTCAACGACCGCATTAGCCAAAACAGTGGTGTCCGCGTCGGCCCCAAGAGACTGGCTAGCCCGCTGCTTGGCTAGCTCGCTCTTCCAGATTACTCCTACCTCATCCAGGCCTCTAATCGGCGTGGCAAACAAACTGAAGACGGCTACCAAAGTGGGCGAGCCATATGGTAACTAGCTAACTTTACACACGGGGAGAATCCTCTTACCACGTCTTCCAGGGGTAATCCTTGTGGTCACTGGTCTACTGAGTTTAAACCACCCCTAAGTCTATGGGGAAATACCTAGGCAGTCATGGTATGTCTGTTCTTCTCCGTATCTTCACACCAAGACGCCTTTTTGATATCACGAAAGTCATGTATCTATTCACATATATCCGAATATCAAGGTGATGATGATGTGTTTCACAAACCTTGCCATGCATTATCACAGCATCGCCCCTTCTTTTCAGCGATATATGAATGGTCAAGTAGTGTTGAAGAGACGAGGGACAATAGGCTCTTGAAGCAAATGTGATCAAGATCTCGTAGAGAAGAGCCGTATGAGAACGCGCTATCTAGATCAGCACCCCTTTTATTCTAATGCATATGCCGTGACAATCCGGGTTATGGAGATATCCATCTCTAAATTACGCGCGCTAGCATGTGCCACTTGATGGCGCCAGCCCAAGACTCCCACCACTCTTTATTCCTTTTAAATGCCCGTGATCGCTCCAGTTGTCTATTTAATCCACTATAACACGATTAGTTATGCGTCAACATAAACATGCCTTGCTAGAGACCACCAAAAGGAGAATTTAAACTATCACCATGAGGACAACCGAACTTGTCTGGTCTGAGCCCCATGTTACAAGCGTTACGAAGCGATGGCGTAAGGAGTAGGTCGGGGTAATAAAAATTATGAAAACAGATTACTTACTGTACATAGGGTCACCACAGACAGTCCCTTGATTTGCACCAGTTGTATATTCATCGCCATTTACGTGCCCATCTTGCGGCTGCCGCTGGCCCGTCATCAGCGAGGTTGAGTTGGCGTTAGGCACCGAGCGCCGGGTACCGAGCCTTCTATGAACGTCGCTGTTTCTGTTCACCGTGAATCTCGCATCTGTACTATTCTGAGCACGCTGGTTATGGCTTCTCGTCCGTGGTACCTCGAGTTGCGATAGTATTTGCGCCTTCGCAATGGCCGGAGCAGTGGGAGTGAAATTATCCTCATCCATTTCGGCATCAGCATCCTGATCACTGTTTTCCCCATCCGCAGCCGACGGAGCCGCCGTTGTTGTGGAAGACCCGGTGGATAAAGGAGCGGGCACGGCAAGTGATCTGTGCAAAGCATGCTGTTGTGTCCTCGATCCGCGTTGAGGCGGTAATGCCACGGGCGTAGCACTTATGGGCGTTGCTGTCGGCGTAACCTGGTCAAGTAACTTCTGACTGCCCATTCCAGCGCCTTTGCTTGCTACGATAACGGCCTTCCAACGATCGATGGCACGGGAGACCATTGTATTCAGGTCCACATGGCGCTCCTCCATGGTGACGCCGACACCCTGCACACCACTGGTGCCCAGACTAAGCAAATAGTTCATGAAGGACTCCTCTATGGGTATTGTCGCGGGTGGTTGAATCCTGAACTCTCTTGGTTGCTGCAGACGGTTCAACTGTTCTATCTGCATTTTGAGATTTGCATTTTCCTGGTTGGTGGAGTATTGCGCTTCTTTGAGCTTATCAAGCTCCTTCTGTCTCCTACCGACACTCCTGGCTAGCTCCAAGCCCCAAAGCTCGCTCCGACGCTGCGATGACAGCTGTTCCCAGACATGGTATGTTGACTGCAAGTGTTCGTTGACCTGCTTCTCAAGCAGCGCAGCAGCCTTCTCCGCCCTCTTGACGCCCTCACGCATGTCACGGGGAAAATGCGTTTCGGTCGGCGGATAGGTCAGGTCTTCGGATGAAATTGTCGTGGCTGTAGCACAGGCAATTCGCCATTTGCGGAACTCGTCACGAAAATACATTTGTAGTGCCTCGTACTGCTTCTGCCCTGGCGGCTGGATAGACCACGAGGTCGAGGTCGGGTGTGGCGTAGAGGAGAAAAGGGTCGGCGGAGCTTGGAGACACTGCAGAGTAAGCGCTGGAAAGTCGAGGGACAGCGGTTCAAAGTCGAAGGGCAGCGAGTTCATGTCTACATGTTGCCTAGCAGGACACGGACGGTTAGTAGCACGGTTTATCAGACGGCAGGAAGTACAGGAGATGGGCGTACTTGGCAGCTCGCATGGAACTGAGCAGTTCCCTCAGAGCGAGTTCGGTGGCTCGCGCTGTGTCTATGGCGTCGGCTAGTCTCTGTTTGTCGTCGAACTGCATCTTCTGCGCAGCGCGACTCGGGGCCCGTGGTGGATTCCGAGGGCGTGCAGAAGGTTCCCGAACCGGACTTGCTCTCGCTTGTGGGTTTTCCCAAGCCCTGCTGCTGCCACTTCCATGGTCACCGGTTGCTGTGGGTATGTCGTTGATGACACCGGTTGCCTCCCACGACGGCTGAAATGGGTAGCGGAGGGATTGATTATCGACGACAAATTGGCCTTCCTTGGGGATTGCGGGTGGTCTTATGACGGCGTCTGGGGCCGGGCTTTTCCTGGAAGAGGAGTTCGGGGTGCCTGTATTGGAGCCATCACGGCGCGCGAGAGAATTCCTTGGTTGGCGACGCGTGATAGACTCTCGCATCTTGCGAATGGCGTCGACATCGTGGATGCCATCTGGCGGCTTTGGATTCTTCTCTTTAATGTAAAGGTCAAGATGCCTCCCAAGAGACGAGGATGTGAATGCTTGACCACAGTAGGGGCAGTTCCTGTCCTTGGCGCCATTCGTCTTATGGGCGGCGGGAGACTCGGCGACGGAGGAGGCGGCGGTAGGAGTAGGAGCTGAAGCCGTTGCAGCAGTAGGAGCAGCAGCACCGGTAGCGTTGGCAGGCTCGGACATACTGGAGGCTGGTCCACAGAGCTGTCGTTGCCGTCGTCGCCGAAGTCGAAGTCGAGATCGTGATTGTGAGCCAAGCGCTGACAGCTGCAGGTACAAGTAGTGCAGCTAGCCAAGCAACAATGCTGTTTTTTGGGGTGCAACAAGGACGAGGAAGGGATAAGGATGGAGGAAAGGTCGTGGCCGAGGACAGAGACGAAGCCGATGTTAAGGATCCTATGATGTTGGATGCGGTGCTGGCAGTGCGCCCCCGAGGAGCTCACTCTGCTCGAAGGTCATCCAAAATGTAGGTCAATAGAAGTCGTCGTATGTCGAATGTTGGAGGCATGCAACGCTCCTTGTCTTTAGAAGGAAGAAGTAGAAGGGATTTGTTGACGTTTCTTCCTCGAGGCAAAGTCTCCCACAATAATGCTCTTCTTTAGTCGATTCGAGAACAACAAGTGGTGTCCTACGCCTCTATTTTTCCTTTCTCGCTTCCTTTTCTCCCTTCCTCTTCCCTCTCCGCGCTCGCTTTTCTTCAAAATTCCGGGAGTTCAGGGGTATCACAGAAGAATCCGGTACGGGGTACCAATGAATTCACAAAGGTACGGAGTACTGCTGTACGGGGAGGTTGGGCCTTGTACTCGTACTTGCACACAAGTATCGATGCATGCTATTCCCTGGAGATGTCAAGGTAGAAGTACCTCTGCCTGACTTACTTGGCCCCCAGTGTCCCTAACCTGCCTAGTCCAGTGAGATGCAGCGGGCTGAAAACCCGAGTGGGGACCTCCACTAACGTGCAGCCAAATGATCTGCCCGCTTAAGGCACTTTACAGCGTACGTCTGTGGAAATCACAAGACGCCTCGGCGCTTCGCTGTCATTGCAAAGGTACCTAAGGTAGTAGTAAATAGCCCTAAGTAGAACCATGTTGCATTGTAAGTACATGTAGGCATCAAAAGACAGACATTGCAATCTGCTTTAGTCAGAATACCTACATATATGTCACCTATCTAGTTGCTACAGACAAAAGCTTCTGAGCACCTCTAATATGCCTGCTGGGTTCATGGTTCCTGTTTCTCGATTGTTCAATGTACTAGTACGGAATATAAAGGAACTGTCAGATAGAAAGTCTGTAGCTTAACACTGTGTACAGCTTCATTGGTTGCGGTCGGCGTGTTAGCGATTCGGTCCCTCGGTGTCAGATATCCATGTAAAGCTCACCTCTTGCACTGTGTACCTTACAGTGTGTTTTTGCGGCTGACGGGACGGTGCACGGTACGACCTACCTCCAGGGCTATGATAGATCATGCAGCTGTCAGCTGTCAGTCAGTTGGCTGAACTGGAGTGACAAGTTCACAGGGTACCTGCAGGTTTTAGCTCTCTTGGGTAAAGTATATTGGCTTGCCTCACCCAGTCAATTGAGCCTGCCACCTCCATCCAAGACTTTCAAGGTTGTTTGTAGGAGCTAAGATAGCCTCCTTCTTACCTGCGCATCAACATTGGTTAATTAATCACAGCAACGCAGCGCACACGGCACAATTGTCAGCCTTATTGAACTTGCTGTTCACCTGCTATATCTAACACACCTCGGTGTGCGCACTACTCGCCCTACTACCTACTCTTATCATTTTCCGCAATTTACGGTTCGCGACACTGAAGCCTTCTTCATTGTTGCATCGTCACCACGAAGATGCCGCCTGGTACGCGTTTCGCTCGTCATCCGACCTTCTCCACCCACCAATAGAAGCTGTATTGCTGCGATTGTCTATGATCTGGTGAATGCGCGGACTGACTCTTGTTTTCTCTCTAGCTATAAGTGACGACGAGAAGTCCGACCCTGGCGACATCGACGTTCCCGTACCCCAGAAGCGCGCCACCTCCAACAGAACCTCGGCCGTCAGCCATGACGACGAGGATGACGACGAGATGATGGACGTCGTCGGTGATGCAAAAGGTGATCAAGATGAACGGGGCGAAGATGAAGACGAGGATCTCGAGGAGGATGAGTGCGGCACCCCTACTAGCCCCCCTTCGCTAGGCTGTCCAGTTGTTGATTCCTGGTCCTCAGATATATTGTCGAGAAGATCCTTGCCCACGTGCTCGAAGCCGACGTGAGTTGTGACGCGCTTTCTACCCCGCCTAATGCGCCCCGTCGTTTGCGCTGACAAACAGTATAGGGCTCTCTGAAATACAGGGTCAAGTGGGAGGGCTGGGAAAAGAAGTCAGACCAGACCTGGGAGGAGGAAGAGAATCTAAGGTGCGTAGTTGGTTCCTTCTCATTCAGGCGTGTACGTGTCTAGTCTTCGACTCGGCATTTCTGACCTAGTTGTCTACGCAGGGAGAATGCAGCAGGGGTTCTCGATGAGTATCTAGCAAGCGTTGGTGGTCGCGACAAGATCATGGAGGAAGCTCAAACCGCGCTGAAGACCAAGAAGCGTGGCCGACCTTCAGCGGGGACGCCGGCGAATGGCACAAAGCGGCGGCGCAACGGTAGTCACCCGGCCTCAGCAACCCCACCAGCCAGCAGTACCCGTGCTTGGAAGCCACCGGCGGGGTCGTGGGAAGACCATGTAGAGTCTATCGACGCTTGCCATGACGAGAATACGGGAAAGCTCATCGTATATCTCACGTGGAAGGACGGACAAAAGACGCAGCATGAGACTAAGGTCATATATCAACGCTGCCCTCAGAAGGTATGTACATGTTCGAGACTACCCGTGCCTCGTGTCCTTTGCTCCCTACCCGCTCTGGAACAAGACTGATTAAAGACAACTTTGGTGTATATAGATGTTGCAATTCTATGAGCGGCACGTCAAGATTGTTTCCGCAGGCGGCGAAGCAGCCAAAGACGAGCAATGACGCCTTGGAACGGTAGTCTGCATAGGCCAATCAAAGGCAACGATGGCGAAGAAGGATAATTTTGACGCGACACGGGTAATGCAATGCAAATATATGGGTTTATTTTTTATCCATGACCTTTTATTCTCACTGCAACGGTACCACGGTGTATCGTCTACGGCCCGGACAGAGGACGGGACAACTTGCTTTGCCGGCATAGGCTAAGAATAATCACGGTATATCGAGGTTTTTCTACCACCGACCATCCAACTAGCTGCCTCCAGGATAGGCATGTACCTGTGTTATTCATCCACATAACTTGATTGGTTTGCCGATAGCCTACAAGTGTACTTGGATGTTGTATTAAACATTGCGGCGAAGACTTCAGTTAAATGCTTTCAAACCATAAACATTGGGCGCTGCGTGTTGGATTTTAGTCCATTTACCTTTCTCCATAGATACAGGAGACTATGACTTCATTTCCAGCCCTGAGCCCCAAACACTAGTATGGAGTATGGAGTATGGAGCAGTCTGCGACGGAGAAAGCAAAGGGAGAAAAGCTAGTGGCTTATGTCGGTGGCTGGTTGCTATGGGGTTTCTGCGACTGAGCTTAATGAACCCTGTTCCTTGTCCCCGCTTGCCCGCATGGCCCAACTGGCCTATAATCATACATTTTAAACCCTGTCGACCCACTTGATTTCTTCAAATTCACTTCCCCAATTGCCAGCCTTGCGCTTTTCCTACCTTTTCGGCACCAGCCTCGCTATTTACTGCGGCGGGATGGCAGGGCAACTCGCTAGTTAAAAGGCGTCGGGTACCAGATCACAAACTCGACCTTACATTGAGGAACCTGCCTATCTTACTTTGTTGTACCACGGAACATCAATTCATCATTTCTGACGACAGACGAGATTGTTTACCTTCGAACAAATTGATTGCGTCGGGAACACATTAACTGTTGCGCTCTATGATCCTACATTACACGGACACTTGAGATCGTCAGATAACTTGCCCTTGGAGTTTCTCACCATCTACCTGTTCTTCACACCACGCTGAACCACTTGAGTTTCTAGTCGAGAAAAGAGGTAAGACTGATTCTTCTTCCCAGCTTAATGTCGAATGCCTACTGACTTATCTGTTACCAAGTAGTTGATCTCTACGTCTTTCTCATCTGCTTAAGCCAATACCCTTTCGGGCATCGAACAAAAGCAACCCGCATCCCCCGCGCAAACTTGCCGCCTCTAGCTCCCGGCCGCTCGTATCCCTTTCTCTCTCCCCTTACTCTTCCTTCCTCCCAGATCGCACCCGATCCATCGGGCGCCGCCATTTTTCACCATGGTCAAAGAAAACGATGTCATCGCCATCATCATCATCATCCTCTTCATCGTCTTAGCCGCCATCGCCTTCGGCATCTACCGGCTCGTGCACGTGGCGCGAAACCAAGGCTCCTTAACGACAGAAAGCAGTGTGTCGGGGTCTTCGGACGGCTAGCGACACACAGTTTCAATCTAGTATCTGAGGTTGGGCCTCAACCTGAAACCCAACATACTGCGCATCAGATAAGACGACGGGGCAAATTCGGCGAATAATGTCCTGTCTGATGAACGCTTTTGGGCATTTGCGCCATATTCCTCGCTGTTTGTTCTGCTATGATAAGAACAAACTTGAAATGACATCGGCTCAATCTTGCCTCTTTTGGAGGGCTTGACGTTGCTTATATTGTCGCAACCACCGGCTCATGAATATATTTCCGGGGTGCCGACCAACCTGGCATGGTACTGGGGTAGCAGGTGTTATAGGCGCTAGTATTTGGTTTACAGCATTTGATCTTATGACTTTTGGAAGAAAAAGGAAAGGGGACACGGCTTTACAATCGACCAAAGCCGCTTGGAAGCGATATTTATGATGGATGCATCAACGGGCAATAGGCACCCCACGGATCTGGGCAACATGATGGGATATATACCTCGAACAATGTATTCATTGCATATTACGAGTCATGTAAATAGAAGTTAAGTTAATATTACGTCGTCATAGATAGATACATGTATGTATGAATGGATGAATAGGGCCTCTTAGGCTAAGAGTTACCCACATACAAACAAATGAGTCTTGACATTACGCATACCGTGCCTCTCTCTCTCTTTGCCTTCGTCGCTGCTCACGTACCGAGAACATGTTATAGATACATAGCTATATAACTCCATGTCGATATCAACTTCAGTGCTAGATAATATCTAGTCAGCGCTTTACTTCCTAGGCACTCCTATAGTCGATCATTATGCTTAGTGAGGGCGGTCATTAGGCGTAGTCTAGTATTCTTTTCTCGGGAAAAGGATCGACTCGGTTATTCTCACAAGGATCACGACTAGTATCTCTTAGCTTGTCTGAAACCAAAATCCCCCAAAAATGATACTCTTTGCTGCTCCATTGAAGTCCCATATATTCCACCAGATATATAATACCTGTGTGTCGTTGTCTTCCCGCGGCTACCTACCTTTAGGTACCCAACATCTTCCTAATAAAAACAACCTCGTTGCGCCCTTGACATGTCCAGTATGCTATATGTCACCCAATAACTCCTCATGTAATGCGTATACTTTGACATAGACCAGCCTTTTTGGGCCACATTTTAGGTATGTATAAATTCCAAAGACCACCAAATTATAGAGCCTTTGTTCTCCAACCTGACTCCGTTGCATAATATGCTGTTGCCGAGGAAAAAAAATGTTGGCCTTGACCTGGGTTCCTGTGTGTGTTCTGTCCCGCGCAAAACAATCCCCGAAGGCTGCTGAATGAAAAGACTTTTGAAGACAGATCTATGAACCAGTATGTATGCCTACCCTAAGGGCTAAGTCGCAACCTGATGCCTCCAGGCTCTCTCGAGAAGTAACCTCGCATCCGAAACGCCTAAAGTGACGCGGAGATCGATGGGCGTCTAGTGAAATCCTTCTCAAAACGTCGTTTCAAAACTCGTAAACGTGTCAATAGGAGCGACAGGTAGTGCATGTTAGGAGGCGCCATCGGTCTTGTGTTTTCGTTTTAATGGTTGCAGCGATTCGGTTGCTCGGGGGTCGAACCACCCACCACGTTCCCATTCTCCTGGTTTATAGAGCCATTGCTCTCGCACCTTATCATTTGTGATGCCCTCCAAGAGAACGTGGAGACGCTTGAAGTCGATGGGCTTGAGGATCCATCCGTCAAATCCGGCTTCCGTATAAATAGCCCTGTCCTTCTCTACAAGTGATGCCGACACTGCAAAAATGGGAATGTGCCCATGGGTACGAGCCAAGGCAGACAACCCAGGGCAGTCATCTGATTTCTCAAATGCCCTGATCAATTTGGTGCTAGCGAGGCCATCAACAATAGGCATCTGACATAATAGTTAGCTCTCTTTCTAGCTCTCCCGCTCCTCCATTACTTTCATCGTAGGGAATTGTTCTACATACCTGCATATCCATGAGGATGATATCGAATTCGGGCGACTTCTCTTTATAGATTGTCGCGCAATCCTCACCATTGAGCGTGGGGTAGACCTCATGCCCAGCTTTTTCCAGCCGCTTCGTGAGAATCTTCATGTTTACTGGATCATCTTCGGCTATCAGGACTTGCAATTTATTGGGTTTAGCATGAGAATCGGCGCTAGTCTTGGGCACCTCTTTGCCTTGGTCACGTTTTTCGGGTATTTCAAATAATACGCGCGAAGACTGCGCTGTCTGAGGCTCTGTGGGTGAATCCAAATAGTCATCCGGTATCTTCACAGGCCTAATCGGAGTCACACTATCCTGGACAAAGTGCACACCTGACTGCGTTTCGGGGGACTTGATAGGGCCTGCGCTGGACCGACGTAATAGTGAGGGCTTCTCAGGAACGCCTATATGAGCAGCTGCTTGCTGCAAGACCTCGAGACTAGGCGTTGACGAAGCACTGGTGTTGGAATAGTGCCGCCGCCTGGAAATCTTCCGCTGAAGAGTAGTTGCTTCAACGTCTAGCTTATCAGTAGAAGATGAATTTTGGATAGCATCAATCAAACGATCCGCGTCGCTCTTGGTGCTGCGAGCGCTACCGCTTCCACCGCTTCTCAGACTATTCATGCTATTCGTCTCATCAAAGCTTCGGGACTTGGTTATGGACCGATTAGATGGGTTGAGTGCATTCGCACTTCCTCGGTCGACGAGTAGAACCTCGCCTGCTTCTGTAGGTGGCAGAGTCTTGGTTACAGAAGCCGAGATCGTTGAGTCCGAGATTGAGCTCATGCTAGCGTCACCCGCACCAAGTTTCTCAAGCGCTTCGCCGGTGGGCAACTCGAATGGAAGCTGAATAACAAACCTGGAACCTTTGCCCTCTTCAGATGTCAACCGCAGCTGACCATCCATATTGCGCACTATGCGCGCGACAATAGCTAGGCCGAGACCCAATGTGCGGCCATCGTGCGTTTCATCGAGTGACGCGTCAAGCGCATCAGACGCGTTGGGGTCAGCGCTGCTGACTTGCTCCAATTCTTGGAAGAGATTGTCAAGTTTCTCATTGCTCATGCCGCAGCCAGTGTCGTGCACGGCAATCTCAACATGAACCCGAGAGTCCTGTACCTCAACGACGTAAGATTCAACTTTGACAGACCCTTCAGTAGTGTTTTGCATCGCATTTGCGGTCACGTTAGACACAGCTTGTCTCACCCGACGGCAATCGCCATGGACATATTTCGGTAGCCCTGGGTGTTCAGCGACTTCGTAAAAAATGCCCTTGCGTTTGGCATCGACCTTGAACGCTTCCGTGGCCTCCGAGATGCATGCAGGCAAATCGAATATCTCGTCTTTGATCAACTCTTGACCCTCTTCCGTCTTAGTAAGGTCAAGAAGGTCATTGATCACATAAATGAGAGATTTGGAAGCAGAATGGGATTTTGCTAGGTTCTCGCGCGTCTCCTTGTCGAGGGTTCCCTCTAGGGCAATCTCCAGGTAGTTGATAATAGCGTTGAGAGGAGTGCGGACTTCATGGGCAGAATTGGCTAACAAAAGACGGGTAAGCCGACTACTCTGAAGAGCAGCTTCTTTCTGTCGCCAAACCTCGATGAATTTACCTGGCCAAGTTAGTCATCTATAATGGCCACGTACTGACCAGTTTAGGGACATGTTATGCTTACCATAGACCAGGCAAAGAACAGCGGCAGTCTCGACCTGCTCCTCGGACCATTCTCTGCATTTGCCGATAACCATCTCATGCCACACTTTGAAACTTGACCGCGGCTCGAGAAAATTGGCAGTGCCATCCTTTATCACTTTATCGTATGGATTGCCCGCCCATTTCACCTCTCTGTTTTGACCTTTTCGGAAGAAAACAATGAAATCATGCCCACCCAAACTAAGTGGCACATATAACAGACCAGCAACGACAGAAAACCCTGGCTTGTATCGGAGGTCAGGAAAATCCTGGCTGATATCCTGTGTAGTTAAGACAGAGGTGAAATTCCGAAGGCGAAGATATTCGAGCATGGCCAGTGCTTCTTGCGATTGCTCCATCTTGCCAAGGATCTTGGTTTCATCACGTATACATAACATACCAAAATCTGCGTCAAACAGCTTCAGCAAGTCCTCGGACGAGGCAACGATATAACCAGACGGATTTTTACCGGTTGGCATCGTGTTGATGAGCTTTCTGGCGTGAAGACGAGAAGCGTAGGAAAGTCGCTCGATATTTCGCGATGCCGTGTCACCTACCAGTCGACACATTTTGCGAATGGGAAATGGCACACGCATCCCTGAAGGCCCATAGCTATGGCACGCAATGAGCCCCCACAACTCATTGAAGGCGTTGATCGAGATGGACATGGACGACCTGACGGCCATGTTGGCAAGATATTTCAGATGAATGGGGGACATGGCTCGTAGATATGCATGACTTAGATTGAGAGGCTGTTCTAAATCCTGCACCGTGCGACAGACCAGTCTTGCCGATTCCAAGTCCCGGTTGTAGAGCAGCCTCACCTTGTTAAGCTTGTAGAGGTCGCGGGCTTGCTTGGGAATATCTGATGCGGGAAAGTGCAATCCATGATACAGATCACGCGTCTTGGCGGGATCAACTAATTCAGTTACCACTTTCCCGTTGAAGGCAGCGTCGAACTGGTATATCATGACACGGTGGAAACCCGTAAGTTCTTTAACAATACCCACAAGAATCTTCAGAAACCTCTCTAGATTCGGCGCCGACGCTAATTGCTCCTGTACTTGAGACATGATGTCGAAAACCTGCATAGCCCCGGCTTCACCCCGTCTGTTACGCGCGCTCCTTAGCACCCGAAGGGGCTTGCTACTGATCTCGGTGCTCTCATGGAACTCCTCTGCCGTTGGGGTCTGATAGAGAGTATCTTCAGGTTCATCGGGAATGGTTTCGTCTGGCGGTCGAATAGGATGCTGTTGATCATCCTCTGGCTCAAATTCGCAAATTATAAGGTCGGGATGACTCTTGTTGACATGCATGGCACACCACAGTTTGATTGTTTTCATCCTGGGTAGTCGCAAAGAAATACTAAACACATCAGGACCATCGATCGCAGGGTCAGACTCCTCATCTCGAATGAAATCTATGTGATCGAGGAGGTTGTCTGCCTGCTCTTCGGATAAAATCTCTGTGAAGCTCCCAAGTTTGAAGAGTTCGTGGGGCGAGTAGCCAATAATCTGTCTCGAGTTTTCGCTCACTATACGAACAGCGAACCGCCCATCTACTTCTTCTTTCAGAGCAATGAGGAGGCCAAAGGCTTGCACCGCGCCTGGAGTATGTATTGGCTCATCCTCGCAGCGCTGTGGAGTACCGTCACGACCTGTAATAATGGCATGACCATCGTCCGTCGTGACGTGTCGAAAGCGAGTCGTCATGAATGCCTCATTGAGCTCAGCCGGAGTACTGCTACTTGAGTCACCTGGTTCGCTACCCCCTCCGTCTGTGAGACATATGGCCTCTCCGACACTTGTCCGGTTAGATGTGTCCGAAGCGGCGTCGTCGAAGAGGGTAAGCGTCACGGAAGCGGAGGCGCGCTCATTGTCCGGTGATGGACTATCGATGTAGTCAGAGGTAGTATTCCTTCTACTGCGTCGAGGGGCTGGGAACCTGTCCTTTGGCGATGAGGAAGTAGGTAGGGTGCCAGACCGGCGCAATGCTGCTGATATATCGGTTGCAATGCGAGGATTGCTCGGGCGACGACGGCCGTCCCACGTCGTCTCCTGGCGTGGGTTATAGTCGATATCGGTAGGATTGCGTGAGAACACCCATGGTGTTGGTTGGGACTCGTCGACACTGACGACAGAGCGAATAGGGAAAACGCGATGGGAGGCGTCAGCATTACTACCCTCGCTTCTTCGGTAGTGTCCTGACTGGCGATCCGAGCCGGCGCTCCATTCAGAGGGAATGCTAGGTGCGCGATCGTGCTGGCCATGTCCGGACACGGTTTCGTTTGGGGGCACCGGTGGCACGGTGGGACGATTCACAGCACTAGCGACAGGTGTGGTAGAGTCCGCGCGCGACTCATCGTCGGGTATGGGTTCGGGTAATAGAGAGGAGGGAGCATCAGCGGCGGGATTGTCGAGTGGTGCTGGTTGTGGTGGTTGTGGTGGTTGTAGCGGCTGGCCTGCCGGCTCATGGCCAGATTCCATTACCTGATACTCTGCCAGTGTAAGAACAAGCCACGCGAGCCCTTATATACCGCAATATGTTTAGGATATTTACAATTCGTAACGACCTAGAAGTCGCGCATGTACAGTAGGTTGGAGATGGTGGTCTGGTGAGTTCGAGTGGTTTGGGCAACCAAAAGGTGCCGGTTTCAACACTCAAAAAGACGATGATGCTATGGTCTCGGCATATGCGTTCCCGATGTCTAGACCGTTACATTGCTCATGAACTTCTCGGCTGCGACCCGATGGAGGGCGCAAGATGAAGCCTGGATAGGTGGCAATACACGAGTAAGTATGCCCGTGGTTGAAATGATGCGGCACAGGGGTCCCCTGTTGAATAGCCAGGGCAAAGAAGCAAATATGGCTAGTGGCGCTGGGGACGATTTTGGTGTATGTATGTAGTAGGCAAAATACGATAACGAAGATAGCGTATATTCTATTCGAGTATGTACCCGAACGAGGGTTACGTGGATGAGAACGAAGGGGGTCTGCAATCTACACTAGACTAGGAATTACTAGGTAACAATGGATATCCCTTTAGATGCTATTTCATCTGCAACTTTTTAAGCGGACAATGGATGTATCCACCTGCATATCCACCTGCAGATAGAGGCACCCAATTAAAATCAGTGGCCTTTTTAAAAGCATGTGACATGCAACTGTTCTATTGGGTGGCTTTTTTCTGTGCTGGTGTACCTACATCTACTGTCAAGGTAGATGCACAATAAAATAGTTGCATGTCAATGCTTAAAAAGTGTGATTTTTATTTTTATTGGGTGCGTACATCGGTGCTTAACAGTTGAAAAGTTGCAGATGGAATGGCACCCGACTCTAAAGGGATACATGTATGGTGTTATACTCTACAATCGGTACACTAGGATCACCTCGGTGCGGAGAAAAGGATATGTTGTTTCAAGCTTGGACCCATTCTTTTCTCCAAGTTCCTGGCCCCCAGTTGATCGGCGATCATGTACCAGTGCGCAGAATTAGTGGGACTGGGTCGTGCAACTTGAACTTCAAGCGTACCTACCTAGGTAGTACAAATATCATCCACATGCAGAACATTAATGAGGCCGTATGCCTTGTCCATCTCGATATACTAGATTCACATTTACCACATGCAGCTGCATGAGGCGACGTTGTGTTAAGTATCGGACTTGCCTATCCGGAGCCAAGATATCAATGGTATAAGTTGCCCATCCAATTCCATTAATATCTTAGTCGTGTAGGTACTTATCTGAGTGCAAGGGCTTTGAAATCATGTAATAACATCTTTAGGTAGGCATCAACTTTACATAACCTATAATCAAGCTCTGTAAGTAGTAATTATTTGGGTGGACTATTCAATGTTCTACTCGCCCAAAAGATCTAACCTCTGCTACAGGAAATGTACCAAACACCATCACACATACAGATCCATTGTATGTGCCTAGTCCAGATGACTCCTTTTTTTGTCTTTACCATTATCAAGTAAAACGAACATACCATTAAGATAAAATCCTTTGCGTTGTTCTAGAAAACTCTTTGTTGCGATGTTTACTTGCCAAAATATATAGTCATTGTTTAGAAAAACAATCCCCTTCTAGCGTCTTTGAATGCCTTGTTCTTCTCGCGGCGAGAACACCTCAGTCGGCTCTTATAAATATCATGCCATGCTTATTCTCTAACGTGGCTCCTGATAGACCGCTCTCCAATACACCACATACATACAATAAAGCCATATTCTACGGTCATCAACAGCTACGAAAGCCCTGAAACTGTCTGTCCCATCCGTTCGGACCGCATTGTCAGCCTCCTTGACATAACAATTAAGGGCTTGCTACATCTTTCGTGGAGAAATCCTGTCCTATCATCCCACCTTCGCCTATAAGCAGGTATTCCCTCCAGACCGCACTATGAAATCTATTGCCAAAGGCGCTGTAGAACCTGCTTTCGACTTCAACGCACCATTGCCCGCACCCAGTAATACCCCCTTGCCCATACCCGGTTCTAGTTCTAAAGCCCCAGACCGTGCCGTAGAACCTCTCAAGAACAAGACAACATCTATCATATCGACGGCAACACCGCAGAACGTCAGCTTACCTTCGCCCCTTAGCAATGTTGTCATAAAAGAAGAGATCGAGCTAGCACCTAGTGTCTTCGACTTCAATGCACCGCTACTCATACCCGGCTCTATTGCCGGAGACTTGGACCACGTTGGAGAACCTCTATTCGACTTCAATGCATTATTGCCTATACCAAGTAATGCACCACTTCCCGGACCCGTTTCTGAAGCCGAAAACCTAGACCGCATCGCAGAATCTCTCTTCGACTTCAATCCACAACTCACCTTACCCATCTGCAGTATCAAAGACTCGGACCTTGCTGCAAAGCATACAGAACCTATCTTCGACTTCAACCTACCACCACCTGTGCACGGTTGTGGTGTCGAAGACCCAATGTCGATGCTCAATCTAGGGGACGTTCTGCAGAACATGGCCATGAATGAAGGCGGCCATGGCATCTCAGGAGATGACAGTACCAGTTTCAAGTCTTCTGGAATGTCGGAACATGACCACAGCTCTAGCTTGGTGGAAAACCCTTTTGCAAGCGGTATCTGCCCTTTCCCAACTGGTGACGTTGATATAGTCATGACGGCGGCTCAAACAGTTGGGCACCAGAATGTGATATCGGTAGACAGTAAGTTAGTCGGTTCGTCAGAGATGATGGTTATCGATGATGGCGAGGAAAATATGATGGCTCTCGACGTACCCAAAGTACCAGGTGTGCTAGAGACTCCGCCTTGGATGGCCAACATTCTTCGATCTGTTCCATCCTTGGGAGCAGCGAAGAGCTTGAAAAGGATCACGGTGGAGGTAGACAAGATTCACTTTTCATTCGAATGATATAGGCTGTTTTCGTTGATTAGCTGTATTTGTAGAAATATCTAAGTTGATCCCTTGAGTAATATTTTGAATTCTTTTTGCTGCCGTGTAATGAAGTCCCGGGACTAGGTATCCTTTTTAGCTTTTATTTCTTTACGATCAACAGATACCGTCTACTATATCTACTAACACAATTTTATTAGTCTCGCCGGTATATTTAGTAGGGGTAACAAGTTCTTTGAAAGTAACAAGAGCGAGAGTCCCTAGCGAGGCGACCCATACAGCAAGGCATATCAAAGATGGTGTAAAGAACTCAAGGATAGGAGCCCGCGTTGCCCATATTTGCTGTATCCCGTCACTCTAACAAATGTTAATAACATGGCGCACTTCTAACGTGTTACTAATTTTAACTTAAAACCTTTTATTTTAATTATAAACCTAGGCCTACCGCCACGACCTGCACACGTTTCGGAGCGGGTAGGCAAGGGAGGCCGGAGGTTTCCTAAGCCCTTCAGCCACACCTACAGCCACAACCAACTAATATAGACCACCCAATACAGACCACAAGTGAGTGTTGTATTGATCTCTCTGTGTTCTGTGTCTATTCTGCACCTAATTTGTATGGGCGGGCGTATCCATCTGTCACGTGTACACATGTTCAGGAGCTAATCCTTATTGGTGCTTCTGACCGACCTCTTATTTCTGACAATAGTATACGCCAGGGCTTCTAACCTTCTTATTGGGTTTGCCCGCATCGAGATCGACTGCCAATCGAGCTTCAATTCTTGGGAATTGTCTTGTAGGACCAAGCCAGCTTATTGCCATCATATAGACACATGCCGCAGGTTCTGTGAATGAACTCCTGGACGACTGCAAAGTTCCAGACCTTTTTGACTAGAGCTCGAGAGTCCTTGGGGTTAGGGGTGACCGACGCAGAAAGTATCTGGCCCACCAGTACTTGCACGCAAAGTCCCCGCGGAATTCTGTGACCAGGAAGACTTTGAACTTACCTCAATTCTTCTTGCGAAGGGCGGCGGGGGTGCACTATATCTTCCGCAAATACCTGGTATAGAACTGCGTAACCAAAATGGGTAAAAATGCGATACCCAAGAACTGGCCTCCATCCGTCCCGTATCTATCGCAACCTTCATTCTCACCCCAACTCACCAAAGTACAGAAAGAGTCACTCCGAGTCTACTCGCCGGACCTCACCGCAACTGTACCGTCCAATTTCCCGAGAGGACCTTGCTCGCTAGTTAGGATAATCCCTATTAATAACTCCTCGCACCCGGCGAATGGCCAAGCTGGGCTCTTTGCGGCTCGTCATCTCGAACCTGGAGCTCTCATTCTGCCTTACTACGGCGTCGTTCACTCATCATTGCCGCCTCACAGCTTTACTCACGATAAGTCGGATTACGACCTCTGGTTGAACCGGGAAGCAGGTGTAGCTGTCGACGCCGAGAAAGCAGGGAACGAGGCGCGATTTGTCAACGATTATCGTGGCGTCGGCGAGCGACCTAATGCTGAATTCAGGCAGTGCTGGGATCTACGGAGCGGCCAACAATGTAGTGAGTAATCAAACGAATATTCTACCTTCGTTCTGAGTAGGGGCGAAGCTGGCAGGCGGGTAGTTTCTACGTATCATCTATTTTACAGCTCCTAAAGAGTTTTGTATCTTGCCTAATACATATTACTGACACTTGAGGTTGTAGTGGCTGTGTTCGTCCTGCCTGTGGGGAAGAATGCTCTCGGCAAGACTGGTGCTGGTGGCATTGCAAAAGGAGCCGAGATTCTTGTCAGCTATGGCAAGGGGTTCTGGGCAAAAAGAAAAGAGGAGCAAGAGACAACCGAGGGTGAAGATGCATCACCATAACGAGTGTTAAGCTCTGGCCACAGATATGGTGCTTGACGGTATATGTTGTCAAGCGCACATGATGGCAGTCAGCGGAAGATGTTCAGCTTCGGCTAGTCAGCCACCGAAATATCAGCGCATGGTACCGACAACCGGCGGGCTGGAGATGAGGATGAGGGGAAACAGGCCCCTGAAGTCCCCCAAATGCCATCAATTTTATCGTGTCGGAAGCGAGGTGTGACGTTGAAGACGTCGCATTCGGGCATTCAATAATGTCCGTGAGCACGGCACGGTAGGAGGTCAATATAATTGCCATGTGCCAATGCAGCATGACAGAGTAGAGGGTATAGTATGTTGGAGTTGCGATGGGTCTATCAATTGGACAACCAGTTCGGAGATATGCACGGCCAAAGCTAGAAAGATAGCTTCTTTCGTCGACTCCGTCAACATAAGAGAGGAAGAACGGAGTATGGTAAGATTTGACGTGAAATGTACATCATAATCAATATGGATGATTGCAATGGGCTTTTGTCGTCCAACACCTTTTTCACAATATATGCTCATGTGCACTAAAATTTAGGTTGTCTTGTTAGGAGGTCTGTTGTAAGCCATGTACATACATGTATGTAGGTAGGATCTGAGGGGATCGTGAGGTACCCGACTGACGTAGGTGTACAGCATAGCAGGTATGTACCTTTGAGGGCTGATTACTAACGAAGGGTACCTACCTGAGCTACAGCTGTAGGTACCTACATATACCTATGTATGTACATATGTACTTGGGGAGGTATTACCTATTACCTATTACCAACACAACCTGCGCCTAGTCTACGGCGCGTGCAACATTGGACCTGACTAACCTGTGGACCTTACTATTATTTTGATCTTCTCACTCGCGCAAAATTCTTTTTCCTCTCCTTCCCTTCCTTCGCCCTTGTTCGGAGCTCCGTCACAACGGGCGGTTCCAATTACAATTCTCGAGGGAAAAAGTAATTCGCCGGATACCCAAATTCACCATCTCGGCCGTTGAAGTTCTTCCTCTTCCGTCTTGCGCCGCCCCGATTCCACCATACTCGCCCCAAGAATTTCCGCCCATCTTTTTTGTGGTTGGGGAACATGGTCAACACCTTAGGTTCGTCGCTTCAGTCGCAGCACTTTTCCCCTCATTTCCCAGTTACATACACCTTCCAGTCGTTGCCATGATGGTGGTTTATCATGCCTGCCAGCGCTTCGAGCCTTCGTCATCTTGTACTACTTCCTACGTCGCTCTTTGTATTGCCCATGGCTTCTCACACGGGGCAGCTATTACATCCTCATGTAATCCATAGGTATCTAATCCGTATCAGAGTAGGAAGTGTATTGACCGCGTCACTGGCTGCTGAGCACTTTCGCAACTTTCATCGTGATTGATTACTTGTGACCTCGTTCTACCCTGTCGTCTCTATATCGCCTCCTAACGAACACGGGCCGACACGGCGAAGCCTGCTGAGGCACCTATTTGTTCGCCTACCTTTCGCGTTCAATCTACACTGCCCGTCTAGTCTAGTCGCAATAACTTGGTTTGCGCTCGCATCGCCTAACGCGTGCCTGGCCTAGCCCGCCAGGCATCGAGCTCACCGTCATGCCTGGCATTGACCCGATGGAGGATGCTAACAAGCCCGGTATCCCAGCTGACGGTGTAGTACAGCAATATCCTTCGCCCATAGCCGAGGGTCAAGATGGCATCTCCTTCTATTCCAATGGCCACGCCGACCATGAACACCATCATATCGAGCAGCCAACCCAGCCGCATGAACCTGGGTCCGCGTCACCTCGCCCACAAACTGCGATTCCTCCCATGACCAGCGCTGAAGAGCTGCGAATAGCTGCACAATTAAGTCAGGACCTTAGCCAGGGTATATCGGCCATGCTTGAGCCCAACCATAACCCAAATGACGACGCCGGCCTGCGCAACGGCATTGCGCAACATGAACCTGGTGATTCGCACCTTCAACATGAGCAAGAACACGAGCAGCAACGGAGACAACAAGAACAAGAACAAGATGAGCAGCTGGCACATGTTCTAAACAATGACCACTACAGCGACCAACACATATCGCATGTCGAACAGCCCGTGTCGACCAACGAACCCTCTGTTAACCATACTGAAGAGTCTTTACAACAATCACACGAACAATCTTCCCAGTCACCATTTTTATCGGACGAGCAGCAGCCTCTCGAACAACAGCCGCAATATATCCCGGATCAACAGCAACACCATGACCAACAAATGCAAGAGAGATTCATTCCAGACCAACAGCCTCCCCAACCTCTTTCCTCACAACAGTCACAGCCTTTACAGCAACCACGTCCTCTGCTTCAACCGCACGGGGCCCTGGACCAATTGGCCCAGCAGTACGCCGCCCACGCCCATCAGACCTCTCAAGATAACATTCCGCCGCGGAAGAGATCTAAAGTATCTCGTGCTTGTGATGAATGCCGTCGTAAAAAGGTCAAGTGCGACGCCGCATCCGAGACCGGCGAAGAGCCATGTTCCAATTGCCGTAGGTCGTCAATCCGCTGCCTCTTTAGTAGGATACCCCAGAAGCGTGGTCCGAGTAAAGGCTACATTAAGGAGTTGGCCGATCGCATACATCATATCGAGGGCAAGCTGGCCAGCGAGGGAAATCTAGACGCACTGACAGAACTTCTGGGAGGCGGTAGACGCGAGTCCTCGGATATTTTCGTGCCGTCTGGACAACACGACGAGAATAGCCGGAAAAGACCCTACTCTAGCATGTCAGGCGCCGACTTCGGCACGCCTAATACACCGCGGCAGGGAACTTGGAACTCGGAGCCGCGACCTATCCAGCCCTATCAAACGCCATTGAATGGTTCTAAGGGTACGCCATACTCGGCCAATGTGTTAGCGCCCCAACCTCTATCTAAGCCAGATGCGGATACTCCCTCTCGAACAGCTACTTCACTCGATGAGATGTCTATCGACCTAGATCATTCCGTTCCTCCTAAAGAACTGATCAACGATGCCTTCAGTGTGTATCTTAGTGTGGTCCACCAGTGTTTCCCGTTTCTTGCAGGTAACAAAGGGCGCGTTGAAGCCCAGTTGTCTCGGTGCCCATCCCTCCTTCAGGATGCATTCATAGAAGCATTTTATGGTACAATGCAGTCTTGTGTGTCAGCACCGGGGCTATATACGAACGGCGACATTGGCTCCGCTACGCGGCTCGTTGCTGAATGGGAATCCGATCCAACGTCTCCCCGCAATTACCTGATAAACCTCGTACATCTTCAGACTCTAGTATTAATGGCCATTGGCACTGATAATTACGGCCCCCCGTCCTTGAAGGGCGAGCATGGTGGTCCCTCGAAAGCATCCATTCTGGGACGTGCTGTAGGATTAGCGTACTCTATGCGACTTCACATGGCCAGTATTGGCGCCAGCACTGATGTAAAGCAAGACAGTGAATCTGATGAAAGCATCGCCGTTCGCACGTGGTGGACCCTTGTCATGTTGGACAGATGGAATGCGATTTCGACTGCAAGTCCGCTATTTATACCAAATGACAGTGTGGTGATACTCCCCGGGCTAGCTCCAATACTCGGCGAGAATGTGTATCATCTTATACGTGAGTACATCTTTCTGTCAAGAAACTATTGGTACTGACCGCTCTTCCTTCCAGGCTTGTCTAATATTTTGGGCCATTTTGCGCCGGTTTCTCTTGCACCTCCTCAAGCGCTCTTGCCAGATACCGGGGCTGTACCCATATTGAACTCCTTCTTCAACCTGGCAATAGAGCTCTTTCGCGAGGTGCTCCCAGCAAATATAACACCTTCAACACATCCCATACTCAATCTCGTGTATTGGCATAGTCGACTACTCTCGTACCTTTTTCAGACCAATGCGAGGTCCAAGGACATAATTTGGGCGTGCAAGGAATCCGTGGGTCTTTTACTGAACAACACGGCGCTGCTGAGCCCTCTTAATCACCATTTTTTCTGCCTTACAACTTTATCGCTCTTAGAGCTTGCCAAGTTGGACAAGACGCGTGAGGAGGTGACTCCTTTGCTCAAAGACCTCCTAGAGCGCAACCTCGCCCCGTCTACCTGGGACGGCGTGATACGAGAGCGCATAGAGCGCGTCGCAGAAATGCCCCGACCTTTGACTGCGCAATCGGCCGCGGACCAGGGTTTACAGCACCTGGCAGACTTGGCCACGGCGTCGGGGGCGGATGCGGCCAAACCCGAAAACAGCACCGAACCACCGACATTACGGACAAGCACGACATATGCGGACCTTGGGTTCGACCCGAAACCTATTCTTCACATCGGTTACCTGAATGTACTTGCTGGGGGTTCATTCAGCGGTGAATATCCTTGAGCTCCTGACTCCAGTTTATTCCTGGGCTGGACGACGATCTTACTCGATACACAAAAGGGCAGACACTTACTGCTATTTAGAGCTACTTGCTCATGTAATACCCCCGCAGGATAACGTTTCATGTACATTTGTAAAATAAAGCCCCATGCGGACCAATGGAGGCTGATGGCAGGTACGGGCATGGGATGCGCTCTCACGCAAGCTTACGAAAATCATGCTACTAGAATACACCACTCGGGTTTGTCAAGCTCTACACTATGCCTTAAATGAGTGCTAGCAAGCCCATTTGGCGTGTATTAATATCCTCCGTTCTTGCAGGTGCGAAAGACGGGTTTCACAGTTCATCAATCAAGCATCGATGTTCGATGACGATAGCGCAGAAGCTGTATAAACTATATACAATAATTTCTCTACTACCAGTAATTCCTCTCAGACTCTGTGGTCGTGAATAAGTAAAGCCACCAGCTTTTCCACCGGGATGATCGGATGGATGCCAAGCCTGTTCATTCTATCTTTCGTTCAGTTCAGGAGGTGAAGTCCGTTGCTGAGTGAGATTCAACACTTCTCTGCCTTACTGCCACCCCTGTCAGTGAGATGCACCCGCCGTCTATCGACTAGTAGTGGCGTGATGACGGGTGAGCGACAGACAGAGGAGCCTTCTGTATTCCTACCTACATCTCCAACGAGAAATATTCTTGGCGTGTTGCTATATAATGGTTAATACTTACCATCACACCTGGAGTTAACCAGGGTTCTTGCGTTCGGCTGTCCAAGTTTCTCATGCAACCTTGCGCCCAATCACGGCGTCCCTGATACCCAAAAAGGGCAAGAAGTCACGAACCGGAGGGGTCACGGCACGTCACGAAAAAACCGATTCATTTATCTCCAACCCGGTATAACCCGTACAGAGAGAGATTGGTTGTGTTATGTAGATGGTGCATTTGGGGGAGATAGATATTGGCTGGCGCATGGCTGTTACTTGTTGATAGAAACTCCGACTTGGAAGCTTTGCAGTAGGGATTCCTCTCCCTAAGCACACACTTCTCCGGCATGCTGTGTCGGCCTACCCCCGGGGGATGAGTAAGGGGACGGCGGCTTGATCACGATTTGGCCTGGGAAGGAATAGATGCATATATGTTATGATTACGGGGTATAGTTAGACAGAAGGTCGACTACTCCGGGGGCTATAACACGTATGGACCACGAAGGAGAGAAGCAAGCTCCCCTTTAGTTCGTAACAGACCTATGGTCTTAGGCAGATATAATTACGAAAGATATTCATTTCCAACATCTTTGTAAATATAAATTATTAGCACCATGGGCTAGTAATCTACCTGTCTATCATTTCAAACTGCTAGGCAGCAGGCACGAGTACAGCACGAAGGGGGACTCTCCCAAAACCCAAACCTCAAACCGAATATCGACGAAAGACATGACAATGGCACCAACATCCTAGCCCGCCATTCTCGTCTACACGCGACAAGTCTTCGCCTCAGGCCTGCCCGACGCCAAGTCACTATTCACCTTCGAGACGACGCGCTGGGCGCCTATGGCGCGCAGGTCCTCTCGCGGATCTCGTGGGACTACGTGCACAACAACGCCGGCCAGGAGTCCAAATGCGAAAAGAACATCGCGGCCTTCTTGCGGTACAGCATCCTCCCCCGATACATGCGGCCGAGCCTTCGAGATCCTCAGGGGAACCCCCTCTTTAGCCAGGCGGCGACGACGGTGCTTGATCAGTGGTTGCCGTATAAGTCTCGATTCTGTGTTTCTCAAGAGACTTTGCATACACCCGACATCTCCTGCTGATTCCTGACCTAGATGGGGAAAAGACTGACTGACTGACTTCCGATATTTAAAAAGAGTCCCCGTAGCTATAGCACTAGTCGGCGTACAAAAGGCAAGCCTTCCACATTCGCCTTCCTTCTAGCACTTGACTAACATCTTCTCTAGATCTTCAACCACGCAGGCGAAGGTGCCACCGCACGAGCGGCCTCAGCCGTCGGAATCCCCTACACGCTGAAATTCGCTAGCAGTACAAGCATCGAAGACGTAGCCGAGGTTAGTAGTATCTTAAGGTATGGGAGCACTCGCTTGTTTCTTACCCATCTTTCAGCCCCCTCATTACTATTACCCGTCTTCTCCTTTTCGAGAGCATAGCATATAGGGGGAGAAGATATAGGTAGCATCGATAAGTCATATTAGCATCATCCGCAATACGCTCGTTGATTTTCGTGTTGTCCCGACATATCCCAAGGAACACCAAAGCGCGGCTAACTCGGCGCCAATCGGTGGCTCTAGGCGAGCGGGCCGAACAGCCTGCGATGGTTCCCATTGGTATCGGCCAAGCCGGGCCCACGATAAATCTACCCTCTCGCTGCTGAAGCGAGCTAAGAACAGCGGCTACTCTGCTCTCTTAATCATTGTCGACGCCTACATCCTCGGGTGGCGGCCGGGCGACATGGACAGTACGCATTCCATTCCCAGAGCCCCCTGTTTGGCAGGTTTTGGGTCTTGCATAACTCCCGAGATCGACTTTACTATATTACGGTAAAATTACTGACCTCTCGATTTTTCGGAACAAAAGACGAGTATTCGCTGTTCTTGCAGGCCAACCGGACCGGCGTTGAGGTCAGCTTCGCCGACCCCGTCTTCTAGCGCCGCTTCAGAGAGAAACCCGGCTATAAGATCGAGGGCGGTGGCCGTCTCAGCCAGGCGAAGGCGAGGTCCTCTAACATCGCGTTCCCTAGGCACCCGCACTCGGGGGAGGGTCTCGCCTTCCTGCGGCAGCATTGAGACGGGCCCTTAATAATCAAGGGCGCCCAGACGGTCGAGGACGCGCAGAAGGCCGCAGCGCTCGGCGCCAAGTATGCTCTCTGGGACGGTCCTACTCTACGGCCTTGCGCTCGGCGGCGAGGTGGTCATGGGGGATGTACCTGGCGGGTCTTTGTGAGTCGAGCGAGGTCACATGAGACGTCGTCGTTAAAGACAGTGACCTACTTTAGTAACTAAACAAGAGTTGGGATGTTCGTTGGGGTCGCAAATACCGTTACGTATTAGTTCGCGCTCACTGGCCTGTTGGCCCTATTTCCTCTTGTAGATAGTATCAACTAAAATACTGCAATTCGTAGTTTTAGGTAGAGCCCGAAGAATGATTCATCATCGTTGGCATAGGAAAAAGGACGAAAGGAGCACTAGCTCTATTCTAGCCAAGCCAAGCTCTGCTTAATTGTTCTCCCAACACGCGACGCCATTCAACCGCCTTAGCGACAATAACGGAAAAGAGTACAGCACCAGAACATGGAGTTCTAGGCCACCCCAATGTCAAAAGAGGCACCTAGAGAGTATTGGGCCGTCCTAGTAGTAACGAGTATGTTAGATTGGGGCTAACAATCTACTCTATATTTTCTTTCGACTTGCAGGAGCTGAGACGCATGGCGAGTCAGCAGAATCAGCGATCTCATACCACATAGCACAACACACCCAACCCCGCCATAATGAGTATGGGCCCATCAGTATAGTATCCCGCTCTTGCGAATTCGGCAAGTAATCGGCTGGTATGCCTAGCAAAGCTAGATTATCGAGATGTTTTTTACCCGTCAGGCGAAGAGAGGGTAATCGGGTATCCAAGCAGTCCTCTTGCAGGGAAATCCTGTCTATTAGCTTCCATGAAACAAGTGTAATTTAACTATTGTCAGTAAGAGAAACGTGTCGGCTCTCGCTTCTTGTAACAAAGGCGACTAAGCCCGACGACGAACTGCCACAAGCGCATTCGGGAAGCGGTTCGTCTCGTCTCTAGCTGAGTCAGTTAAGGGGAACACCTGGGATAAAGAAAATTTACCGTGCGAAATTGGGCGGAGACCCGGTGTCGGCGGAAAGTAGAAGAAAAAAAGGAAAGGGGGAAAGGGTCCAACCCTACGTCATGTTTTATTAGAAGAATGAATCTTCACAAGGATGAAGCTTCGTCTTAGTGGCCCTTCACATCACAACAATTCCCGACAGGACGTCGAGCTGTGTCTCCTCTAACCAAGCTTGTTGCATCGTAACATGAATCGCTTTGCTTCGCTTTGTTTTTTTGCTGGATGCATGTTGGTCAGTAGGATGGATTGCCCCCATCACTATTGGGAAGGACTATTCGTCTTCCCACAAATACATCGACATGTTAGCTGGTGTATGTATGTAGTTACTTGCGGTGCGCGAGATACGCTTTCGAGATCACAGCCATCTGATCTACATGCTGACCAGCACAACTATCACCATGTTGTATTCATCTGGCTGGGTTCGCTCCGTTCTATATACCAATGCCCTGCCAAAGCCGTCTACTTCTAGTATGTGCGATGCATGCAGCCTGTCCCAACAACTCCTACTGCTAAGCTGTTTATCGAGTTATAGTCTAATCGTCCAAAAGGACTATTGTAAATGCTGAATTATGTGCAGTGGTAAAAAAGAATAGAAGTGGGTAATAAAAATAAGACCAAAAAAGGTCGCCATGCTAACGCCCATGACATAAGGTGTGAGGAATCCCAAGTTACCAACCAATCCAGCACCACCCTATAATCGTATAAAAGATCCCCGCTGCCGATGGGTAAATCGAAGCATCGCAGCTTGTATCCGTTTTCTTTTCTGTTTTGCCATTCCGCGCCAATCCGTGATAAGATGATAGTCGTGACAAAGGAAGAGATAAGGTTAACGTCGTGACAAAACATCGCAATGGGGTATAAGAAGCAGAAGAAACTACACAGAGCTTCTGATAGTTGTCGTCATGGTGTAGAAGAACCCGTACTTCCCAAAAACCTAGTGCCAGGAGCATATCGTCATTATTTCCTCCACGCTCGATAAACTTATGAGATAAACGCTTGACTACTATTATATACTATCCCACAGAGCGGTGGTGATAGGATCGGGGGAATGTGAGATGCCATCATTAAAGTTGCTCATGCCCCAATAGGTGTCCTCCTCGACGTAGCCTGCCTCCTCGAGAGGCGTGGCAAGAGACATAAACTTGCTCGCGGCTGCTGTTCCCTTGAACTGGTCGAAATCGAGATTGCTGAGGTCGTTGCTAGTCACCAGACTCTCGGGCATGCTCAGATAGCTACCTGGCGCGCCACTGCGGAAGCCGTCTAACGGCGTATCATTAAATGCGGACTGAAAGTCCTCCGCCTCAGAGACATCGCCGGAATTGGAGGTCAGCGTAGGCTCTACCGAGCCGGCCAGATCGAATCTCGCATAGGCTTGCATTGGGTCGAAACTCGATGAGGCTAAACTGTCACCGTTCAGCTCGAGGCCATCGTATTGTGTCCGCTCAAGACCATCATATTGTGTCCAGTCGACCGAGACGGCGCTCAGCCCTGCGCTAAAGATGGGAGCTTCAGGATCGGATAGACCGTTGCTGCCAAACAGATCGAACGACGGCGTATACTCGGGATACTGGATATTCGACAGGTCCAAAGGCGGCAGCTGCCCGTTTAATTGTTGGAACGACGAGGTACCGCCTATGAGAGGGGAGGTTTGCTCAGATTTGACCAAGCGAGCGTCCAAACCGGACGAGGATGCCGAAGTAGCCGTTTGCGAGCGATCTGTCGTCTTTCCGTAGTGGGCAAGATTATCGACTGATTGATTGATCAGGCTGGCGGTGCCGGTACCGTGCATCGTGGCACCGCGTTTTAACGTATAGGGACCGCAATTTTGCGAGGGTCTTGTGTGCTTGTGGGTGGGTTTATGGTGGCCGTTCTCGTTGAAACTGAGCAAAGGCTCGGAATGGGACGTGGTGGCACGGCGCCGGCGGCTACTACTACTGCTCGAGGCCTTGGGTTTGACCGCCAGGGGTTCAGCCTCGGACTCGGACTCGGGGACGGGATCGAGCGATGGTTCCTTCTTGTGAGAGCATGTGCAGCGCCCTCCGTGATTGCAACAGCAGGTGTCTAGAAGGGAGGATCGAAAAGGCCTCGGTCAGAGAGAGACAGGAGAGAACGGTGGAGGAGAGGGAGCTTACCTTTATGCCCTTCTATGGTAGGTTGCAGATGCGCACATTTGTGTGTCTTCTCGCCGCAGTCGCATTTTATGTGAGAGGACCGCGACTTGCGCATGGTGCGACAGTGGTGACATTGCGACACAGGCCGACCTTTCTTGTTGATGTGCTGGAGTGGTCGGTCTGATCAGAATACATCAATTGGCGCGCGTTAGCTCATTACGATTCGGATCCATTGCGATTGAGTTGGTTGAAAAGGAGAGAGAACTTGAAGTCAGGTAGAGGAGAGATTGGAATGTGTATAAGTCGAAGAGCTGTGCCCCGCGCCGTTGGTGCAGATGAGAAGGTGTAAGTGCCGTAGAGAGCTCAATGCGGTACTAGAACCACCAATTCTCCAACAACGGCAGGCCACAAAGCTTCGGCCGATGGAATATCCTTCGGGGCTCTGTCCTGAAACCTCATTGTAAAGGGGGGGTGACTTTTGGAGAACAAGAGGGCGCGCAATAATCGCTCACCTGAGTGTTGACAGTTGCTAACCCTGTGTCCCCGAACACAAGCCTCGCAAGCCCATTTCTCGCCATTGATCAACATGGTTGCTTTTTTTTCGAAAGCACCACCAAAAACCAAAAGGCAAAGAACCGAAGACGGCTTCCGCAGTAATAAGTTGAATAAGTGTGTGTCGAATCCGACGGGGCGGTGCCGAGTCACAGTAGGGACAAGGTGTAGGTATGAGAATGAAGATAGATGATGGGAATTAGTGGGAAAAAGGGAAGAAGAAGCTGAGTGTATCGCAATGTGCAGCGGTAGCTCGTTGGCGTTAAAACTCGAGGTGAATGGAGTGTGTGTGTATTGCGCGGCGCGACAGATAGGAACAAAGACCCGAGTAACGATCGCTGTAATACGGGGAAACGGCTCCAAAAACCAGATGAGTAGCTCTGCTGTTACCTTGGTTGCCCTTCCGTCTTTTTACGGACAGACAAGGTGGGAAGAAAAGGAGACGGCGCCCGCAGGAAGTGGAACGCACGAGGAGACGGACCGAGCTGTGCACATATGGCCTAGGGTCCTTTTCTGTCGTTCGTCAAGGGTATACAGCCGTATCAATAGGTAAGGTAGGTAAGGTAGGTTAAGATAAAAGGTCCAGGTCAGGTCTCTGGAACGTGAACGTGAACGTGAATGAATAGGTACTGTGTATGCCTGTGTGTATGTGGGCGCATGTGGTGGTACAGTAGACCGCGAGGTACAGTACCTGGGTAGTGAGTATGGTGCTGCGGTCCGTCCGAGGTAATGTGGATTATGGATGGAGGTATCTAGTCAGATCGCAAATCGGGATGACGAGCTGCATCGACAGGGCCAACGGGTCATATGTACGGCGTAGGCGTAGTTCCTTTCCTTCCTTGCAGGCTGCAGGGAAGCGAGCTCTGAGGAATCGTCCGGAGAGACAAAGGCCGGAATAGACAGGAATAAAGAGCGAGAAAAACGCCCAAATAATAAAAAAGCTAGGCGCGGGAGGGCCAAGTGAAAGCCAAGCGAAGCCTGCACAAGTAATAAGGACCAGCTGCGGCTTGACTGACTAGGTAGACTAGGCTGGATCAAGGTTCAATAAATTCTGTGCTTCGGTTGTTAACGATCCTCTGATCCTGTGGACGGGACACTGCTGGACAGAAGCAGAAACTGCGTATGCCTCTGATTCTCTCTTCTCTCTTCTCTCTTATGCCCCAGAGTATTTTTCCGGGCAACGTTCCTTTTGACCTGCTTTTCTGACCTTAAAGGCGAGAGCCGCGGTCCGAATGTTCCTGGGAATTGATTGGGAGGATTAGGTAGGTCAGCTAATAAAGGGAGCTAGCCGAGTGGGTATGGGTTTACTGGTATGGATTATGGTATGGATTATGGCGTATAGATATGGGTATGAGGTGAGGGCCGTGAAGCAGGTGAGCAAATGTGGTAGCTGAGTAAGTAGGTGAAATAACAAATATTGCGTCTAAAGCGCCCGAGTCGATTGTGATGATCCTGTTGGCCAAGGCGTTGCCCAAGCGTGTTCAAGGGCGGCCAAATCAATGAGAAATACAGAGTCCCATCATCAACAGTGCGGAGGACGCAGTAGGTTTCGCTGCAGGCCAATGTGTTGGGGGGGGTTTTTTTGTTTAATTTTTTTTAGGGTTTCAATTGTCCTTTGGCAGTTTGGCCGTTTGTCTGCGATTGTTTTAGTAAAAAAATGCCAATTTCATGTGTCAGTAAGTACTGTATGGATACCGCATCCACCCGTATAAATAGGGCAGATAATAAAAGAGAAAGTCAGCGATGGCGGCAGCGGTGGCTGGCTAATAATAAGACTGACATCATGCTTGTAATACCTAATAGGAATTACAACACGAATTACTAACCCTCCGAAAAACGAAAGGCGCGCTCCGTCCACTAGAACAAAAAATTACCCAAGGCGAAGAATTAAAATTGGGGACCAACAAACCCGGAGCCGACCATCACTTGTAATCGGCCGCAGACATCAGAATGGGAAGTAATAATAGGAACTCTCATGAATTGGTTCCAATGAAGGGTACTTTGAAAGCAGTTCTATATAGGAACCAACTTACATGGTGAGAAAACCGACTGTATGTAGGCAGGTATGGGTGGTCAACCAGACTACTACCAATATAGCTATGTGAAGCTGATATCAGATGCTATCTGGATATTAATGATAATCGGTAGTGGTAGTGTTGATCAAGGCCGCAATAGTAAGTAGTAGTAGTAGTAGTAGTGGTGGTGGTGGTGATAGTAGCTTTGGCCTGCTCCTCTCGTCCTCTCGGCGGGAGACTCGGGGTGTTTAAAAGCTCGATCAGCTCTCTCTCTTTCTCTCTCTTATGCGCATAATACTAAATGAGAATAACAAGTGGTGTCAACGAGTGGGATGGGCGTGATGAGTTGGACATATGTGTGGCCGGGGTGTGCTACTTCGATTTGGTCTGTCGCCGCCGTTGTCGCCGCATTGTCGCCGCGAGCCTTCGCCTTCACCAAAATATTCAAAGTCCTCGGTACTTCTTGGACTGGGGATGCGAGCGACGTTTCTGATACGCTGCGCTTGCAGCACAGTACTATTGGTGAAAAATGATACCTCCTAACCAACCGCCACCCAAGGCCCCCCTGCCCTGGTCAAGCCAGATGTTTGACAAGCTTACATTATTATACAGATAATGAAGACGGCTACCTATCTCCTTGCGGGTAGATGGATGATCATGGATCAGATGGGGGTGGACGGGTCAGGGGACTCGCGGACCCATGGGGGGACGATGACGGAATCCATTTGCATTGGCTGTACTCAACTAATCAGAAACATCCAAGCACTCGTGGTGTCCCAGGTATCTATCTGCTAATACCTAGGTAGGTAGGCTCAACCTTATGGTCGGTATAGTGATTCTCTGGTTAGTAGTTACTTGTTACTTGCTCAGTCATCATTCCTTCGACCGCCTACACTAGCCCTCAGGCTCTCTAGCTTCCCATGGAATAAGTGCAATCCTCCTCGTAATCCAACCGGGAAATCCTTAAATGGGTAAGGCGACGAGAGTGAAAACGGTACCCGTACAGTAGGTCGTTCACAATTTCCATTTGGAATATTTATGACCATGCGAGGAAATTTGCCAGGCCAGGCCGTCAGCGACTCAGCGACCGATGACTTTCAGTGCGAGCTGTACTAAAGGGCCAAGACAACTACATATACGACGAGAGAATTGCTTTGTGTGAACATACGGAAAATCTTTCCAGGTGTATAGTACCTCAATATTCAGTCATTTTGCCGCAATCACTGTGTTGCCAATCCTAGAGAGCTATGAACTTGGCTTCTTGGTACGTAGTATTACTTGTGTTAGTCTGTTTGACCATCCCACGCCGAGATCCCTAGCGGCGGGTTTTCCATGGACAGCCATTCACCAACCTAGTGCCCCCTTGAACCCATTACTATTGCTCTTTACAGTATGTCCAGCAGCATGGGCCGTAGCTACTTAGCTATTGCCTTCACCATGGTAGCTGATACCGTGAGCATCGACATCGAGAACCCCTATTTGCTCTATTCATCGCTAGCATTGTCTCTTCATTTATGTAAGTACTCAGAAGACAGGGCGAGAGGATTGGGAAGTGCAGAACTTTAAGCTAGGTAACCTACGGAACCTCCTACATGATCTAACATGGGTGCCGTTATGAGTTGAAGTAGGTATACGCGGATTTCACATGTAGCCTATCACTCACTTGTGAAACTCCAGGTAGGTCACTTTTCAAGTCCTGCCAAAAGTGAGAAGTAACGTGAATTAGATGGTCAAAGACTACGTGCCATGAGCTGTTCTGGCCTTTGCTTATACGGAACATTAAAACGACGCCTGAGAGAGTATCAGATTTTGAATCTGTCAAGGCACAGACCGTATATGCTTAGATGCACCTAATCTCGTTCCGTTCCGCCCGCCCACGCCCTGCAGCGTTTCTAGCATCAGGGCTATGATGTACTGGTCGTTATTGTATGTTCATCAGCGAGCTTCTTGGCCTCCTCACGCAGCCAAGCTTTCGGGCCTTGCTGTCCGTCTTACTGCTTGCATCGAATATTCAAGGACATGCATCCAGCAGTCAATCTCTCTACATGACCCATCATGAAGCCTGAAGCAGATTTGATTTTACGTGTAGCAAGATCTGCATCGGACAGCTTGGCACTGACGGCTAGGTCGGGGTTCTTGGCTGAAGCAGGCCTGGTGGTCGAGATGCGCATGCGATACGCACATACTAGCAGAGACGGGCCTTCATCGCCTGAGCTCGGGGCTCACCGGGAACTCGTCGAAACGTTTCCAGTCGAGCATCGTGCCCTCTTCTGACCGGCCATGACATGACTGCCAATCTCACCCCTACGGTTGGCTACGGGTGGTTGGCATGTGCGGTCCCTACGCGTATTTTGGTCCAGGTGGAATATCGGTTCGCCATCTATAGAAGATAGGGGCTTCGTGAACAGCTGTATCGACTAGCGAAGCTTACTCGGCTAGTCTTCCGCTATATAAAGAGGACACAACTACTCCTTCTAGGGGACACAGACGGCCATCTACCGCTGGAATATCGACTGGCTCTTGTTTTAGAAGCTGCTGCGAAGTCTCTTACTCACCTCGAAGTTTGTCAGTTGCTTGATCCGTACGGCTCCTGTGGCGCCTTCGAATCAGAAAGTAAGAGATGACTTATGTCGACCTAGGCGGCGTAAGACAACTTCTCGTCAAACTAGAAATGAGCGAATCCGAATGCCGAGTGCCTTGTGTGAGTAGAGTGCGTTGTTCTCTTCGTCACCGCCAGTGCTGTGAAACGACGCCCACCTAGCATCGCTTTGCTCGGCGCGTCATGTAGGCATGCCTGCGGCCTTGGCAACTAAGCCGGGACTGAGAAGTAGCAAAATAGAGTAGAGGTGGTGGTAATAAGATCCCCAGTAAGTAACAATAAGCAATGACCTTGACACACCTATCACTCGAGATTGAGATCTGCTCAGGGGGGGGGGGGCGAGGCTCGAGTTATAGTACATGGTTATAACATAGCATCCCCCAGAGCTGCATTCTCTCGAAATTCCAAACTATATCGTGGTTGAAAGTCGATGGACTATAGTAATTATCGCCATTGAAGTCACACGGTGAAGATGGTCATGAGTGACTTGAGGTTGCAGAGTCTTCTATGATTGGGCAATTCTCGTGGCGCCTATTCCATAGAGCTAGATACTCTTCAACTATCCTGTTGTACTGATATCAGAATATTATCTTATTACCTGTGCTTCATGGGTTGCAGCGTAACTTGTCTGACTAACCTTGGCCGGTACCTTAGCAATCGAATTACAATTGCAACTGCATTCGTCATCCAAGACCCTGATAATGCTTGCTATACGGTTACTACATCCCGTCCCTCTTGGCTCATCTTCCTGTCTTACACTGGACATACCCTTTCGCTCTTCATATCGTAAAGAGCTTGTCAAAAACTACTCCTTATTGGGACACCGGGACACCGTGTGTTCCAATAATACAAAAACTGTATCGAGGTACTAAGCAGGCGCGTACCAATAGGGTAGAATTGACCATAGCTTCGTTCTATGGAGACTGTATGGACTCGAGAACGCGTTTTCGAAGCTTCCAAGCTTCCAAGCTTCTCCAGATGCAACTCTCAGCAATTACACCGAAAATTAAATTAACCGGGCCGACGAATGGAACTGACTTCGTTTCGTTTTCGTACACTACTCAATGGGACCAAATTATTCCGTTAATACCCATAATTGATATATAGTGGATTATTACCGTAGCTAAATACTGTAAATGGATTAGGGCCCCTACCTGCCATTTTTCACCTCATTTATTCACAGTAGAAAATAAGAGGAAAAACTTTTCTGTCCACTCTCGCACACCTTTTTCTTCCCTCTCACCCTCGGAAAAACCTCGTCGTCCTCTCTCTACCTCGCAACCACCACCTGTATCCTTTCCCCTCTCTTTTCTGCAGCCACCACAACAGCGAAAGAATCAGCCGCTGGTAACCACTCGCTCACCACCATTACCACCATTACCACCATTGCCACCAAATCAATCACTCCGCACTCATCCATTTCCGCCAGCACAATGTCACGACCGTCATCACGGGGTCTCGGGCGCCTCCGACATATTCCGAGAAAGTACATCCAATTCCAGCTTGTACTCTGATGTCAGCCTCGTTGAATTTGTACTTCCGGCATGCACGGCCAATGTCGTGCAACATACATCCCGCCTGACTGGATTGTCATTGTCTCTGTAACCCTGACGATGCAAGATGAAGCACCGCTTTCTTGACTTCCTGCCTACTACTACTCACTGCTAAGCATCGAGTACTACCAAGATAGTGGGCATGTGGTTATCTCGATTGCCAGCATCTGTACCACTATAATGCACGCCACTGTCGACCTTATGCAGCCGCTCGCTCTGGGATGCCCAGTTCTGGATAAGTCGGTCATGGAAGGATGGGCAAGGCTTGCTTGCTTTCCAGGGCCGAAATTCCCCATGGCGTTGCTCCTTACCCAGGAGGCCGGCCCAGCTCGCTCCCATTAAAACTTGGGCTAACCGGCCCCTGTAAGCTCAAACGAATAACGGTCTTGCCTTGCCTTGCCCTGCTAGAAGCAGCACAAGCTGGCACAAGTACTTTATGCGGCTTATGTAAACTAGGGCTTTCCCCGGCTCTGCCCCGGCCGACAACGTGGGGGCTAATGGCTAGGACCGCAGAATTCACCGTCCGTGTCCGGCTTTAGCAGCTTGAGCATCCAAATTCGGCTAATAATTTGGTCATGGTTTAGCCATCCCATCGTTTGCCTACCACCACTCCATGTCTGGGTTCTAATCTTCACCCCACCAAAAATCATATAGGTTGCAAGCTGCAACCACCACTATTCGCATTTGGCCAGCTCCTGATGCCCGCGCTTGGCGCGTTGCTGGGCCGTAGAGGATCCAGCACTACTGCACTCAATCACCCGCGATATAGCGCGCAACAAAAGATACTTTGTTTTTCTTACCTCGTCAAAATCCCAGCACTTCTTTCCCCGGCATTTCTCGGGAGGGGCTACGCTACTGATGCATGCATATGTTGGTACATTTCAGCGGCAAAGACCGTCTTGCCGCCTAAGGGTGTATTCCTCGTTCCTCCTCGGACCATCATCACCGCCCCCCACATCTTCCTCTACTGACTATCTAGGTGCTTGTAAGACGAGACCAGGTTTTTACTGGTGACGCTTGTACTTTCCTCTTTCCTACTGTATTCAGCCGCTTTGAAGCCTGATCATGGGACTCGGCACCCACCGTTGTCTTCTAAGCAGACGGGAAACCTCGAGGTCTTGCTATCCCACTCGTGTATCGTCATAAAGCGTCCGGTGACGGAAAGTGATGTGTGCATCGAGACTAATAACCAGGAATTTGACAACAATGCCCTCTCTGTTTCCTAGCCAGCAGGTATCTACCATGCCTCGGCAGAAATCAAGCTTTCTCTTGGGCCAATCATATACGGCCCAAAGCCTTGGGTTTTCTTGTGTATCCCACCAATATTTCCAGAATCCTGCGCGATTGCAGTTCTCCAACAACGGCCGCCTCGGTTCCATTCAGTCGGGTAGGGTTGTCACATATACCCATAAACTGTCGTGAGCCATACCTATCTGGAGGTAAGCCGGATATATCATGGCGCAAGTGGCGGTACCCTTAAAGTTCGGGTCCGCGGGGTTGAGTCTGGCGGAGCCAACCCTAGCTTCTCATGGATATTATTTTCACCCAACGCTATCTCGGAAGCGATATGTGCCCTGGCAGTTGCTTCCACAAGCTACAACAGCAAAAGACTTGTATCGCAATGCATCTGGAGCACCAAAATCGCATGACGTGATCCTCACAGCGGGATCGATCAAGCACCAAGGCGCACCACGAAAGTGGTCACCCCATGCTTTCCTATTATGGAGCGGTGATTGTGCCACTAGTCGTCACGATCGTACTATTTCTCTCCATGCCTGCAAGGTCCATGGAAGGCCAGTGTCCTCGGCTAGGACGGCTGGACAATCAGTTCGATTAAGCCGCTTGGACTCATCTATCGATCGATGAGGAGGTTGTTCTATGTGCAGCCAGTGTAAGTCGGTGCGTTGTTATCTTGAAGGTAAGTACCAACGTTGTCACACCTCCGTGTTGCTCAGTATAGAGTATAGTTCTTGAGCTTCATTTCCTAGTTGGGCGCACATCGAGTTCGCCACATCATTCTTCTTGTTACTACCATGCCAGCAAATACGCTTTTGCGTATATCGGCATTCGCTGTCAAATCTATTGATGCGAGTGTTTTCGCTCCTGGCAGAGATTAAATCATTGACCCGTTGCTGGGCGCCCGGATTTGAGAGGTCGTTTTGTACCTCTTGGAGAATTCGGGAATCAGTAGAGGTTACATACCAGTTGGTACATTACCATTACATCGATCGACTGTACGCAATGCTTGGGAAACGCGTTGTTTGCTTTTGTGATTTTGTGGGATATCAATAGATGCACAATAGTTTGAGATACTATATCTAGCTCAAAAATTTCATGCAAAGTCGAAGTCTAAAAGTTCCCCGAACCTTGCCTTTTTTGCCTCTGTAGCTGGGATAGACGATCTTGGATATTTCCAGGATTGACACGGGAGCTTTGTCATGGCAATAGTCAAACTGTGCCTCCGATACCTTACCCCTGTAGCTTTCGACAATGAAAAGATCCATAAGGTGAGGTTAACTTGCAAGCCCTTGAATAAATGGTGTGGGGGCTGACTATGACATTAGCCACTTTTGGCTATTTAGGGTCACCTTTTTGAAAGAGGTATCTGGTACAAGCCCTCGACGAAGCCCTGCCATAAGGCAGGTGACCGCCTATACAGAACCTCGCTTCAGATGCAACGTCGCTTGAAGAAGGTACATGCGAGCTCTCCCACATATTACGAGCCAAGCGTGGAGAGCTTCCATTTCCGTGTCTCCTTCACAGACTTGCATCCAGGCCAAGCGAAAAACAAGCTTCTCTAAGCCGCCGGAACAAGTTGCCGGATTGCTTGGCTCTCAGGGCAATTGCATTTGATCCTCGTCTCAAACCCGTATCTCTTTGCCAGGTAGGATTGAATACGTTGACGTTCTGGGCCGTCCAGTGCCGTTTTGCTTCGCGTTCAGACAACCACCACAACTACCTAGGTAGGTAGCAAAGATGCCCTTCATGCAGAGCCACTATCGCTCATCAGACGACGGCCAACCAGAACTCGGCCCTCGAGGTAGGGTTCTATCTGCGGCTTGTTCTGGGCCGTTGATATCTCTCGAGAACGTTGAACGCATGCGTCCCTGAAAGGTGAAGACCGTGGGTCAAAAACTGTTTCATGCATATACGTCGCATCCCCCAGACAGCTGGACTCACTAGCTTACCCATGTCCAAAACACACAACCAACCACCCTGTCAATGTCTGTGATTTGAAGCAGTCATCTGCGGGGTAGCTCGGGTGTGTTGTGACTGGGTGTTGCAACAATACGTAGCGACTCATAATTGAACTTGAGATATACCAGCCGATGCAGGTAAGACGGGTCTAAGAAAAGGCTTAATCCGCCCTGGTGGACTGATGCTTCACGAATGGACATGGGCAGGGATGGGGGAAGGGAGGGAAAACGCCATCCCACCACAGTACCTACCTACTACACTAGGTATGATTGATAAACTATCGGTTTCTATTTTCTATACCTAGCAAATGAGGGTAACATCCTATGCACGGGAAAATGAGAAGGCGTTTCGCCTAAGTATGGTTCTTCCATCTCAGCTGTCCACACCGCACCGTATCGGTGAATAAGACATACCTTCCATATTTGAGTTTCGTCACAAGAACGTCACGTGTGTGCTATTGATGCTAACAAGGGTGTGGTAAGAGTTGAGATGAGTAATGTGACCCTAACCGCGAGATACTGCCTAAACCAGGGGAAGGGGGTAATAAGCTATCTACTATCTAGGACTTTGTGCTCATCATCACCAGAAAATATGCGCCTACCTTAGGGAGGACTGCAGAGAGATGCTCTCGGCCGAGTCTGTCTTCGAAGATCACAGTCCTACAGTAGTACGGGGACCACTGACGGGGACCTATAGATAGGGCACGCCCACATCTTGACGACACCTACATACATAACAGACAGACGGAATCTTTTCCGAGCCCTACAGGTAGGGCACAGCGATCAACAGCACAGTATGACTGCTTTCAACGTGAGCGCCCCCGAGGGCTCAACGGTGTTACTCGGGTCATTGTTGAGAAACGACCAGGTTACCTAATCCGACTCGCTCTGTGCACGGTCCCGAAGGAATGCCTGTCTGCCTGCCGTAGACCAGATAGGCAAACCGGACTCCGTACGTACAGTAGTACATACAGCATACCTTTCTGTTTCCTGATGCCGGAAGGAATGGGAACCTCGCAATGAGATCTCCTAGGGCATGCAGCCAAGACGTCTACCCGCTCGTGCGGCTAGTGCCAGCAACCCGGAGCACATTCACGCTTCACGAACGACAGCGGGAAGGCGGCGTTGGGCTACAATGCGAGGGTAGTAAGTCGTGCCTAGTAATCTGGCATTGGTTGGCAACTGAACGACCATAGAAAGTGCTATTCTTGAAACGAACCGTCACTCTGTCCTATGGTCGGTGTTGCATGACAGGGCTAGCTGGATGGATGGGCGCGTAGAAAGAGGGAACTGAAAGCCAAGGACGAACTAATGAGGAAGGAATGCATATGCGGCGAACTTGAGCACGGCCGTACCTGTGCTGTGCATCAGGGCCAAGAAGATGATATCATTTAGTAATACGATGGATCAATGGAAGGCTAGGCGATAGGTACAGCTCGTTGAGCAAGCTCAGATCTGGGTACCTTGGCTGCGCTCGACAGCTTTCATATTTGTGAGAAACTAGAGGGCGCACGATTCTATGAACGAGCAAATTTTTTTAGAATAGAAGATTAATATATATATCACGAAGGCTAAAGGAGATGTAGTTACTTTACAAGTATTGTTGACACTCCTATATCTATATGTATCTCTGCACGCGTTACTAGCTACCGATTCTTTGGAACGATGAGGTAGAGTTCGATAAGAGACAAGCACAATATAAAGACACACACCATTGTATTCTTATTTGCAGATATATGGAAGAATGATCTATGTGTGTATCTCGCATTGTGCGCGAAGAGGCGATGGTCGGAAAGCTTGGATTGAGGCTCAAGCTCCTTTCTAACCAAGCTCTCCTTGCAACTGTCCAAACGGGATGCCACAACTACAGGGTAGCATCAGCCGCCAACAACTCTAGGGTAGATTCTAAGATTAGGTACCACCTCGCCCTCGTGACGGTAGATTCTGAAACTTCAACCAACAAATACAAACCACCAGTCTAAGCTTTTAGATCGCAATCCATCTAGGTGTTGCTCATTCGTGCATATCTCCTACCAAGAAACTTGAAATGACAACACAAGATTCGAAACATGCAGATAGTCCGACCCGGTGAGTGAAGTGAGTTGATTGAGTTGGTGAGAGCGCAATTCCGACCTCGGCTGGATCGCAGCTAATCGGGTTCGCTCTCCCTTGAAGAGCCGTCCACATTCTCTTCGTGGGCGCCGGCGCCGTAGGCTGTTTCTATGCATCTCGATTGCATCACGTATGATTATTTCTCCCTACTTCTCTTACTTATTCCCTCCGCCTTTCATTTCGGCTGACGCGTCGCTCTACTCTGTTCCCAAAAGCCATCACGCAACGTATACATCTCGGTCACGGCACGATCCAACTACGCCGCCATTGCATCTTCCGGTGTCTCTCTCAAAACTCATTCTTTTGGCGACTACACTTTCCATCCCTACGCCGTATTTCCCTCTGTATCTGCCGCCACGCCGTCGGTTAGCTCGTCTGCCCCAAAACATGACTCGCCCGCGCCCCCAGACAACGGATGGGATTACATCATCGTAACGACCAAGGCACTCCCTGATCGGACAGATGACGCTGCGCTAATCGCGCCTCTGGTGTCCCCTCACACCTGCATAGTGCTGATACAGAATGGCGTGGGCGTCGAGGAACCCTACCGAGAGCGCTTCCCGCAGAATCCCATAGTGAGTGCCGTCACTATCGTCAGCGCCGAGCAGATCTCCCAGGGCGTCATTCGCCAGAACAGATGGACTCGCATAAGTCTGGGGCCCTATAGCTATGGTCTGGGTGCCAGCCAGGACAGCAATCGCGACGGAGAACTGCTCACGCGTGGACGCGAGTGCATGGAGCAGTTGGCGCATTGGTGGTCCGAGTTCGGGGGTATCCGCGACGTAGAAACGCATAGCGAGATGGAATTGCAGATGATCCGGTGGCACAAGCTGTGTATCAACGCGGCCTTCAACCCCACGGCCGTCCTGTCTGGCGGCCGCGGCAACGCAGACCAGCTGACGGACCCCGAGCTGCGGGAGCACATCACTGGCGTCATGGGCGAGATCTGGAACGCCGCGGCAAAGGTGCTAGGCAGTCCATTTCCCGAGACCCTTGCGACGCCCGATCGCATTATCCAGAGCAACGAGAGAAACCCGGGCGCGAAGCCAAGCATGCTGCTCGATTGGGAAGCCGGCCGGCCCATGGAGCTCGAGGTCATTCTGGGAAACCCTGTGCGCATCGCTAGGAAAGCCGGCGTCGAAATGCCGAAGCTGCAAAGCCTCTATGCCTTGTTGAGAAGTATGCAGCAAACTCGTGAAGAGAGTAAGACAAGGGGAAAGCTGTGAAAAGTTTCTAGGACCCTGCCAAGGGCTCGATTTTTGATGATAGGAATAACATTGTGACCCAAGACTACGTTTCTACCTCATTTGTCACGACGGACAGGTATATTCGCTTCGCGGACATTCAGATTCTTTGCCGGATTGCAAGGCCAGTTTTACTAAGTAGTTGACGAGCAACAGCTGCAGCTATGAAGCTTGAGAAAGTTCCCGTGATCCATCTGCTAAATACACAATACTCCCCCGGTATCCAAGTAGGTTAATAGGCGTGGAAGGATAGGGTCACGAATACATGTCGGATTACGGTCTTATCGTGTGGTGACCATCACAGCTGTGGCCAAGGTATAGACAGAGCAAAATCTAAGGGTCTCGAATCCGGGCATCATAGACAATGGTAACCCAAGGAAACTTATGCGGATAACCACACGCACGGCAATCCAAGTAAGTACGAAGCATCATGGAATCAGGTTAAGGCATCTAGGTATCTGATCAACTTAGACCTAGCAGAAACCTATTTCGCTCTCTATCATTGTACATATCCGCACTCACAGCCAGGACGCCGGTCTAAGCAGGTGGCGTATCTTTCGCGGAGATCTGATTCTCGAAGTATCACTGATAAAGCGTAGTACTTTTTACATTTTCTACCCTGCTTGCCAATCTGCGTAGACAAGACGTCTCTTTACCATTTTAGTTAGATATGAAAAAGCATTTTAGATGGAAGAACCAGCGCTTTCACCTGTAGACCCGGCTATGATGGCGATCACAGCGGACACACTCAAGCTGTTGAAAAAAAAATTTGCACACTCCGGACTTAACAGTCTGCTTTTCTTGCGCACATCGCCCGTAATTCGTCTTCGACTAACCAAATATAAAATTTAGAAAATCAGACTTAAATAACAGCGAGAACATATACAATTATTCTTAATTTTTTTTTGTTGTTTTTGGTGGTGTTTGGGCTGTTGACGCTTCATGTTAGTGTTATAGGATGTGTGCAAATTTTTTTTTCAACAGCTTGACACTCACAGTGCGAGCAATGGGAGTGGCGATTGATATAAGATAGTTGCCAAGGGCGTCTTTTTATTGGCAAGATCAGGTTGCTCTAGAAGCTTGGGTGGGATGGCACCATTAGCTGAGAAAAGGAAGTATCCGCTCTAGATTGATCTAGATAGGGATGGTAATATTCGGATGTGGTTCGGCCAGTTTAGCCCCAGGCCTGTCCGAATACCTATACATATCCGTTCAAATAAACCCCCGGGGCAGGAAACAATGTGGAAGGTCTTTGCGAGAATTGCAACCAGCCTTGCGCTTCTTCGAAGTCTGAACATGGAGACCGAACGCGACCGATACAGACATCTACGAGTGGTATGCCGTAGCTAGACGAGAAGTAGGTAGGGTTGAGTATCAACACAGATCATTTCCTGGTAAGGGAAAGTGACGTAGCGATCGGTCCCCTTTCTCCCAGCTTTCTCCAAACCTCCGGAGATCCCCTATTGGCTCACATAACTCCCCATATCTCGAGTACCACACTCTTTGACTGGCTGCCGCTGTATTGGGAGAAAGTTGAAATGGTCCAACCAAACCACGGTAATACAGTAATTAAACCGAATCCCGGGTTTTGGGTGCTTCGATCTACTGCCGAAGATCATTGCCTTGGCGGGGACAAGGCGGTCGAATGCACACAGCTCACCGATACTCCAAAATTTTCAATGTTTATGGTTTCTTAGTCTTGGTATCCCGATCATATCTGGCCTGTGTCTTGGATTCCCGAATGAAACGCGAGAGAAGAGCTACCCGACCGTTATCAACTGCCGTGTCCTTTTTTATTTTATGCCGACAATGGAGACTATTCACCAGCGCGCATCTTCCGAGCCCGAACATGCGGTAGGTCCAAGGGCCGGTGGTTCCGTAGACGATAATCTACTACAGGCTTCGCCCGGACTTCAGATCGATCCCGCCCTCGAGAGACGTGTTGTAGTACGGTTTCTTAAGCCTTCTTCCTTCCCCCCCCCCCCCCCCCCTTTCTGGCAGTTTCTAGACTCCCACTTGAATTTTTGCTCCTGCAAACTCCCTAAATGTGTTGAATATTTTCTGCCGGAAACTGCAGTCGCTAAATTTTTATAGAGGAAAATCGATCTACACCTGATTCCCTTGGTTATGAGCCTCTGTGCGTATTATCACAGGGGGTACAGGCGAGAGGCAGGCAGGCAAGGCTGACAGTATAGCTAGATCTGGTAGCTTTCCTGGACAGATCAAATATTGGAAATGCTCAAGCTGCGGGAATGGTTAGCTATATGTCCTATCCTTTCTCTCTCTCGCAAACTTCGCAAAAATAAGCTTTTCTGATTGTTAAACAATTTGAAACCACCAGGGCAAAGATCTGAATCTCAGCGATGACCAATATCAAGTAAGAGAAAGAAGCCTGCTGCAAGCAACCTGGAATCGAAATCCTAACAGAGTGATGATTGCAGTGGCTGTTAACGATATTCTACATTCCATATAGTCAGTTCAACTACATCCGTACTATACTCACTGTTCCGAGTTAAATTGTCTTTCGATTTAACTGACTTCTCCTTTCACCGCAGTCGTTTTTGAATGGACCGCATTGATGTGGAAAGCTGTGCCGCCGTTCGTTTAAACCCGTCTTACATCTATGTCAGCTTACATCTATATACCGGCTCGCTAATTACGGTTGTGAAGGCATTGGTGGGCCTTTGGCTGTGTCTTGGTGTGGTGAGACCTTTTCCCTCGTTACAGTTACCTATTTCGATTTGATCGGTTACACAGACAAAAGGGGAATATCAAACTTACCTTATACGCATCTCATACTAGGGGCGCGGCATCCACTCTCCAGGTTAGCATTCTCGAGTATTTTATTTCCCCTTTTGGCGTGTCAGGGAGTAGAAGTTTGCCTATTCAAGGATTTTCTACTCCTGTAACTCTTGCATGCTTCCGAAAACCCCTCCTAGAATGAGCCCGATGTTTACCGTAAGCGGCAAATTACTGACTCCTGATTTCTGATTCAAAAAGGCCGCCGCATATAACTGGTCTGGGCTATTAGCTGCCCGCTTCTTCCTCGCTTCGGCCGAGGCGGCCTTCGCACCGGGGATCCCATATCTGCTCTCGTTCTTCTACAAGCGGCACGAGCTCGGCCTACGCTGCGGTCTCTATGTCTCCGCCGCACCGCTCGCCACGACCTTCGCGGGGGCCCTCGCGTACGGCATCACGTCGGGCCACCCGGCTATCGCCAGCTGGCGGCTGCTTTTCCTTGTTGAGGGGCTACCATCGATGCTGCTCGCGTTCATCGCCTTTCGATATATGCCCGACTCGGCTGACACGGCGCGCTTTCTAAATGAGGAAGAGAAGCAGGTCGCGAAGACGAGGGCGATGCAGCAGACGGGCAGCGAGGGAACCGCGAGGATCGGACACGTCGATTTGAAGGAGACGTTCCTCGCCCTCAGGGATATCAAGACGTGGATACCGCCGCTTATGTATTTCAGTTGCAATGGTAAGTTCGAGTTCGAATCCAATCCAAAAAACCCTCACCAAAAAACCCAAAAAAAGACTACTTCCCTTCAAAATCATGTTATGAAAGCTCTCGCTTACCTTACCCTATTCTTCCTCCCAGTTTCATTCAGCAGTCTCCCCGTCTTCCTCCCCGTCATCCTGCAGAGCCTAGGTTTCACAGCGATCAACGCGCAGGGGCTCAGCGCGCCGCCCTACTTCCTCGCCTTCCTCGTCTGCGTGACGACGACCTTCATCGCCGACCGCACGCAGCAGCGCGGGCTCATGATCCTCGGTCTCTCCCTGGTCGGCGGCATCGGGTACGTCCTGCTCGCGACGTGCAGGAGCGTCGGCGTGCGCTATTTCGCCGTGTACCTCGCCGCCGCGGGCGTCTTCTCGTGCATCGCCAACATCTTACCCTGGACCATCAACAACCAGGGCAGCGACAGCAAGCGCGGCGCCGGCATCGCTTTGCTGGGTCTCGTCGGCCAGGCCGGTCCCCTGCTGGGCACCCGCGTCTTCCCCGTCTCAGAGAGGCCGTACTATGTCAAGGGCATGAGTAGTAAGCAATTTTCGGAGTTACTTTCTTTCCCCATTCTAGTCATTTTCAAGTGCGAAAAGAGCCCTATTTTGAACTAGAGTTGTGTCTGAAGAGCTTTGAATGGCTCCTGAAGCCCTTACATATCTCGCTCAAGAATGGCAATTACTAACCCCGAATATTACAGTCTGTGCCGCCTTCATGTTCTTCAATGCCTTGCTTGCGCTCACGCTGCGGGTCTATCTCGCTTGGGAGAACAGGACGTTCGAGAGGAAAGATGCAGCGAGCAGGGAAGCGGGCGATATGGCCAAACCCAGCTCGGCCGAGTTCGAGAATGAGGGCTACGGCTTTAGGAATGTCCTGTAAAAGAAAGAAAAATGGTATACTGCAGTATTGTATATACATACATACGCCCCCCGAAAATTCTAGCGAAGACCTATCTATGGCATGGAATAACATGTCTAAGTATAGCCGTTGTTGAAGAAAAATATAGAGCTCATGTATATGAAGCTGGAACAGTAGTCAACGCTGCCGTTTTACTCGGATGTCGAGGAATAACGCATTATATACCATCTGACCTGATCACGTTTTCGGTCCTACTAGCATTGATTCTGAAGTATTCGCCAGCAAAGTACCTAACGAAACAGCAAGTTATAGTCGACTTGACTTGACAACAAAATTAGAAATACATGAAGAAATAATTCATTCTATTGGGTCGTTTACAACTAATGAGTGCGACCACCTCATACAACTAAGTGACAAAGCTGCGGGACTGGGTAGTAGTACTGGCATTTGCTGGTCAGTTGAGGAGCTGGTATGATGGCGGCCTTTCTATAGTTGACAGACGAAAGTGAGAAGAGACACCTTGAACTCCCGATAAAGCCTCAGAAATAAGCTACCGTAGCGAAAATGCATATTAGCTGTCCCATCACAGCCTTGGGTTACATACAATACTGCTACCCGGCAATTTAAGGCCGACGACGACTAAAGCAAGGGAATGAATACAGACATCAGTTGGCAGGCTTTCACTGTTCTCTCGTTTACAATGTAATATTGTTACGTACGCTTGTCTCTATGGCATACTGGGTTGATAATAACTGGACAAACCTCGCGCTGGGTTTTAAGACCGCGTATGCTATGACGGCCTGCTCTCTACATGACCAGATTACACAGCCATCGCTCATGGGGTCAATCGCTCTTGAATACTTCAGCAAATTGTTTTCTTCTGCTATACATGCTCGCTACGACCTTCATTTTCTTGTCTTACGTCGATTCTTCTTCTTTTTACCTGTGGAAGTCTTGTCCCCGTCGGATGTTGCGCTTGTTGTATGACTCTGGTCCATGTCCTCTTCCTCGGAGTCTGAAGAGCTGTTGGCCTCAAGGACCACCTTGCGTATGCCACCAGTCTCGATAATATTCTCCGTGATACTACCACTTCGAACATATCCCCGTTTGCGCCCACTCGGGTCTGCTTCACCGCTATCCGTGGGCGAAGCATTATCTTCACCGGACGTGACTCGTTTCGTCCACGAGATGTTAGTTTCTTCGTTTGATACGTGGTTGCCATCTCCAGTAACGAAAGTAGATTTTGATAAATCTCCTCTCACAGAGCTGGGAGATCCATAATGGCTTTGATGTAGAGCTTGGATTCCGTCCTTAGCGGTTAGCTGAGGTCGTAATAGACTTGTGTGCTCGTTTGCTCTGCTGTGTGGATCCTCCAGGATGACGTCCGTAGAGCTGGGCCTAGGGTGGGCTGTTGATGTCGCAGTTGAGCCTGGTTTGATCTTGACCGCCGAAACCCGAGTACTCTTTGGGTTTGACGCCGGGTTGGATGGGCCAAGATTTTTAAGGTGATCTCTCATGTCCTCAAAGTTTGTCTTAAACGGGACTGTCGTGTGCACCGTCTTGCCATTGTGGCTGGCAGAGCTTCTCCTCAAGAGTAATGTTGTCGTCTTCGGACTATGTGATAAGATCGGAGTCTCTGATCTTCCACTTATAGACGAGGTTCGTCTATGTTGATTGGGTCGATTGTCTGTCCCTCCTTCCTCTTCCTCGGCCAAATCAATCAGGACACCGTTTCGAATTGCCGTATCCTTGACCATCAAATCCTTCCGTTGCGTTCGAGCGTGGGGCGCAGGGTGGGCCCGGCGGATAGCTTTATGTACATCAACGTAGACATCAGACTCGTCAATGATTTCCCTGGGGTATTCGCTATTAGCAGGCTGGCACATGGCTGGTTTTCGTGGCAACTCACTCTCCAATGAGCTCTTCTATGACGTCTTCCAGAGTTACAACCCCGAGCGCACCGTGATCCTCGCCCGGAAACTCGGTAATGAGCACCATGTGAGACTTCCCTTCCTGAAAAAAGTTAATTATATCAAGGCAGCTGGTCTCGGGGCGTGTCTCGGGAAGGGTGGCAAGAGCAAAATCCTTTACGCGTTTGCCGTCCTCGGGGTCGTACGTGATGAGAATCTTAACTAGGAGCATGCCAACAAAATTGGTGGGATGACCACTCTGGTGTATGGGGATTCGAGAATAGCCAGCATCGAGAATCTGATCGATCGTCTCCTCGTCCAAAACAGTGTCCTCCGACATGGTGAAAACATCGTCCATAGGCGTCATAACCTCCTCAACAGCCTTACGCTTCAGGTCCAGGACGGCGCTGATTATAGTGACCTCGTCCTGATTTAACCTTTCGTCAACGTCACCAAGGGTTTTGTGCAGAGTGACGAGGGTTTTTAAGCCACTCTTCTTGTAGATGGTGCCGTGATCTTCGCCAAGAAGCCAGTCGAGAAGCTTTGCGGTAGGCCAGGCCACGGGAGCCATAAGGTACATGAGGAGCAAGACAGGCTTCGACATGTAGCCACCGATCTGGAGGCCATATCGAACGCAGAGGGACTGAGGTATAATTTCGCCGAAGATGACTGGACGCATGATACAATCAGCAGGGTAGACTTAAGAAGAGGGGGTTGTGCGAAGTGTTGTACCAATCAATACAGTGCTGCCGACGACGGCAGCAATGCCACCGCCGAAGCACCTATCCAGAACGACAGGTAGGGTCTCATTGACAATGACGTTGGACAGGAGCAAAGTGACGAGGACCCAGTGCTTGCCGCGTTGGAGCAGGCGATAAACTCGGCTGGCATTCTTGTGCTGGGGCTCTTCGATGTCGAGGGAAATGACTCGGAGGTAGATCTCGTCCTGGCCCATGAGGGCGATGGTCAAGCCGGCAAAGGCACCGCCGAGGAGCACAAGGGCCATAGAGACGACGTAGAGCACCCATACGGCACTCCCTTCAGCCTCGGGGGCGTTGTCATGGTGGTAGCGGGGAGTGAAGCGTAGGGGAGGCGGAGCTGCAGCGGCGAGACCGGCAAACAGAACCTTGGCCAAGCCTATGACGGCTGTGCGAGCGCGGAGGAGATGCCCATTATTCTGGCGATACATCGACATGAGCAGCAAGCAATTGACCAACCTTGTCCGCAATGGCTGCGGATGGTGGTAGGCTTGAGCGATCTGTTGAGTGATATGTATGTAGCTTACGTAGTTTGAGAATACGGATTGACTACTTGAACGACATGAGCGATAAGAACAGGAGCGTCGACATACTTGATGATGATGATGGGAAATGGGAGGAAGAGAGGAGATTGGCCAGAAGCGAGGTAGGGAATCCTTGTTTATGACATGCCACATCCATCATTTCCTGTCTTTTATACCTGCTAACCTACCTAGGCAAAAAATACTGCTGTACTTACTTTACTTGGTTAGAGTACTACCTCTCTAGGGTAAGTTTCTTAAGCTACTAGATAGTCGTAGCTTCCTTTCAGTTGTATTTCATAAGCATCCCAACAATTGGTCATATAAGTTTGAAATTGACTTACAAGGACATCAGCTTTATAAAGAATAATGGTCATCGCCACTCCATATCCATTGGAGTCATGTTTTTATTATCACTATCATTGTAGGTTGAGGCAAGTCATACCATCTTAATCGATTCATCTGCGAAGTAAATAAAAAGCGACTTACTTCATTAGGTAATTTCGAGCCCTTGGGGAAGTGGGGTTGCCAAGAGTCATAGCTCGAAAATACTGTAGTAATGCCATACAGCTCAAGCTTCATGCTCCATGCTCCAAGCTTCAGCTTCAAGTTGAGCCAAAAAAAAAATACTTACTTGAGGCACATATGATGTGCAGACACATTACGCATTGTAACTTGAAGGCCGATTTGAACATCCCCTAGTTCCCATAAATACGAGACGTTTATCTCAAGGTAAGCACCACCTTGGGAGACTGAACTGAACGTATTGCTATCTTGGAAGAACTGAAAACATATCGATCACCTCTTCCATGCTCCTCTAGTCGTACCAAATCGCATTCATCCCGAAGCCCGGTTCTGGGATGCGACACCGTGCAACGCGCCCGAGGAACTCGTCTTTCCACCGATATATTTCGATCCACCCCTCCTGGTCGTCTGTGATGGCCAGCCATTCTTCGCTCCAGTCGCATGGCACCACCGCATTGCTGTGTCCACCGCTCGTCGGCGTTGGGTTCAAGCATATCTGTTCCTCGATCGAACCGCAGTCTCGCAGCCGGAACGCCGCGATATAACCCTGCAGGTTGAAGCTGTTGGCTCGGCTAGTCGCGAACAGATACCGCCCCGATTTCGTCAGCGCGCAGACGTCGCTGCGGTACATGGTGTCGTGGTTTGGAATGCCCGGCGGTATCAGCGGGTATGAGTGATGCGTGTACACGGGCATGTGCGTACTGGGGTCGATGACGTACTCGCAGAGCCTGTTACCGGCTTCCATGAGCGCGTACAGGTACTGGCCAGACGGATGCATGGCCACCCATCGTGGATGGTCCTTGGAATCCGGCGCATCCACACTGCCCACAAGCTCCACCTCGCCAGATGACGCTTTCTTATGAACCCACAGCTTGTTTGCCTTCAGGTCTGCCGAGTATAGGTATGTCTCTGTTGGGTCGAATACCATGCCGTGGATACCCGTGTTCGACTGGTAGGGGAAGTTCTGGACGTTATCGGCGAGTGCGCCTGACGATGAGACCGAGAAGACAGATCCATGCCCGGCATGGGAGTAGAAGGGATTGCAGTAGACGGCATAAGGGGGTTGTTTCGCGGCAAGCAGGAAGATGGCACGTGTGTTAGTCGTAGCTAAACTCGCTTGCGCTGGAGTCCGGGATTCCCACGTTAGATTTATTGACAATAGACCGGAGCGCTGGGATGAGATATTGGCGTTGGCATGTTGGCTTACGGTCGTGATTCATTGGGTGTGAGGCTTCATGTACGATCTCAGTCGGGCCTTTGACGGAAAAACTAGACCATTTCTTCATGGCTGCGCCGTAGATATTCTTCTTAGCATGCTGAAAGGAGGCACTGTGAGCCAGAGACACGACAGGGCAGATATGCGACTCGGGGGCTCTAAGCTTACATCGAAGGTCATCCATGAGATTGGCTCATCGTGAGGGATCTCTGTTCGCTTGACCAACTCCAGCGTCAACTTTTCGTCGTCGAAGGCCACGGTGAATATGGCGCCCGGAGGCGTCCATGTCCCTATCATCAAGTGATGAAGCGGCATCTTGGCTTGTGTGTAGAAGCTACGTGAAACCTCTCTGAGCGGAGAAGTCACTCGCAGCATGCAGGTAAACTTTCAAAGGCGTGTGGAATATGATGTAACTAAGTTCGATGTTTGATATCTCGTGAAACCACGGGCACGATCATGCAGTAGGGTACACCAGATGATGCAAACCAGCCAACGCTAGGATCCATGCGCTCACAATCTCAAGGTCTATTCTCTCGGATGGTTAGGAGAGAATATAACGACGATAGCTTCTCCAACGGCACGAAGTGCCCAGGGTAACTGTTCTCTTCTTAAGAGATCCCCGCACCAGACCGACAAACACAAATGCCTGACGAATTATGTTTGTACCATTGATCGCGGGGAAAGTCTTGGAGCTATCCAAGCTACCCCTGGCTCTGCCCTGGCTATCTACTGAATAGAGTTGGGGTTGGTGGAGCTGATCAAGGACCGGATCAGTCTGTGGAGAAAAAGAAGCTCTGCAGAATGACGAGTAGCATCCAGTTCGGCACCAGTGGCGGCATCTGGGGTTGTCTTCGCGGGTCAATTTAGGGCAAACGCTTGCGAATGAAGCGCAGTCTGGGATGGTCGACCACACTGGCGGAATGCGGTTTCGGTATCTCCGTTTCCAATATTACCATTGCCAGACTCTCCCGGGTAAACGCTTTCCAAGTTCTACTTCCCCACTAGATCCTGCAGGCTACCACCATGATTACTGCAACGGCTGCGATGTTCCTGTCTGTCTGTATCAATGCGACTAGCATGAGAAAGCTCTTGCTGGACCCTGAATCATCATGGCTTTTTCTTGATTCCTAGGTTCATAGGTACCCCTTTGGAATGTAAAGGAGAACCGAACAAGTTCTAGTTTCGGCGCAGAAAGACGTCGAAAACCTGGCTCTCCCACCAAGGTACTCTCACCCGATTTGGGTCAGCCGGAGCATCCATGAATGTTGATGACTCGCGCGGATCGCATGGTTGAGTTTTTACTAAGGGCGATATTTCACCCGCAGAGGACCGTGAGATGATGCCGATCCACCACCGGCGGTAATGGACAATGGCGGGGTTCACCACCTCCTATACTGAGGCCCCTACTATTGACTACCTATTCGTTGTGAATGGGAGTGCAAGATGAGACAAGCAGTTAAATAAATATGCCGACTGCCAGTCATGTTGTCGTTTACCTTGTTCTCTCTTCGTCCATCTTCATCAACTACATGTCCTACTAGTAGCCCCAACCTTCTCCCCACGTGGTATTCTTCATATTGTCACCAGCTTCATTCATATTCTTCACCCAGCTAGATTTCACGATGGCGCCAGCGGCTACCGGTGTGTCTAACGCCGCACAGGCTCCCCAACCTTCGAGATTCGATCCCACATTTACCCAGCATGTCCTTGACACCATGGGCCCTAACGTGACGCCTCGCAACCGCCTGGTTCTGGGCGCTCTGTTACGGCATCTCCACGACTTCTCCCGCGAGGTTGAGCTGACTATTGAGGAGTGGATGTCTGCTGTTCACTTCGTCAACGACGTTGGTCGTATCTACGCCGAATCCAATAAGACGAGAAACGAGGCTCACCGTATTTCCGACATTCTGGGGCTCGAGACGTAAGTATCTGTAGTATATTCATACTCTTCATCCCGACCATCAGCGATGAATAATGCTGACCCTCGTTTTCAGCCTCGTCGATGAGATCGCCCACAAGATCGTCTCGGACACGGGCGTCGACCCGACCTCCTCGGCCATTCTCGGGCCCTTTTGGTCGCCCAACGCCCCGTTCCGTGAGAACGGACAGTCCATCATCCAGGATCCAGCTCCCAACGCCCGGACATGTAAGATGCACGGCGTCATCACTGACCTCGTCACCGGCAAACCCATCCCCAACGCCGTCTTCGACATATGGCAGGCGTCGGCCAACGGCAAGTACGACTTCCAGGATCCCGACAACCAGACCTCCAACAACCTACGGGGCAAGTTTCGCGCCAACGAGGAGGGCAAGTACTGGTTCTACTGCTACCACCCTACGGCGTACTCGTTGCCCACAGACGGTCCTTCCTACCAACTATTGCAGATGATGGACCGTCATCCTATGCGTCCCGCCCACATTCACATCATGGTAAGTTCGAATATCGTATTCGCGACAGTGGCCTTCTTTGCGGTCTATTGCTAATGTCGCCCCTTTCAGGTCACACACCCCGAATACAAGGGCTGCACCACGCAGCTGTATCCCAAGGACGACCCCTGGTTGGTCACCGACACCGTGTTTGCCGTCAAAGATGACCTGGTCGTCAATTTCAAGCCTCTGCAAGGTGACGACAAGGCTGAACTGGAGCTCGACTTTAACGTCATCCTGGCGCCCAAAGATTACAAGGGTAAATTGATCTAAACTACGTTGAGAGAATCATTGAAGTAATAACTCGGCTGTGTAGGCTTGACGCAGCCGAGGTCCAAGTTATGAAGAGTTATGGTTGTATTAGTGAGATGGATACTAGGCGCCATGGTTCGTGAGTAGGGAGACCGATCCATACATATATGATGATGAACTGGCGCCTGGGCGATTGGATGGCTAGTCGCTCTGTCTTTTGCATAGCATTGTATTTATAAGAGGCATAGTCGGCGCATTTTGGGTTTATCTCTGGGGGGCTTAAATATGCGATTTATAGTTGGTATCCAAGCTAGTGGTATAAGACATTAATCTCAGTCTCATACTTCTCATGACCTTGTCTTGGAAATGTATGCTGTGGCAGATTGCTAGACCTTCACATTAACTAATCCGTACACCTCATGAGCCGACCGTCCAGGTCCTAACGAGACTGAACTTTTAAACAGGATGTGGTTTAGGACTGGGTTTATCTGAGGGTTCTTCATTCTTGTTTGCATAGCTGCACCGAAAAGTTTTCTCATACCTGATACATACGTGATAAGCATAGTACAGTACTATCGAAAGACGGTAAGAAGTGACCGGTCAATCGTTAAGCATCAACCATCAACCATCATATCATTCACTGCAAGATCATCTCGTCTCCATGGAGCATAGCCAGAGCCAAGACGATATCTCCTAACTCCTTCACGAGCATCTCAACTACTAGTAGTCTGCTCCTACATCATCATAGTTCATAGTATATAGCATGCCAAAAAACGAAAGATTTAGCTTACCTACCTACCTTACCTTAACTAGTGAAAGACAAGCCTAGATCATATTTTTTTTGTTTTGTTTTGTATCGTAAAAAGGCGGCCCCTCCTCCTCTATTGAACACGCAATAATCGTCGCGGCAAGTGGTGGAATCCGTTCCATGGCCAAGAACCCGGCGTGCTCTTCTACCGTTTTCCGCAGCCAAAGGAACGAACTCTCATGAAAGAACAAGGCCGATTTCACTATCCCAGTATTTCACCTCGAGCTACCGTAGTCTGATTCTCGTGGACGCTCAATCTAGCCAAGCGGGAGGTAATACTCCTCACTCCTCACCTCACACTCTAGGGCCTAAGTAAATGAGTGAGTGAAGCAGCTAGATAATGACACAAAGTTCTTCTAGTCAGGTGTCGTCAGATACGGATACGTGGAGTTATCGAATAATTAGTCGACAGAAAACCTGAATTCGATTCTGTTCTTTATACTCTCACATTTCGGGAGAACACTTGTATGTATTTTTCCACCAGAGATGCAGAGAGAAGGAGAAGATATGGGAGCACAACTTGATAACTCGCGATGTCTGATACTATTAATAACTTAGGATGATCTCGCATTGGCACATACATAGAGGTATTCAAGAATGGAAGAAATATGACATGAAGATGTCGGTGCGTGCGGTAATGACTGTAGTTATGGGTTTTGGACCAATATTATCTAAATATTTACATAATCTAGCAACCACTCTTGTGCCAATGTATTGGCTCACCTGGCATAGACCTGACCTGCAGTTACCAACGAACCTTCACCAATCTTTCCTCACACAATTACCATTGATTTGAGCTTCCCTACGGGGGGCTAGCCTTTTGCTCTTTTAGTCTTATAGGTTAGTTAGATAATATGCTATTGTCGTGTAATTAAGCACATGGCTACCGTACCAAAAAGTCCGGTAGAAAGCGTATACTCGTCTTGTCTTATCCGATTGAGTTACCTTTGTAGTCCGATGTTATACGCTCGCTTATTAGGCGAAAGCGCCAACGATAGACATGCCAACAGCTAATTGGAGCATGTTAGTCAGACGTCTGTCTAGGTAGGTTTCTTTCTCTCTCAAAGTTCTTATTGTAGAATAAAATAGATAAAATAACCACATACCGCCAGCCAGCACATATGTAAAAGCAATTTTCTTATCCTTCGTGGTCAGTTCTCGGCTTGATTCCTCGGACAGGAAATCTTCAGCAAGTAGATCCACCAAGGCGGCGTAGATCAGAAGACCGGAAGAGCTAAAAAATCTTGTGTGAGCGAGTTGACAGACAAATCTTGTGACGTGGGCATTTCGACATTTACATTGCATTGAAAATCCCGACTATAATCAGGCCGAAGGCACTGTTCGGGTCGTAGCTGCTGCGTGTGGCTAGTCCAATGGCCTGTCCGATCGGAGCCGTGGTACCGAATGCAAAGACTAGGAGCCATGGCCGGACTTCAATACGAAGAGTCAGTAATTTAATCTTCTCGGTCAAACCTCGCCGTATTGTTTTAGTATAATGCAGAGCTTCTAAGACGAGAAGCTCGCCCGAATAGGAGTAGATTGCCGTTTTGGGTCACTGCCAAAAAGATGTGACCAAATTACGAGAATTACTCACTGCTTCCTTTGGGGTATGGTACGGCCGCGATTCGTGAGCCCAGCCCGAGGCCTTCAAACATCTGGTGGAACAGGATAGCAACAAGCAGGACGACGAAACCATCGATGGTGATTGAGACCGTCATCCCCACGAACACAGAGTGGAAGAGGATTCCGCCTTCAAGTAATGTAATGTTCACTTCAAGCAGTCATAATCAGCAATTGCTCCCTTCGTAAATATGTAGAGGTTCCGAAACCACTTGAAGCTTCTAAGACGTAGAACAAAGCATGGATGGGGGTCCTGCTCCAAAGCCTGGCCTAGAGAGAGATGAGAGAGAGATACCCCGAACATCACTTACTAGACATCTTCTTGTATACAAGAGGATCGACGGGCTGGCCTTCTTCGTCCCACAATGGATTTTCACTGATCACGATCTCTGCCTTGTCCTGGCTCGACTGAGCCACGGAGGACTTGATCGTATTCATCATTTCTAGTCGCTGGCGGACATATTGCTCGTAGAAAACGATGAACCAGGGTGGCATTTCACTCGGGGGAAGATTGAGATCAGCCTCGGCATTGGCCAATGAAACCTGTTGCTGAGTCCGATTCTTTTCGTCATAAAGCTTCTTTGCCATTTTCTTTTCGTAGTTCACACTATCCGTTTCGAAACTGCTACGACCAGAGAACCGTCGTGGCCGTGGTGGAGAGACGGTAGTGCCTCCCACACCAGCAGGTGCTGTCTCAAAACCTCGAGCGCCGCCATGGGAATGCCCGCCCATTTTGTTATTCATCCACATCTCGATGACGAACAACGTGAAAAGTGATGCCATCATGATGACTCCAGGGAGGGGAGGATACTGAACGGTGAATAGATCTGGCAGGCACGGATCTGATAGGCTGAAGAATGCCGTTGGAAGAAGCTGTTCAGATGACCAATGAGTTGAAGCCAATGAGGCGAGGAGACATCAGCTTACATGGACGAACGCTGTAGCTATGAGTACACCAGTACCAAAATGTTTACAGGCGAAGAACACTTTGGATGGAACTTTGAGCCAGCTAATCTTCTTAGCCGCAACTGGGAAGCCGGCCCCTTGAGAGTAGTCTTCTTAGCGAACGCATCTGTGAGTAATTCGAAGATCATTCTCGTACCAAAAATCGAGGCAGCTAAGACGAGAACTACAGATAAACGAGGTAGTCAGCTAAGCGACTTCCCATTGGTCTCAACCCTTTGTACTGACATAGTCCAACTGTATGTAATGCAACGTCGTATACAACTTCTTCTCCTGCTTGGCCAACGGTGCCACAGACAGGTTTTGCCATATTTTCTGCCATGATGATAAGTCTCCTTCTCGACCTATCAAATTAAAAGATAGTGTATGATAAAAGAATGGACTAGTCGAGAGCCAGCGACTAGAGGTAGAACGTAGGAGAAGCTACTCCGGGTAGGGCAGATGGTATATGTCGTCCCGCGACATGTGATTCTAAGAAGAAGGAAGGAAGGAAAGACGAAGTTAAGTCTACCGACGCCAAGAACATATAGCTTATGAACCGAAAGGAGGGATGGAACAAACAAGAGAGATGAGAAAAGAAACCACATCCCAAATGCAGTGTAAGTCTGAAGGCCGGCCAAGAACAGCAAGCTCGTTGGTTTTAGAACGCATTGTCGTGATGACTTACTTGATCATGTGGTAATCTTGACGGTCACCGATAATCCTCGTTGTATAGAGAAGATATCAAGCGATCTTCACTCGACCTTCTTGCTCTTCCCGGCCGAGACACAATAAGTCGAATACTGCGACATTCTCCATTGTGTCCTGGTGGAGTCTATGTTGCAAGATAAGATCATGAAGTTTTCTTCTCGTTGCTATATTATCCATGGGTGTATTTCGTACCCCCCTGGAAGTTGAAATGGAGACTAAGTAGCCAGAAGCAACCCAACCGAATATGAACTCGGGTTTACAACATGATTCTGTTCGTGTGACTCGAAAGAGAGCGGCCTTGTACTATAGTGAGGATGGGATGATGATAATGATGTCCACGCTCTGTGCATGATCGTCAGAGGATTTCAAGCTGTCGGTCATAACGCAATGGATTCTTGTAGATAGGGAGTCACAGAGCTGTGTTCGAAAGCGAAGATAGCGCCAAGAAATGACTGATGAGAAACCAGAATGTTCCAGTATCAGGCTAGTCACAGGCAGCTTGATATTCCTCAGCGTTTCAGAGGTTCTTGTGGTTCAACGAATATAGTCCAACCAATCTTCTAAGCTGGAAGCCGAAAACATGATCAGCGTTGACGAGTGCTGAGTTAAGCAGAGTCACGACGACGGCAACCACTTACAAGCTGATTGTAGATGCCGAGGCGCATCACGGGCGGCTGAATATTTCCCGAGACAAACAAGTCTTGGCTGCTTACCACGTCCCGATCAGTGCCTTGACATCTACGTGATATTAAGCTGCCGGGTAGGTGAACGCATTGTGCTACAACCCGACCTGCTCGGCAACCGGACAGTCCGCCTGCTGCGATTTGGCCATGGCCGGTCGGAGAATTCTGGTCTTGAAACAAGCGCCAAGTATTTTAAACATCAGATGTCTGTATCTGCATAATGTCAGAGTGGAAAAATAGGGCGACTTGACGCTCTAAGCAACGTCAATCAATATATGCAAACAACCTAGTGGTTACATCTTTGGGTGATATATTGGTAAGACATGTAGAATTAGGCGTCACGATGTCGGTTCTCAATGCGTACAAGCCACATACTGCCTGGGGGAAGGGACACGCGCAGTATCCCTGTTCTGTTGCTCCAAATTAGATCTGCCATGGAATACGCATGATGGAACTGATCTACCGCCGCGACACCGTGCAGTCCAACCGCGGCTACATAGGCTGGCTGTACTTTGAATGGCTGTTGCTCTGCGGCGCCGCTGATACGCAGCTACTAAATATTCACTGGAGGTCAACCGGGTCCTAGCAAACTGATATGTTCAAGTATTAACGAGGGAAACCATCCAATTTCCCCAGATCGGCAGTGGGTATATTTCAACAGTAAGAGACTGTGCACTTACCTTCATTTGCTCTGTCTTCCAAGTTGCAAGTTCATTTTCTTATATTCGCGAGTACAATATATTCCAAACTATCGCTTCATTGCACAACACTACCCAGAAGATAGGCGCGTAACACATTTCTACACCCGGTCCTGGGATACTCGTTGGAGAATAAAGTGTAGTTTTCCTCAGAGCGGGATGAGAAAGCCATTGCTGGTATATAAGATCCTCCCTCCATTATCAGATCGGCTGACGTTGGCTAAAAGACAGTATTAGTGAAGCCGACAAGCAGATGGCGTCTCAAGTCGAAAAAATCGTAGTAGCGACACCAATACAAGAGGTGCTCGCATCGTACGAGGTCAAAGGAATAGAGAATGAACATATGTCCACCGAGAATTCGGAGTCGCCTATTCAACGTGGTGTCGAAGCCGATCCGGCAGATCCTTTAGATCTCGGTCGTCACCGCCGGGATAATGTTACAAAACACCAGTTGAAAATTGATTATCCCAATGGAAATCAAAGAAAGATCAAGAAGTTTTACACTCGACAGAATGAGCTCATTGACCGGTTTTTGGGCGCCGAAGATGAAGAACGTCTTCAGGTTGAGGAAGACGCCCGCACTGGGCCCAAAATCAAATTTGCCGTCAATGCGTCCTTTGCGGTCAACTTTGGCCTCTTCGTCATCCAAGTATACGCTGCTGTATCGACTGGGTCATTATCGGTAAATTGACCCATTGGTGCGAAGCTCCCACCCCGCTGGCTCTGTTAACTAGGAGAAAAGCTCTTCGCCACTACTGCAGATGCCTTTGTACGTGCCTATAGCTCTTGTGTTGAGTGGCTTCTCGTTAACCGGCGTTTAGGTGGATCTCGTCTCATCTTTCATCATATGGATAACCTCGCGTCTGGCCGCAAAACCTAGCGTATACAAATATCCAGTGGTAGGTGTCTTCAAGAAAGAAAAGCCAGGGGTAATTCCTCATGGAGTAATAGGGCCGCACAAGGATCGAGACGATAGGCATCATCCTGTTCTGCTCACTGCTCACTACAGTGGCCGTAGAATTGCTCGTAAGTCATGTGTATCCAACGGGCTAATGTACTTTCCCTGGTGCTCGGTATCTCTGACCGCCTGGTGGTAAAGATTGAGTCAATACGGACTCTTGTAGAAGGGCCTCGGCCCTCAGAGCCCCTTCAGATTATACCATTGACGTTTGTGGGTGTAGCCAGTAAGTGCGTTCGTGAGAAAACTTGCCAATGATGCTGACCGCAACGTCCAGTTCTCGCTAAAGGCAGTTTGATGCTTTATTGTCTTGCATACCGCAGGTTTCCATCCGTCCATGTTTTCTTCGTAAGTGAATATTAGCTTGTGGCAAAACCGTAGACTAACGTAGAGCAGATCGACCACCGAAACGATATCATCGTCAACGCTTTCGGGTTGACCTTGTCCATCATCGGAAGCCGGGTGGCCTGGTTTGTAGATCCCTTGGGTGGCATTCTCATCGCACTCTTAATCCTGTTTTCTTGGGTGTCCAATGCATTTGAACAAGTGTGGCTTCTCGTAGGCAAATCGGCGCCGCGGGGCTTCATTTCCAAGCTCATCTACCTCGCCTTGACTCATGACTCTCGGATCCTTAAGGTCGACACGGTAAGCCTCTACAGAAATATACACCTATAATTCATGAGCTGACGAGTCGTAGTGCCGGGCTTACCACGCCGGGCAGCGATACTACGTAGAAGTCGATGTCATCATGGACACGGACACGCCTCTGAAGATTTCGCATGATGTCAGCCAGTCACTCCAAAAGAAGTTTGAAGGTTTGTTTGTTTCCACCGAGAAAAAGACCGACGCAAAAGTATGGAGAGGCTAAAGACGAGGCAGGATTGAATGATGTCGAGCGAGCATTTGTTCATGTGGACTACGACGACAAACACGATCCTCACGAGGAGCACAAACAACTTTACAAAGCGAAGACTGAAAGTCGGAGTCTCAAAGATGTACTGCTTTTTAGAAGAAAACAGGGACAAGCAATTGTGGAAGGCCGCATAGAAGGTTCATGACGAGATTAATGAAGGCTAGAAGCATACAATTGGGCTCTAACGTTGATAGTGGACGACGGGAAGTAAGGAGAAAGCGGTAGAGGCAAGACAGTAGGGTAGGGGGAATGGTAGTAACTGCTATCTGTTGCTTATAGGATCGTGCGAATGGTTAAAGTTGTATACTAAGCAAAAAGTAGTTACACGGTTGATTGTCTTTTTTGTTCATGCTGATACTTGCAATTATGCCTGTACAGATGTGGCTCAAGCATGTCTACAGTACCTATGTAGATGTGGCTAGATAATACCTAGGTAGGTAGATAGTGGTTCTAGGTACAAGGTTAGATACTTAGGTACCTACCTTGTAAGCGGAGCTTGTCTACTGTAATGAAAGCTCCGGAGCGGGCCGGCGGGACTTGTTGGCTGTACCGACTTTTTTCGACAGAATAGCTCGTACGATCTTAAGTCAGCTCTCGTCTCTTCCCTTCTCACTACCTTTGGAGCATGATTTCGCTCGACCGCATGCTAACATGTCTCTGCTGATACCTGGCATGCGTTTTATGGCCCTCAGGCCATCGAGTGCGCAGTTTGTCTGCCGCCAATGCCTCCGCCAACAGTCCTCCGCGGCACCATCGCGTATCCTCCAGTCCTTGCGACAATCCCGCCGCCATGCTACCACGACAGCCACGACGACATCGACGACATCAAAGACATCAACGAAAAGACCGGCGATTTCACCTGCTTTCTTCAGCACAAACTCCAACGCTGCTATGAGTACAGCGACAAAGACCGCCAGTCAAGTATCGAAGCGCGCTTTCCCCGACACAAGCTCCAAGTCGGTCGCATACTGGCTCCTCGGAAGTGCAGCTAGTGTCTTCGGTATTGTAGTATTTGGCGGTCTTACGCGCCTGACTGAATCAGGGTATGCTCCAAGAGACTGTCAGGAAATCCAGGGACCCTGCTGATTTGGCCATTTCCTCAATATTAGCCTTAGTATAACAGAATGGAAGCCCGTTACCGGCTCTCTCCCACCTCTAACCCAGCAGGACTGGGAATCCGAATTCGAAAAGTACCGAGCGTCGCCCGAGTTTAAGATGCTGAACTCTCATATGGACCTGGCCGAGTTTAAGAAGATCTACTACATGGAATGGACACACCGCCTCTGGGGAAGATTTATTGGCCTCTCCTTCGTCATCCCCACTGCCTACTTCATCGCCCGTCGCCGCGTCTCCGTTCCCATGGTTTGGAGCCTCGTCGGAATATCCGGTCTCATCGGCTTCCAGGGCTTCATCGGCTGGTGGATGGTGAAGTCTGGCTTGAAGGATGACTTGTTTGCTCCCGGTTCGCACCCGAGGGTGAGCCAGTACCGACTCACAGCTCACCTTGCTACCGCTTTTGTATGCTATTCTTGGATGCTGCTTGCCGGTCTCAGTATACTCAGGACACGACGTCTTCTCGCCAACCCGGACGCCACCATCAAGCTTATCAAAACACTAAGGCTTCCCGCCATGATTTCTTTCCGAAGGTCTGTAACGGCGCTCACCGCCCTGGTCTTCACCACTGTGCTTTCAGGAGCCTTGGTCGCTGGCCTTGATGCTGGTTTGATCTATAATGAATTTCCTAAAATGGGGCTTGGGTTGACACCACCAGCCTCCGAATTGTGGGATAAGTTCTATTCGCGCAAAGAAGATGGATCTGACTTATGGTGGAGAAACTTGCTGGAGAACCCGAGCTTGGTGCAGTTAGACCATCGTATTCTTGCGACAACAACTTTCTGCTCCATCCTTGCTCTCTTCGCTTTCTCTAGGAGAGGCCGTGTCTCCACTGTAATGCCTAAAGATGTACGCAAGGGCGTGAATGGTCTGGTCCATCTGGTTAGCCTCCAGGTTGCACTAGGAATCAGTACCCTCATATACATAGTGCCCGTTCCATTAGCAGCAGCACACCAGGCCGGGGCCCTCGCGCTACTGACAGGAGCTCTGGTACTTGGTCATCGGTTGAGGGTCCCTAGCTCAGCTATTCGCGTACTTGAGAAGCAGCTATTCGCCAAGGTCAAGCAGTGACATCTACTTGCGTGGCATTTGTAACTTTATACCAACCATTGAATGTACTATGTATTATATGTAGATGCAACATAGATTCTCACTTCAATTTCAGCACAAATCTGACACAGGGATCTTAAAGCTGCGTCATAGCCAGTACATCATCCTTTCCACGGCCAAGGGGGATGATGAAAGGGGGGTTTGACGTACGAAATAAGGCGCGTTATCTATCGAATGAAGTTAGGGTATATCTATTCTCGTATATAAAGCATGGAATTTTAATATGAGAGGCTCTATCCCACTATCCCGATACCGGCCTTCTGCACCTATCTTCCTGAGACAAAGAAATTCATCTCTTGGATGTTGTCGCGTTGATAGGAAAACTTAGCCGCTTATCCTGAACAGATCATCCATAACCAAACTTTGAAGAAAGAGAAATTCTACTTGAATATTGGGGATAATAGACCTTAGGTAATAATACCCCAATGGCATCTAGGTATCTTTCAATTTACTTCGTTTAGTTTTAGGTGTTCGATACTTCGTGCAAGTGTTCATAAAGGATGCATGCGTGCAACCTATTTTTGGCTGCGGTGAGACAAGTAGCATTTGCTATCTTACAAGGGACAACGATCCGTGTTTACGCGCCAGCAGTCTTCTTACTGTAACACTGCATTACAACCCTTACCACGTGGAAGTCATCTGAACTCCGGACGACTCTGATAGGGCACCTTTGTCTGCAACTTGGATGCATTACCCCGCCGAGCTGAACTGTTCCCCCCTGGGCACTGAGCGGCAACTACACTGACTTGCATGTCTTCCCGGCTAACAAGGCTTATTTTGTTTCTTTTATTGGGTTCTTGATAAAAGATATCGTCACGAGTTGACATCCCCTGGCCCGAGTGTTATCGGCCCCTCATATGCATTCTGTTGGAGCAAAGTATGGAGTACCTTCACTTACCATAGTTTCTGGTCATATCTCTCGACTCACCAAGGTCGTCTATCACAGTAGAAAGCCCTAGAAAGACAAGGCAGGGCTGAGCAACATTGCTCAAGGGGAAGGTACTTAAACGAAAACCACGGCTCCTATCAAGCCACAAAGATGGTGGTCCTGCCATAGCCTCTGACCCTCAAACCCCTGACAGTATCATGGTGTGACTGAGAGCTGAAGATGCAGGCCTCCCAGTCTCATGTATCATGACAGACCCGAATAGGTAGGTAGGTGGGAAGAATGACTTAAATAACGGTTCGCAGACGTTTTTGCACGAGCGGATCCCCCCAGCTTAACGCTGTCTCTTAGTCGATTGATACTCCTTTGGCACGCGCGAACAGCTTTTGGATCTCTCTCCAATATGAGTTTTGGCGTGAGTTTCGGCGATCTCGTGCTGGCGTCTACGCTGGCCTGGAAAGTGTACAAGGCCTGCAAGGATTCGGGCGAGAGCTTCCAGAGGCTGTCGGGCGAGGTCGCGTCGCTACATGTCGTTCTCAAGGAGACGGAGGATTATCTTGGCGAGTTTCCAGACCTTGATACATCCCGCGTGAACCGACTTCGGATCCTCACCGACGGCTGCCATGATACTCTCAAAGACCTGCAGAAGCTGACGCAATCTTACGATAACCTTGGCACCCAGGTTCAGGTTCGTGCGCGATACCTTGCAAACTCTCTTTCGCACTTACGTTTCCGATGTTATTCACTCTGGCACATGTCATCGTTATGTCCTTCTAGGCCAGCTCGACGTCGAGCCTGGCCGTTGGTGGCCAACATGAATTATCTAACTGATTGAGTAGAGAACTTGGGATCGTTTTCGCTTTGGACTTGAAGATCTGGCAGATATAAGGTCGCGGCTCGGTAAGTGAGATATACCTAGAGTTGCTGCTTCGTCACTTTTTGGCTATTGCCGGATGAGGAGACCTGCTTTAAGGGCTAGTTTTCACATGTTGAAAAGACTGCATGGCTCCGAATGACGTTTAGAGATGGCTTAAGGGAGAAGATACTGACTCTAGATGTTGCAGTTAGTAATGCGACCCTGTTAACAGCTTTCAACAGCTCATTGATCAAGTTCGTAGGCCGTTCATGCATGAAATGAGCGCTCCTTCGTACGAAGCTGACTTTTCTGCTCAAGCTCCTCTACGACTCGGATCGAGAAGCGACTCAACAAGTTCATCTGTGAGGTCCGCGCCGGTTACCGAGAAGGCTCCGTGGTGACAACCCCCGGTGTAGCCGAGACGATTGAATCACCAGATGTATGGCAACAGCTGCGACGGGAGCTTGAAGATGTCGGCATCAGCCCTGTCGTGGTAGAAGAGAACCATGAATACATAGTTGAGTGGATGAAGACAGCACTGGCCCAAGGTCTAATGGACGAAGACGATCCGACCGAAGTAATAAACCCACTGCATCCGCAGCACTCCGACTCCGGGTACGGGGGGAGTACCGTCTTCTCCACGGCCGCGCTCAGCGTCGCGAACGAGGAGTTCGAGGAGGAGCTGCGCAAGAAACAGGCCAATAGGCCGATTGAAGACATGTTGACACCACTCCAGGCGGAGAGTTTAGAACTTTCGGTTCGGAAGAAGTCTCTGACGGACCCCATGAGACTGATCAAAAAGTTGTTCGTGAAGAACACGGCAATTATTCAGGCGGCAAGCGACGGCGACATCCAGAAAGTCGCTAAGCTGCTCAGCCTGGGATGCAACATAGACGCGACTGAGAGATGGGGGTATGCAAACTGCCTCTCTTCTGTTTGCTCTTTTTTTTCTTTCTTGTGTCAATATTAACGGCCGGAGCGTAGCTGGTCAGCACTTAGCATGTGCGCATACGGCGGACATCTTGCCATTGCCAAACTCTTATTAGAGCAAGGCGCATCTCTAGACATTGTCGATGTCGACGGCGATACCCCATATCACCTAGCCACGACGCGTGGCCATTCAGAAATTGTTACACTGTTTGATGAAGTTCGTGCAGAGAGAGATCGTCTGGCTCGAGAACAGGACCGCGAACCAACAATGTGAGTGGTGCACACAAGTCACAACTCACAGTGGGTGTGTATATTCTTGAGCTAATGACAGATGATCCTCATTAGAGGTGTCGTTATGGAGAGATGAGGAAATCTTGTCTTGCCAGGCCCTCTCTCGTACTATAATAACAAGGAATTCGTCGATAGCATCAGTTGGTTGAACAACAGGGCAAAAACTCGGGGTCCTCTGAAACGGCGATTACAGGATTTTTGAGGGGGGTTTTCGCAGTTTCTGTGTTACCATCTGCGCATCCTGTATGACAATTATTTTTAGATGCTAATAAAGTAGTCGGCACATATCTTAGTCGTTTCTATCCATTAACATTTCAATGACTCTCTAATACATCTCTAAGTCTAGCTAATCTTGTATCTACTCTCATCGGTGGGCTGGCAGAGAGATTGGGTAAAGACGGCATCTTAAAGATACTACCTATACAACTTTTATGATCCGAGTTGCCGAGATAATCTAAAGTCCAATTGGCCGGTACTTCCATGTTCCCCTATAGGGCTGCATGAAACTGACGTGGTAATCTTCGCCTCATTTAAAAGGAAAGCTGACGATAGACTCTAGTGTAACGAGCGCACAGCCCCTGCGGCCGCATAGTGGGGAGCAGTACCGGGTTTCCAGGACTCGCGGCTAAATTTATCTCAACTTTATATACACAGACTCCATAATGAGGTCCTAAGAGGATAATGAGATGGATCCTTCTCATTATTAGCTAGCTGTCGCCCTGCTGTGCCATACTGTATTTGTCTCCCCCGTCTCGCCTACGAATACTAGGACTTAGCTTATATGTGGGACATGAGGAGACATGAGACGTATCCTGCGCCTTGGCTCGTCGGTTCCTTCGCCGTTGAAGATCATATATGGGTTTTGGTCTGAGGTGATGACAGATGGAAAGCCTTGCCAAAGGCCGCAATGCCACAAATGGCATCGCTTACCAGTATGCTGGCAGTGTTTCATAATCTTACAATGAATCCCATTAAATTGTCAAGGATACGGCCCTGGAAAGGGTAAAATAGGATTTTCTCGCAGTCTTGCTTGGTAAATACCTAACCTACTTCCTAAACTCCTCGTCAAAAGCAATGAGATTCTCGCTCAAGGCTTGCTGCTCGGCTTATTAGACAAGTGATGGATAGCGATCTAGCGCTGTATAATGCGGTTGTGAGGAACGCACCGCAAGATCCTTTCCTACCAAGGGAGTCGGAGTACGGACCGAGTTTTCTCGACAGTTCGGCATGTCTCTGCGCGCTCCAGCAAGTCGAGGAAGGCGACGGCCAGAGAGCAGAAAATGGTGATGCGGCCTGGCAATGTATCGGAAACCAGACGCAAGGAGTGTATGAGGTGACCACGGGCAAATGGTTCAAGAGCTTGCACGGCGGAAGCAGGACTAACTTCCCTATCTACGATGCCTCGAACGGTCCAGATACTGACAAGGCCTTGACATGGGACGATGGCAAGAATACCTTCGTGGATGCCGATCTCAACGGACTTACGCCTTACGATAAAGCCTGCACTGGTGTCAACCAGACGACATTCTCCACGGCCTTTTATGGAGTTCTTGCCGAAAAGGCAAGGGGAGATACACCCGTCTCTGCCGCTCCTTGTTGGCTGCCGGGTGGTGTTCCTGTTGAAATCCAGAATGCGACTTCTTGGGCCTCTACCGGCTGCCCAACGGGTTTCTTATGTTCGTTCTCCCTGCAGCTCGTTTAAATATACGTTGCTAACAACGCACAGGCACAAACAATACGGTGAACTCGCTCCCCCAGTACTGCCCGCCGATCACTTTGTGCCAGGTCTCCAGGCTGTCAGGTGAGGTTTGCACGTTCGATGGCAAGAATATTGGTATGGGTCCTTTTGAACCTGTTGTCTGCCAGCAAGGATATTATTGCCCCAATGAGCTCAACGGCCGTGAGATGCTCCCTTGTCCGGCCGGCACATATTGTCAACCGGGTGCCCCAACGCCAACTCCATGTGCTGTGGGAAGTCGTTGTCCGGAGATGTCCACGAGTCAGGTCTTCTTCATCCCTCTCTTTCTTCTCCTAGTCCTCGACGTGATTATAGCCCTGGCACTAGTCTGGTATGTCGTACGCAAGAGGTTTCGGAACACGAGACAATCGCATGGCTTAGCCAAGTCGAAGGGCATCAGCGCCATCTCGGCTACCATGACCGGCTATAAGGAGCTTCCCGATGAGGCGGATCACGATCACGATCACGAGAAGATGCAGATGAGTGCGACATATATACCACTAAGGTCGGATAACTGGACGGGATTTGAAGCTACGCTCGACATACCCATCCCCGTAAGCTCCTTAGACATGGGGGCGTATGACATGAACCTCACGCCCGAGGTCCGAGCCTTCGTCGATTCGATGCGAAAGGCAACAGATGCCTCGCAACTCGGTCTATCCTTCACTTACACCGACCTGAGCTTCCAGCCCAAGGGCGCCCCGCGGCCCATTCTTCAGAACGTTACGGGGTCGATAGAACGAGGCTCCCTTACAGCTGTCATGGGTGGTTCTGGTGCCGGCAAATCGACCTTTGTGAACGTACTGATGGGGAAGATCACCAACACCGGTGGTCTAGTGACTATCAACAATATACCGGGCAAAATAAAGAGATATAAGAAACTTATCGGTTACGTGCCGCAAGACGACATCGTGCTCCCAGAACTTACAGTCTACGAGAACATCCTACATTCCGCAAGAATCCGCTTGCCTCGAACGTGGGCGGATGTCGACATCAAAGCCCATGTGAACTCGGTCATAGACTGCCTGGAACTGTCTCACGTGCGCAACTCCTTGGTCGGAAGCGTCGGGAAGCCCGTCATCAGCGGAGGCCAGAGGAAGCGCGTGAGCATCGGCATGGAGCTGGCTGCCGCGCCCATGGCTATCTTCCTTGACGAACCAACCAGCGGGCTCGACGCCACATCAGCATCATCTATCATGCGGACGTTAAAAGCTATCGCACGGCTCGGCATTTCCGTCATCGTCATCATCCACCAACCGCGGATGGAGATCTTCGAAATGCTAGACGAATTGATACTCCTAGGCAACGGCCAGATCATGTACGAGGGCACTGGAACCAATGTGCAAGAGTTCTTCGAGAACGTTGGCTTTCGATTTCCCGAGCACAGCAACGCCGGCGATGTCATAACGGACATCATCACCGGTAACGGCCGGGTCTACAAGAAGGCGGGCGACATCTCCAAGGAGGCCTTGATAGCGCACTGGGCTTCTTCTCAGCAGAACGCAAATATCAAGAGCCAACACGAGTTCATGCAACCTGACCGCGCCTCCGTGAGAAAGACGACAACGATACATCGAGAACTGCTGAAGCAGCGTGGCGCCCCACGCTGGAAGCAAGGCTGGCTATGTCTGAGACGTGCGATCCTTCAGCAATGGCGTGCCAAGTCAACCTTCTGGTTCGAGATGGGACTGGCGTCGCTATCCGGAATATTGCTCGGGCTGGCAGAGAACAGCAAGAAAGGAATCCTGTTCACTGGCATCTATAACGCCCCATTCCAAGTCCTGTCCATTGCGACGGATCTCGAGTCTGTGCCGGAATTCGCGCTATTGACGGCCATCGCTATCGGGCTCGTGTCGGGCGCCCCCGGGGTCAAGGTCTTCTCGGAGGAGATGCTGCTACATCGCCGGGAGGCCGAGGCCGGCCACTCGCGAGTCGCTTACTTCCTGGCTAAGAACCTGTCTGTCTTGCCTCGCATGCTTTTTGCGTGCCTGCACTTCTCGACACTGATCCTTGTGCTTACGGCGCCGGTCGTTCCCTGGGGAATTGCGTTCGTTACGAATCTCGTTTACTTTTACTGCATCTACGGCCTGGCAAGTGTTATATCAAGTAAGTTCATATTCGAGCACCGTCAATACCCTTCTCTCTCCTACCCAGACTGTTCCCCTTGTCTTTCTCTCTCTTCTAATGCTCGGCATATCTCCAACTTCCGATACTGTATGTATTAGGTAGCATGTACTGACGTTATTCATTGCAGTGATCGTAAAAAGGGAAGATGCCCCGCTCTTCGCAACTATGATCAGTCTAATCGTCGGTATCCTCTCCGGCGCCGCGCCGCCCCTGTCCAAGGTGAAGGAGTGGCATGTCGAAGTGATTTGGAGGCTATCCCCGGGGACCTGGCTCGCCGAAATATACTTTGGCCAGTTAGTCGAGCCCTTCCGGTATCTTTACAACGTTGATCTGGCCGCCAGAATTACAGGATTCAACCTTCACGCGCTCGGGGTTAACTTATTAGTGTTGGTAGCGATCGGGACCATCTATCGTCTAGTCGCATTTCTTGGTCTGCTAGTGGGCACACGTCTGCGTGTATGATAGGCGTCATGATGTAAAAGGCCGTCTCAAATGTTTTAATATATAGAGCGAAGGGGTGTATTATATGTATTAAAACTGCGCTGTATTAAGACATATTCGTTAGGTATTAGATGATTTAGTTAGATGTTCAATACCCATAATCTGAATTTGAGCTTTCACCTGCATCGCTTCAATGCAACCATCTACCAAATGAGAGTATGGGAGACGACATAAACCAGATCAGGTGCCTCTGGGTGAAAATCAGCGTGGCATGTGATGAAGACTCGCGTCACCACGGCTTTTTCGTGATGCTGCTTGCCAATAGTTACCTAGGTAGTTACTCATAGGCCTGAGTGAACAACCCTGCAAGGTATCTAGATTATCAGTCCTTGCAAGAGGTTATCACAGGCTCAATAAATCTGATTGGCCACACTTTGTAGGCCTCAACGTCTAGATAGTAGATAATCTCAATAGCGAGAAAGAAAGAGGAAAGAGAGTCAACCCCCTGTACTTGTAAATCTCGCACCTTATGCCATTGATACTGCATGCCACGTGTAGCATGTAAGATAATGTGGAGCGCGCAGCGGCTGAGGGATAGGATGCAGAAGCTGTACTCCGTGCCGCCACATGCTTCCAAAGCGCTACAGCTGAAACTCAGATTTTACCGAGCGGAGATGTCCTACAATGCCCCTAATATCCTCGAGGTTCTTGGACACCCGCATACAACTGTTCACGAAATCACCACATAATAGAATAGAACAAGTTGACAGTGAGCTAGAGGCATATCTAACGAATCGAACCTTAAAAAGGACAAATCGTACATTGTGCGTGGGACTTTACACACATCGAAGAGCCGCAACGCCCAGACGAGACGACTCGGAACTCTTGAAAATGGACCACGATCCAGTCGACAAGCGCCCACATGTCGGTATTATTGGGGCGGGTGTGTCTGGTCTTCGTTGCGCCGACGTCCTCTTGTCTCGTGGATTCAGGGTCACAATCCTAGAAGCTAGAGATCGAATCGGCGGCAGAGTATGTTATGGATGTGAATTGAATGAATTTGACCTGACCTCATCCTTCTCAGATATGCCAGTCTGACGAGTTGGGTTACACGGTTGATATGTCTGTCCGGCCAAGAACCCCAAGATGAGCTTACCACTGACTTGTGAAAATTATAGCGGTCCAAATTGGATTCACACCTGGGACAGTGGTGAAATCCACCCGATTTGGAAACTTGCGCTGGAGACAGGTACTCCCGTGCATTACTGGAATGAGAAGCAGCTCATTTACGATTCCTCGGGAGTTCGGTTGCCAGATGAGAAGGCAGACAGACTCTCTTCTCTTCTATGGAAGATTATCAGTGAAGCCTTCGAATTCAGTGCGGCCGCGAACAAGCAGAATGGTGGGGAAAGCATCCCTCGCGAGGAATCGCTGTATGATTTCGTGAGGAGAAGAGCAGTAGAGGAGGTAGTGGACGACGATGAACGAGCGCTTCTTATACAAATGAGCGAGATGTGGGGTGCGTATGTGGGCGAGCCAGTCTGGAATCAGAGTCTGAGATTTGCCTGGATGGAGGAGTGTTGTGGAGGAGGTAGGTGTTCACACTGGTCAGGTTGTGCAAGCCACCACTAACCATGTCCAGAGGAAATGTTCGTCGAGTCGAACTATTCGGCCATCTTAAACAAAATTTCCGAACCTTCAAGAGAACAGGCCGACATCCTTCTCAACACTAGAGTGGTCTCTGTGCGCACGGCAGAGGAAAGACTCCTAGGGCAAAAAGTCGAGCTGGCCACTAGTGAGGGAAGCACCTATCAGTTTGACGAAGTGGTCATGACAACACCGCTGGGTTGGCTTCAAAAACATCTCGACTGTTTCCAGCCACCTCTACCACCGAGAACGAGCGCCGCAATCAGCCACCTGAAGTTATCTCAACTTGAGAAGGTGTTCATTACCTTTCCATCGGCGTTTTGGATAACGGACACGAATACAGACGCTTTCCCCAGCTATACAAACTGGCTTACGCCGTCGTATGCCGAGAAGACGAACCCCCACAGATGGCCACAGGAGATTTGGAATCTAGCATCCTTTGCGGCACCTAACAAGCATCCTACTCTCTTGTTCTACCTGTACGGTGACTGTTCACGATACATCGTGAACTCAATATACGGCAAAACAAGAGAAGAAAAATACGCATTTCTCCACGCGTTCTTCTCCCCTTACTACTCACGCCTGCCGGGGTTCGATGCGGACAAAGAGGCCTGCCAGCCAAAGGCAATCCTTGCCACCGAGTGGCTCAAAGATGACCTATGCGGGAACGGGAGCTACTGTAACTTTCAAGTAGGGATCGAGGAAGCCGACAAAGACGTCCTCACCCTTCGAGATGGTTGCGCAGAGAGACGATTGTGGTTCTGCGGAGAGCATGCTGCTCCTTTCGAGGAATGTGGAACAGTAGCTGGTGCATATCTTTCAGGCGAATCAGCTGGAAAGAAGATTGTCGAGATGTACGGCGATGGTTCTGTCAAGGACGAATAGGCAGTGGTCATCGCATCTATCAATGAATCTAGCTTAAAACCACAGATTCCTAGACGGATAAAGGCATGATGAAAGATGGCATCGATACTATCTCTGAGACGCAACTTTGATCATTCAGAGCTAGAATACAAGAACATGACATGTGTTGGGAGAAGATTTTGGATATTCATGGGTAAATATACTTGCCAACTAAAACCACTCGCTTGATGGCTTGTACGAGATGGAATCGTATGTACGTAAAGTCTCCGTGGATGCAGAGTGCCTACCTCATCGTCTCGTACCAGCGACTATTAATTTAGCCTACGGCCGAAAAATGCCTTGGCCTACGTTGGCCACCAACAGGAACCTGCTCAGCTAACCTAGATGTATTAACGCTCTTCAAGCGAAAGACAGTGTTACTGATTCTGCATCAGACGGCACCCAATTTTAGAGTCAGTCATAAAGTATGGCATGGCATCCTACTTGCTTGTCCTATCATGAAGAAAGGAGAACAAGACAAAAAAGAAAAAAGAGCCTTGCAGTGCTCCTTGCTTCAAACAGTTGGAGAAGTCCAGGGAGGAGTACAGGGCTATGAGAGCTTGGTATCGAGCTACCTAGGCATTTATTACATCAGCCATGGTATGGGACATATCCGACGTGTATCCTATCATGAAGATATTGCTTATTAAGATGCCGAGGATGCGAAGATGCGAAGATGAATCAACGACCCCTCTAAAGAATAAAACTGACTGTAGTGTACACTAAGTACTAGATAAATAGTTCTTTGCCAATGCTGACTTGCTTCAAAATACACGTGTTGCCCAAGATTGAAAGCGAAAGAGGCAATCGTCTAGACTTAAACTTTTGAAACAAAGATGACTTCTCTTGCAGGCTTGGCCCGCTTGGGTGGTAAGGTATAAATATACAGTACAGTGTGTATTTCTCAAAATTAAGTACCCAGAGGTTTCTACTAAAAATGACACAAGAGGCTAGCAAGGAGGTACCCCGGAACGATCTTGGCGATCTTGGCGGCATTCCTCCTCGCCTATGCACAGTATCTAGGTTAGTCAGCATACTAGGGTTCTCACAAGTTAGTTGTGACCGCACTGTGTAAAAGATTACCACTTTAGGAAGTATTGCAGCGCCACAATCCAATAACCTAGCAGCTAATTTAGGGCGAACAACTTTGAAAACTTAGGGTGTAGTAAGCCTTTATCTTTTATTTTTATTGTCCCTAATACGTACGAGTGTACCGTACTTCTCTTGTCAACAGACTGGGGAAGCCCTGTACAATCTCGCATTTATCTTTCGGCTATCTTGTCGACCCGAACTCAGTAATAGAATAAAAGACCTAGCTGGATAGTACTGGAGCCGTGAAAAACGCACGATAAGGCACCAGAGGCATCAGAGCTCCTAACGTATCTTTTCTCCAATGTCTTATATCATAAATATCAAGATGTAGGTATGTAGTGCACTTCATCGGCGTAGGCGATATCTTGAAACAACATCCAGGTGATGACTAACCAGTTGACACTTTGCCCGCCGGAGATGCTGCTGTGCCGTCTCAGCTCTACCTGACTGCCGGGCCAATCAAGAAGACGACATGGCGCAGTTTAGTGAAATGATGGAGAGGCGGGTCAGGTTGATTGGCCATTTGCCCATCAGCGCCACAAAAGAAGAAACATTTTGCGGCGCAAGCCTCGATGATGCCGAAAGTTAACCAACATTTTAGTTCACCAATCATGGTCCGAAAAAGCCAATAACACCTACCCATCAGACCCTGACCTACAACGAGTGAGTGATACAAACCACACCTTCCACCCGAGGGAAAGAAATGGACTGGCTGAGACGTCACCAACTCGCATGATCATAAATGGGAAGTTCCGAGATAAGGATAGGCCACGAAGATGTGGCTGGTCGGGCAATAATCACCGACGATCATTGGAGCAATTCATGCGGCACTGCAGCAAGGGCGACCATCCATGGTCTGTCTTGGCAGCCTGATTAAATGAGCAATAAGATGAGAGGTGAGCGATCACAAACGAAAACGAGACAAGTCTCCTGACTCCTACGTAACTCCTAACAGGAGAGAGTAGGTAGCAGTCTGCCGACATTGTTGGCACCCGATGTCCCTCCCTACGCTTGTTGGTGCGCCATATGCTAGGCGCTGAATCATACCTAGGTAGACTGCTGCCAAGTTCTACGAGTCGCCGGTCATTATTGTTGTAACTGGTGGTGGGAAGCTAGTCAATAGATGTTTCGTCAATGACACCCTGCGCAGAGCATCAACAACTAGCTATAATATTCAACGCGTCTTATATTTTGTACTCATGAGTAACGTTGTCTAGTTTCGAAATAAAAACAATGCCAATCGCTATGAAAATGACCAGAATATAGTGACAATACCCACGTAAATGCAAACCAAGACAAATGCGTAAAGGCTAAAAAGAATTATTGTCGTTAACCAAATATATACAATTAGAATAACTGCGGTATAGCGCCCGTCTTTATTAACCGGGCTTTTGGGGTGCCTTCACCCGACCTTCTATCAGAAAAATGCCCGTCCATCATGTACAAGTCTAAGCTTTCTGTCTAATCGTAGACTTCTACTGCTTCTTAGGCTTGCAGGTCTTCGCGGCAGCCAAGATATCCTCAGTAGCCTTCTGCGACATCATCATGATGGGAAGGACAGGGAAAATACCAGGTACTCTGACTAGAGAAGAGGCGTCGACGACACGTAGGCCTTCAGCACCACGAACACGGAACTTGGAGTCCAAGACAGCCATCGGGTCGTTGTCAGCGCCGATCTTGTTGGAGCAAGAAGCGTGGTGACCCCAAGCCTCCTCAGTGATCCACTGGTTAAGTTCGGCGTCGGTCTGGATCTCCTTGGGGGGCCAGAACTGGGTAGCGGCACCGTCGATGGCAGGGATATTCTCGAAGAAGCTCATAGCCATGCGCATACCTTCACGGAGAGCACCAACATCCTTGTCAGCTTCCTCTTTGGTCTGACCTTCGTAGGTGTTGTGGAAAGTGATGACGGGAGTGTCACGAGGATTGGCAGAGGCGAGCTTGACGGTACCAGCATGGTTCCGGGTATGCGCCTTGAGGACGAGCCAAGACCAGTAGTTCTTGTTAGCAACGGTAGCAGCATTGGAAGAGTAACCGGGGTAGAAGCCGTTGAAGAGAGCAGGAAATCCACCAATCCAGAGATCGTGTTCGCCGTCCTCAGAGTAGGACGAAGTGAAGAAGCTGCCCATGACGACACCGTTCGAGGCGTAGGTGCCCTTCTCTGCGTCCTTGTTGTTGGGGTCGACATACTGGGCCCAGCATGGGTCTCCGTCAGCGGCAAGATAGTAGCAAGACAGGATACGGGTGAAGTTTGTGGGGAACTCGGCGTTCACACTAGTCTCAAGACGATCTTGCAAATTCTCGCCGACGCCGGGAAGGTCGACGACGACGGGGATCTTGAAATGTTTAAGCTCCTCCTTGGGGCCAACACCAGAGAGCTTCAGTAGTTGGGGAGAGTTGAAAGCACCACCAGCGACGATGACTTCACGGGTGGCCTTGACAGAGCCATGCTCACCACCGTCCTTGGTCAAGCTGGCACGGGGGTCGGCGCGGTACAGAGACTGACCGTGCAGGTATTCAACACCATTAGCCCGGGGCTTGCGGCCTTTGGTATCGAAAGTGACCTTAGTAGCGAGGGTGTTCAGAGCAACATCAAGCTTATACTTCTTGGAGCCATCAGCCTTCTTAGCCGCCCAAGTGTCGTAGACGTAGTCACGAGGCGAAGAGCGGCGGTAGTTGGTGGAGTCCATGTGTTGGGGAAGGCGGGCAAAGGCTTTCTTGGTGTCTCTGTCTGGATGATCGTTATTGATATCCCATACCAGCATCTCGGCCATGGCATCAGTCATGGCGGTGGTCATGTTCAGAGGAAGCAAGCCAGTCTCGTAGTCGATGCTTTGCTCCTGTGCCGCGGACACTGCCTCGTTTATAGCGAGAGTAAGATTCTCGTTGTCCACACCAAAGGCTTTGGCAGCACCAGCGAATACAGACATGATCTTGATATCTTGGGCGGGAATAGCAGCGGGATTGACGGCTATGTTGATGTAACCGTTGTGTCCGTGGCTACTGCCATCGTCACCCTCAGTCAGAGGGTACTCGACCTTCTCAACTTGTTTCAAGTACTTTCTCATGGCTGTGTTGTCCCAACTGGCGTCACCCGTTACATTCTTGATGTTGTCCCAGTCGTTCTTGCTAGGAAGCAGAGCGACGAGAGCGTTGTGCTCGGAGCAACCACCCAGTCCACCGTAGCGGGGGTACCAGTTGCCCTTCATTGTTGATCCCTCGGGGACGTTAACACCACTGTAGTACTTGCCATCCGGGGTCAACCAGGTGAGCTTGCGGTCTTTCAGCGCCATCTCGTCATTCTCGTAGTGGCGAGTGAAGAAACCCCAGCTGACCTCGTTCCTCTCAGATGACGGGTTGGCCAGTGCAGGGCTCTCTACTTCCCGAAGGTGACCGTAGTCACCACCAGCATCGATTAACAAGACGCTGTGGCCAGCGATGGCGAGGTTGGCAGCGAGTGGAGCACCACCGGGGCCGGAGCCGACGACGATGTACTCGTACTCTTTCTTAGACGGCTTCGCAACCGGGATGATTTTGTCGCTCGTCTGGGGGTAGTGGTTCTGAGGCTGAATCACATCGATCAACACATCAATCCCGTCAGGTCCATTGCTGTAATGACCCTTATTAGCAACATGTTTCTTTTGTCTTCGTGTTTCGAAAAGCTTACCCAGCTAAGGCAAAAGGCGCAATCGCGCTGAGAAGCGCAAGATATGAAAAGGACTTCATAGTAGTGAATAATAACGAAGAGAATGTTCGAAAGAATGAAAGGGCAATGAAAGAAACACGCGAGTAGGAATGCTACTCCGGTCCGTGAAGGTGAAGAGGAGGTGAGAAGAGAAAGAGAATGATAGTGGTGATGCTAGAATCCCATAATGTAAATCACTAGGTCGATCGCCAGTCTTATATACAGGTGTTGCCTCTTCGAGTTGAGAGCCAAGTCCACGATCAAGCTAGCCATCAATCGGCCTTGGTGTGTCTATTTTGAGGCCCGTAGTCATCTCCAGGTCCCCACAACTGCACTAGGTCAGATGCTGACAGGTCCATTCTCCATCGGCCATGAGCCCATCATGTTATGCTTACGGGCTTCTACGCCTACCAATAGAGCAATAGAGGCCAAGAAGGCGAACATGGATCAGCAGAGCAAGGGTAGGCGAGGAGGGTCCAATGCCCAGTATTCATGACTTCGAACCGCAAGGCTAGCAACTAGAAGAGGCAAAGCACCTGCATAGTACTAGCAAGTCCAACTCGAAAAGGCAGTTAGGTCTCTCCTGAAACCCGTCTTGGGCTCTCTCTCTCTCTCTCCCCATTGAATAAGCCGAGTGTTCGAGATGCTAGCTGCCACTGAAGAGAAAGGGGTTCTACTGTACTTTATTACTCGTACTCCTTCTTCATGCGGTACGGGGCGTAGCTACTAGAAGGATCTTCCAAGACTCCAAGAGGTCATCGACAGAACAGCTAGCTGGCCTTGGCTGCTTATTGGCTGCATGTGCTGGTAAAAAGATGTGAGCACACAGCCTTTTCGATGTGCTACTCGGTGGACCCGAACCTCCTGAATTCTAAGCTTAAAGAGAGATGAGGGGTGGATACGGGCCATGATGGTAATCTCTCAGCCCCGTCCGAAGTTGGGTGAAGTAGGTAAGCTTTTACTACCAAGTGCCGTAGAATACCTGGGCAGTAGCCTGGGTAGGTTAATACGAAATACGTTAGCTGTATGCACTAAGCAGGTTCGAGTAATACGACATGGGTCATGCTGCCTCCAACGGCCTAGCAGGGTGGACTTCGGAGCAAGCGTGGTGGTTGCTGACATGAAATGCAGCACAGTACAGTACGTACCTAGTACTTTTACAGCAAGCTGCATCCCAATAGCAGTTTAGCTGCTTACCGGCCGGCCTGTTCCTGCAGGAAAAACGTGTGCATCAAAGGTTTGGTTTCTGCTTGGCAGATAGTAACCCCAGTAAGGACGTGACCTGTTACCGACGTTCATACTGTGCATACTATTCGCGTACTAGCAAACCAGGTAAGTAGTACTATGTTTATCATAGCTTTAATTAGCATACCTAGGTAGAGCACATCAACCTAAAAGGAAGCTATCTATCTAAGACAGCCTTCATACTTCGATATACACTATCATGATTTGGGCATTCATCGTACGACAAGATACTCATGTGCTCTGTCTGGTATTAATTAGCAGTGTAGGATTCTGCTCCGCTCGCTTATGTGCTAAAAGTCAGGTAACCTAGTCAGACTCCAGAGTCCACAGCCGTAAAAGTGCTAAAACTGCGTGGAAGAAGAATCTAAACAAGCGAAGAACTATTGACGTATTCTTCGTATACCTACCTAGGCCTGCTAGGTAGTCAGTCAGCTTTTCGACGGAGCAAGATGAAGCCTGTTGTGGCTTGGACCTTATCTCTAAGCGAAATCTGGGGATGTCGAACGGCTACAAGGGCCTGATTAAAAAGTGCCTCAGGTGAAATTTGACTCATGCAGTGAAGTAGTGGCTATACATAGTAGAAGCATCCATATACACCACAGTACACATAGCCACGAGGACCCCTTTTCCTATCAATGCATCGTACTATACAGCAGCCCAAAGAATGGTTCAAACCAACAATGCTTTATAAACATACAAAGCAGCAAGTTGCGATTTATCCTAAGATTGCATGATAAAGTTGTATCTAATGCCGTTTTGATAGCACTACTGTATATATTGAACTCAGAGGCCCTGCTGTTAGTACGGGTTGCATATGTGCTATCATGTAGCAGGTCACATCATCAGCGAATTACCGTGACATGTCGCATACCCCCTCCCAAGACGAGCACTGTGGGCTCGACCCGCTACGCTCTACGGTACAGTTTACGGCCATGCGCGGTCGCCCCTTCCAGGCCTCATCATTGCTCTCGGCCTCCGTAACACAGTAGGTACCCACCTTTTAACCTTAAAAAAGTTATGGGGACGCAGCGAGGCAAAAAGGTAAATCCAGTACCTTCAATTTACATGGCCATGCACTGTACAGTAAAAGCCCATATTGCCAAGGCATTAGCGCGCTGTAGCGTAGCCTCAAGATCTGAATCATCTGATAGCCAACTTATTTTTAGGATTCCCCGAGAGCTGCTCAAATGAGATTCGGTGTTGGCGACCATCTGCATCGTTGTACACATGTCTACCCCCGAGGCAGTTATTAGTTAACGCTGAAAGATACACTAGTCGAGCGTTGGTAGTACACCCTGGTTCCCATTATAGTGAAGTCTGGCTGAGTGCTTACTATGGGTTTGAGAAAAGCCTGGGGAATTCTGCGCCCCAGACGCCACCAAGGAAGAAAGCAGTTCCTCGACTAGTGAACAATACCCATCAATGCTTTAACGCCGAAATCCCGGTGTCCACGGGCATCCAGTTTGGCATCCCGGTACAATGGACACGAACATAACCGATGAAGCCACGAACCAGACTTTGGTGAGGATTGTAATGCTGACTACGAACACTCGTACGAGTGCCGAGAAGGTCCATGCAGCTTCGACAAAAGGTCACGTTTTGAAGAAAGCATTTCTTGAACTATTACCTCCACCGTAACCTTGCCTTGAGAGACCCCCTAAATCTTCTGCGAGAAAATGTGTAAAGTAGCACCCATTCTAGCTGATTGTGTCCTCCCGCACTGTTAATGGGCTTCCGTGACCGTGTGAGATCTCATGACCTGTCTTTCGCATAACTACGATGACCTACACGACTCGGTTGTACATTGTGAACGGATACTTAATTTGGGAATAGAGGAGAGAGAAGACAGCGAGGAAAGGAGACAAATAGGTGAAGGGAAAAGGTAATAGAACGCACAACGCTACCAGTGATTTTGGTATGCGCTAGCAAGTCCAATGAATATGGCAGAATCTTAACTCGTTCAACATGCTTCTTTACCTACTTGCCTACTATATGGCCAACTTTTTTCTCATGTGTGATAATTCTTCACCGAGAAGATGTCAGGAGGAAATAGTCACAGAGTGATCAGAAAGGTCATCACAGCAAGGTATTAGATGGTAGTGGTATAAGGCTCAATAGAGTGAATTGATTCGTGACCTTTTGAAGTCTAAAAGGATCCCTAATACACCTATACCTAACCTATTCTAGCTATATCTGTACCTCTATAGTGTAGCTGTTGCATAGCAGCACCACAAGAGAATACTAGGCAGAATGGACGTCACGAACGACTCGCAAATCTGTATATATATAATCTCGGGCCGTAGGACGCATCCATGTCCTGGACCTATCTTCAAGGCGACGAATAACTCGAGCAACAGATAAATGCCAGATATACCGATAAGCTCCAATTCTTCAGGGATTCGAATTTGACGAAGCAATGTATCAGTCAAGATGGGGATTGGATGGATGATGGGCACAAACACCCTCCAGCCCACAGATCTACACCTATGTGATTCAAAGCAGCTATCGCTCTCCTCTACGAGACGTACTACAACCTCACTCAATATCAAATCCCTTCTCTTATCACCGGATGCCTCTGAACATATGCATCTCCCACCGATCGCTCCTTGGAACCCTATGCACCCAGTGTTTATTTCTTCATCGCATGCTAGATACAGCTGATATCTAGTATATAATAAGCGATGCGAAGAGATATTGCTCCGTTAGTGATCGTTGATACCAGTATGTCTGTGGCGGTTTCTTCGCCATTCTCGTGCTAGATCCATTAATGCAACCTTATATATCGGCATAAGCAGTGATAACACTTGATGTTTGCTCGCCATTACCCTTGTTGCTCTTTTCAATTGTGTTCGACAGCCTGCTGTCTCCGGTGTCTCTATCAGAACTGGATCCTTTCCGCCTTAACCTACGCGAATAGACGGTTGGGTGCCTCTTCATCAGAGTGTTGGACCTGAGCTTCCACATATAAAAATCCATTAGGGGTGCAGTACCATTCTCACGTCGCCCAGTATACATTTAGAAACAACATTGCCTGATAGAATGAGACTGAGTGGTTATGAATACCCATTCTACAGGTGTCTTCTCCCTTACTTAGGGAACAATGGCGACGCGATGACAAGGAGCGTGAGTGTCCGGGCACCCAGTTGGCAAGCGATAACCAAGAGCGAATTTGTAGATCGAAGCTTGACTTGCCCCCAACCCAGTGAGGAACGTGTTATTTGCTCGCCCTTTCACCATCTCGTCTAAGCCGGAACGTCGTTCGCAGTGAGGAACGTGTAAAAACAATATGTCAAACAAGATGGCACAGTAGTGAAAGATAGGCAGCGCTTCTCGCCTTACCATCCATTTAGTCTTGTCGTTTTGGGGAATACAAGATACACGATGATGCGATATATCAGATACCCAGGAGCAATAGAACTTTGACTTTGGCACTTACCTCAGCTCGGATTCATTTAATTTGCATTATAATTATATAGTAGACGAAGAGACGCAACTTATATACCCTGACGCCTTTCATGTCTCTCCGAAATGCGAGAGCTCTTTACTCGTCGGGTTTCTACGGCATTCTATTGACACGATACTATTAGGGCCATCAGACGCCCTGGCCGCTTCGCTGATAACACCAAGGGTTATCTTAGGGGCTGCCCTCCATTACACTTGTCTCTGAAAAAGGTCTTAAACCATTACGGTGGGTGTTGTGTATGAGAAATTTGTCTAAGTACGGGTACGGGATCGGCTTAAATCTACCTACAAGGAGATCTCAACGTCCATGCTTACACTAACATCGAAGATATCGAGTTACTATGAGCAAACGTTTACCTCACATGATAAAAGTTTTCTCATCCCCAAGTTACTAATAGTCGTAAACTATCAGACTGGGTTGAGCCACCCCTTACCCCTTCATATTACGTATTATTTGCTCCCTACCTTATGTAGTACCCTCAGCCAGAAGACACAGGTTTCCTCTCAACCTCGCTACGCAGGAATACATACCGATATCCCAGAGTACCGTATTAGGATCCAAAACACTAGGCAACCTCTCCTCCTTCTCTATGAAATCAGGTAATGTGGTGCCGAAAGATCAAAGCGCCGCCAGCATTGAAATAATCGACGGTACAGTGAGTTCGGTCGTCGGCTCGACTAGTGTGCCAGCCGTTTCTAGAATGCTTATGTTAGGTGTTGGATGCCACGATGGAGTGTATTCACTTACATGACTGTAGCTGTCTTAGCCCCTGGAGGGGCCTGCAAGATGGCCAACTAGGTGATTCTTGTCCTCTCCATAAGGTTGTTCATGTACATGTTAGGTGGCACAAAGGCCACATTGCTGGCATTCATGTTATACTCAAAGGTAACAAGTGAACGGCCAATACGGCGAAAAGTTTAGAATCGAGAGGAGGTTTGTGGATATCAGTGAATCGCTGCTTGACTTATGGGCTATGGCGAGCTCACTTCAGGTTTAGATTACCTGTTGGCGCCAGAGTCGAACTGGATCTTTCCCAGTCCAATACTGAACTGACCCTCTGATACACTATCTTGTTGGTGATAGTGGTGTGTACGGACTAGGAATTTTGCCTAATGTTGAAGCCTACTAGTGTTGGTCATGGACTCTTCCACTGTAGCCTCCAACTGTGACGGCGAAGCTGTTGCGTGAGGTAAAGGCCCGGACAGAGTCGAAAAGGTCTGCTTGTTAGGCGCCGGCCGGCCACTATTAGGATATCCTTTGGGTTGATTCGGGATAGGATTCATTGGCTTGTGGACCACGAAAGAAATGAAGTCGAATGCGTTTGGTTCAGAATCCATGGTACCAACTGATTTGTAAGTTTCGAAGCGCAAGTGGTCAGTTAAGTAGAAAAAGAACGCAGAGTATCACAGTATTGAGACTTCAATGTACTTCAAGTTACTTCAAGTTAGTAGGAGGTATGCCACACTTGTGCATTGTGCTCAGTGCTAATAGGGGAAATAGAGGAAATAGGGGACATAGGGGGGGTTCAATAGCAAACAACAATACAATGGGCGGGTATGCATTGGCCCGGAGACACCTGACGTAGAGCGTTACACCGCTACATGTATAAAATAATGCGTTCACTCGTCATTGTCGCGAGGCTGCGAATGCAACTATTAGAGCTTACTTATTCTAGTCCCTTCCGAAATTTCCCACTCTCTCCCGTCGCAAAACACTACATTTGTTTAAGCCATTTCACTACGACCTTCCCAGTACAACGCATCTTCATCGCAACCATGGATATCTCCCCTCCTCCTACCCCTCCATCGAGGGCCCCGAACCACGACGAGCGGAGATTCGAACCCATAAGCTTGCCTTGTGAGTGGGTGGAAGGGTATCGACCTGGTGGTTACCACCCTGTCCATCTTGGTGATGTCTTCAACGACGGTCAGTACAAGGTCATCCGTAAACTCGGCAACGGCTCCTACTCAACTGTTTGGTTGGCCCATGACCTAAAGTAAGTCTCCCGCTGTCGCCGCACATCATGCTTGCTAACTCTACCCTAAGGAACAGTAGATATGTAGCTCTCAAGGTTTTAGTGTCGGAAATATCGGAATCGACAAACGAGCTACGAATCTTGCGTCACATCAGCCAAGTCGCACCGCTGCAGGGAGCTCAGCACATCACGCAGTTACTGGACGACTTTGAACATCGTGGCCCTAATGGCCTTCACAAATGTCTGGTATTTGAGCCCATGGGTCCGACTGTGAATACGATGGTTGAAGAGCTGCCCCAGTTCAAACCTCGCCTATGGAAAATGAAAGTCCGCTACCCGCCTCGGATGGCAAAATCTATCCTTAGGCAGTCCTTGCAGGCCCTGACATTTCTTCACGACAATAAAATCGCCCATGGGGATTTTCAGCCTGGGAATAGTGAGTAGTGTCGAGACTCAATTTCTTCCAGTTTTGATCATTGTCGGGGGTGAATATATCTCCGCATTGTGCTAGCCTCGTGTCTCCAGAGCCCTGCATGCTCCAGAGAGCCCCTTGAGGTTCCGCTTGAAATGCCAATTACTGACTCCTTATGTTACAGTGCTCTTTGCTCTTGATTATATCGTCACGAAGCCTGAGGACGTGCTCTGGCAAGAGGAATCTGTCGAGTCTGAGTCTATCTCCCCCCCAGTACGGAGATTGGACGGTAAAGAGGATCTATGGGCCCCTCGACATCTGTGTGCTGGGCAGTCGCTGGCGCCTTTTGTCAACTACGCCGGAGACTTCACAATCAAATTGTCCGACATGGGCGGCGGTTAGTTTCCCCCCAGTGCAATTTCATGAAGATGTATACTTACACTAAACTACTCTAAACAGCATACTTCTTCACGAACCCGCCGACGAAGCCCATTATTCCACGCGGCCTCCGAGCCCCCGAGTTGATACTTACCGGAGCCGTGAATAACACTTTTGACGTTTGGAGTTTCGGCTGCCTTGTATTCGAGCTCATCACTGGACAGCCACTCTTCTGTGTGCCATGGTACGAGTCTGAAGTGACCCAAGATGACGACCATCTCCTCTCTCTTACCGCATGCCTCGGTCCTTTGCCCGATGAGCTGTATAAGCACTGGGAGACGTCTTCCCTGTACTTCACCGCCGAAAGGAAGCTTTTTAACTGTCAGCTGGGAGGCGTCGCCGAAGGAGTAGAGCCACTCATGATCGAGCAAACATCTATGGAAGAGTTGTTCGATCAGGCTGACCCGGATCTGGGTCAGGAGGAAGCAAGTGAGGTGAAGTTGCTTATTCGCCGGATTTTGCAGTACGACCCTGCAAAGCGACCTTCGCCCGCGGAAATTTTGCGCGATCCATGGTTTTGTGGCGAAACTGGGAACGTCTCGTCTAAATAAAAGTCCATATAGTCTACCCAAACTGTAGTATTCAGTGTATAGTCTCTTCTACCGGTGGACTAGGCGAATGTGGTGTACTCGTCGAGATGTAGAGATATGATGGATGCGAAGGGCTTCAAATCCGCGCTCATGCAACCACTCATTCTCCTTGGGTGGGATGCGCTCAGTGAATCGTATCGTCGATCATGTAAGCAATTGGTAACTATACGGAATGATCCCAGTGCAAGCCGTAGGTGCTGGCAGATATTGATGTAGACCAGATTCTTAATAAGCTTATGCCCATGGATAGACTGACTGTAGGTTTGGACCTTTTGACTTCTGATTGTCGACAGTCAATTCCAAGTATAAGGCCCCAACGAGCAGCTCTCATATCAACTAATATAACAAATTTATATATGGACGTACTACATGTTGCATATATACGACATTATTTCAATCTGTCTAGGTAGTTTGCCCAAGACTGCCAGCAATCTAGCAAGCTCAAGTCGGACGAAGGGCTTTGCCGTCTTTGGTTCGCTTGTCTTGACAACGGGTGCACGAAAGATGGATGATGACTAAGACTGCAGTACAAATGAAAAGGCTGTATATGGACTGAATAGGGACACCGTTTGAGGTACAACTTCTGAAGTAGTAAATCTCATATGTTGGGCTGTGTACGTAACAATACACCAAACTTTAAGGCTGCCCATTCACAACGTTAACCATATTTCCTTGCTACAGTCAATAAATAGAAGACTGGCCATCTTTACTCACTTAATAGGTTACTATCACACATATCAGATGTGTATTCACTAAGTATAGTAGTGTATATATATATGCGGAAGCTCAGGTCCAATACCCTATGCAAAAGCTGCTGTTGTTCACTATTAGTATTAATAAAAGCGTTTAGTAAATCTCACTCTTCATTAAGTTGTTATATGCGTGCGCTAGCGTCACGACATTCAGATCCTCATCAAGAGGTGAACACTAAAACAAGCTATCCGGAATAAATACTCATCTGTCCCTAGTCTCTGGTGGGAAGCACATCCCCTTCGTTGATGCTAAAAATGCAGTGAATGTCCGAAAACCCCGACGTCGAGTTGGCTGCAGTCAGCCCATGCAGTCAGCCCACTAGCAACGCAAGGTGTTTATTCGAGCGAGCCAGCGAGCCACTGAAAATCTCGCTCAAGATATAATCTCATCCCGGGAAGCACCGGGAGTCCAGCAAGGGGGAGCGAACCCGCAAGTAGGCAGAGTCTCATATGGGCATACTAATCAGCCTATCAAAGAAGACGACATCCAATGATACAGCGTTTCTTGTGAAAGTACTAGATTACGTGTCGCATGCACGCCACCAAGATGTGCTGACTTGTGTCCTTCTCTACGGCATGTGCAACAGCAGCTATTCTCAGATCACATAGGCTGGTGAGGAGCCAAGCCTGACCGAGAGCGCACCCTCTACATACCCACCCACTGCCGGCCATCACCCCGCCAGTGTCGAGTGATATAGCGGGCAAGAAAGGACAATGGAGAGACTACGCCATGTGTGTAACGTGTGCCACGTCAGAATGTGCAATCCACTCGAGAGAACGAAGTGGGTGGCTGAAAGCTGAACGATGAAGAGGTGGAACAAGGCTGCCTCTAGATCTCTCGACACCATCTCCGCGGCTTTTGATTCTTCCGTTTTCTAAAAAAAGGCTATTCTTCAAAAGCATTAGAAGTGAAGCCACCAAACATCATAACTACTGGAGATTGTGAGTATGCGCCTCGATTAAATGCTAGTGGGCCGTTGAGAAACGGACTGAAGCGTAGGATGAGCTACTGTTGCGACTACCGGTCTTCCTGATCGTGTCTCGGCTGAACATTTTGCTCGGGGGCTTCCTTGTTAGGGTTAATTATTTGCTCAGACTTGCCTGTGTCTTAACGAAAGTACAATAGTGGCTTATGAATACTGAGAAACGGTTTATTTGGTGGTAAAGCGGACTGGTAACAAAACAATCTTGGGCCACAACACACATCTATGCTCGTTTATAGAGAGAATGGAAGCTGGGGGTTTTTTTTCAATAACATGTGGTATATATGTCCAGGTAGTATATCTTCGAATAGGTAGGGTTGCAAGATCAAGGGACCGTCACCTATGCTGACACCATGGTGTGAAAGTGTCGAGTAAAAATGCATGAGTTATATACCTGCTTTATATCTTTCTCTAATAGCAGAGTAACATGAAGCACCATGACGCTGGCCCAAACCTCTAAATATGCTTGCCCCTGCTCGGCCAAGAAGCTATTAATGATTCCCAAGATTTCCCATTTTGGCTTTCACATGCAATCGTCAGATCAACATCCCAAGGCGCCAAATCATGTCTTTGACTTCGAAGCACCAACATCTCCCATTATCAGGCATCAAGCCCTCGATACCCACCAGACGAGCCACGGAACTGTGATTATAAATATTATATGTTGATAAGATAGATGGCAGTCCAAACTGTTCACAACCCTCATCTGTACATTGTCTGTACAGTGGGAAATGCTATCAATAGGCTGAAGCACGAATGGTCGCCCAGAATGGAAAATACAGTTCGACAATGCGCAACTCATGTCGTGGCAGCGGCGTCAGATCAAGTGAGCTATTTACAAAGCCATGGCGGCTAAAAGACCAGCACCAACCAGAGCGCCGTTGAAGCCAAGCTTGAAAGCAGCAGCTGTGGGGGCCGTGGAAGTCCCTGAGGGGGAACCACCAGTTGATGAAGGCTCACCGCTCGCCGTGGGAGAGGGACCGTCAGTAGCGCTCACGGCATGGTTGGGCGCGTCAGTCGAGCTAAGAGCACCGGAGCTGGTGGCAGTCGAGAGTGTAGTTGATGGAGTCTTGGTCTTGGTCGTTACACCTGAGACTGCTGTGCTGCTGGAAGATGCCTTGGTGCTCGTGGGCTGGGCGGTGCTGCTGGTAGTATCGTCGTCACTGCTGCCATCGCTGCCGTCTGTGGTTTCGACCTTGATGCTTTGGTAGGAACCATCGGAGCCGTCGGCCCAAACGTACTGCTTGGCATTGGAGACACCGCCGGCGTAGTCCTGGATGGTGATAGACTTGTAGTAGGCAGTGAAAGGACCCTTGGAGAAATCGGTGCGACCACCAGCCCATTGAACGGTACCGTCGGGAGAGGTAGAGCTACCGGCATCCCAGGTACCGAGCTTAATCTGGGCAGGAGTCTGCGGGAACCGAGTACCACCCTTAGCGTCGGAATACTTGAGCTCACGAACCAGATTGCCATCAATGATCCAGTGAACGTAGTCCTTGGTCCAGTCGATGGTATAAGTGTGGGTAGTGGTCTGGGGATTTGACACGGGAGAGTAGCCACCACGGTCGAAGGTAGAGTCGTCACCTTTGCCAAAGTAGTTGGTCTGGACCTGGGTAGTGTCACCACCGAGCCACTCCCAGTCAATCTCATCACGGTCATCAGACTGGAGGACGAAGCTTGTCACGACACCGGTGCCGGGGGCGACCTGAACCTCGACATCGATCTTGCCGAAGAAGATATACTTGGAGCTCGTGATGGTAGGTGCGTCAGTCTCTTTCTTCATGGTGAAGGCGGCACCCTGGCCGTTGTAGGTAAGTGAGGTGCCATCAGCCTCCTTGAAGAAGCTGTTCTTGCCCTTCGTGAAATCGACGGTCACGGTGTTCTCCTTGCCCACGGCCGGGTCGGGAGGGCATGCTGTGTTGCTTGGTCAATTTTTGTTGATTGTCTTCCTTTGCTTCGATTCGACTTACACTTCTTCCTGGGATCACAGGCAGTATAGGTCTGAGCAGAGACCAGCTGGGCGGCAGCGAGGGCCACAGTCGTGGCAGATAGGATCTTGGAGAACATTGTGTCTGCGTGTAGGCAAGATGTGAAGCTGGTGTATACGAAGAACAAGACAAGATATTACAAAGTGGTGTGTATTGGCTCAAATTAGCTGGAATGTGGTGGCTGGCTGTTTGGGATATAAGCGAAAGACAACAGAAAGACGAGTGGCTGTATTTGTTTCTACTACTATAAGCGAGTGATGTAGCAGAGGACTTGGTGAGCGAAGGTGAGGGTGAGGGTAGGAATGGGAACACGAAAGGAGAAGGAGACAGGGCGATGAGGGCAGGATCCCCTGACTTTATTACTGTCATGATCAGGCATTATCAGGACCCATCAAATTGGGAATCCACGACCAGCCTAGCCTGCATGCTTCCTTTTTTGCGGCGGTCCCTGCCTGTCTCGCCCGCAGCCCCCCCAGTTCAAGGGTAGGTACACCACACTACATCGTCAGTCTCAGTCTCCTCTTCTAGTGGGGAAGTCACGAACTTGTCTACCTACCTACATAGTAGGTAGTTCTGTCTAGACTTCTCTAGATGCTAGTAAACGCTAGGCCTTCCTAAGACAGGTAGGTACTGCCTGTCAGACGCTCTCTCTTCAAGTTCGTGTTCGCCAAACTGACTCATACAACGATCTCGTGTGTTTTCTTACCAGTACCTACCCCTTAAGCAAGACCCTTGGAGTTCCCCAGGCACCTGGCTAAAAAGTACGCGCCCTAAGCCGTTGCTGGTTTAGCCAACCAGAGTAAGACGCCTCGGCCCAATTGAGGAATGAGATTTGCGGCGCTGCTGATCAAACCAGGTGTCTTTAAACCAATCAACTGTCCCCAACTTTCAGCGCTCCCCAGCTGCGCCCCCCAACAACACTCCATAACACTCCATAACACTCCATAACACTCGTGATCCCTGCCAAGACTATCGTCCTTCTCCTTTAGTCCACCCATCTCGCCGGGCTGGCCTCTCTCGGCTCGTTCCATGACCATCCTCCCTCGCTGCGGCACTGCCATGACAACCAACAGGACCTATTGCGGCGCGGACGCTTCGACGTTACGTTGCAAAAGTACGACATATCATCTGGTGTTGGTGGCTGTGGTCATCCTCCGTCGTCCACATCTTTAACACATCTTGGCTTGTTATGCTCTCGTGAATTGGGTAACTTATTCACCTCAGATCTCTTTAGTCAAGTGACAAGCCTGAATAGTATTTATTATTGACACCAGTTGCCAAGGACCACTATCGCCAAATCCAGGCTTGGTTGGAAATTTGTCCAAACTCGGTAGACAGACTGGAGTCGCTTGGAGCGTTGGACCCTGGTTTCAACCTTTTCATGCCTCTTGGCGGCGCTCATTGGACAAAAACGTACCCCGTTTGGGAAAACGTCAATGCAGTAGGGCATTACGAAGAGGGGCCTTCTATTACCAGCATACATCCCCGGTCAGGAGACCTTGGCGCTACTAATAAATCATCCCAGGCGCAATCTCACCAGCAGAAAGGTCAACGCCGGCATGACCTATGGGATCATTTATGTTATCCTGACAGCATTTACGTTCTCCCGTACTAGAATACCGGTAGACCTGACGATTTCACGATAATAGCATAAATTCTGTAATTATTAATGAATCTTGTCAAGATCGGGCACCAGCCTGCAAGAGCCAGATCATGCAGCTAGCCTTTAACGGCCCCCAGCATCTTGGTCGTCGTTTGGCGCGACGGACCGTCTCCCTCCGACCTCCGAGCAAGTGGGATGAAACAACACTCTTCACGAAACGAAGCATCTCCTGTTTCGCAATGCCTATATTTGCAAAACTACTAGCCTAGCTCAACATAATCTCATCCTTTCACATCACATGAGAAATGGTAGATTGGGAAGGCGATACGATATGATACGATGCTGATGCAAGGCATCAGCATTGGCGCCGCTTGGCCACCCGTCAGATCCTCTAACATATTTCGAGAAAAAGCTTGATTGCTTCGTAAGGGATGTAACATCGTGACTGCCATCATCGCATGAATAATGCTCATGGTTTAGGTATTGAGTTCATCGTCTGGATCTACTTTTACGCGATGAGCAAAATTTTCGAGCCGCTGCTCGTGTTCATATCGCTCTAGGTAGGTAGCATGAGATGTTCTTACTCAGATGGTCCGGCACGCCCGTGCTATTTTTGGACCCTCGTGTTACTCGCAGCACCTAGGTATGTTTACGGCTTGATATTGATTACCCTCTTGAACCAACTTATTGCTAGTCCTTGAAAAGATGATAGAATCCTGACTCGATTATTGGAACGCTTTTCTGTTCTAATCGAGAAAACTAAGAAAATATATTCCATCGCCAGCGTGCTTCAGCGTCATTCAAACACAGGTGTACACCTATCGAGCTTGAGGGTCACCTTTCTGCACTGCTGAACTGACTGGTTGACAATCATGGAACAGCATTACGATATGTACTACAGGGCACCTTTGAGACGTATATAGGCTTTGCATCTGCTTGCCAGCCCTGTAGTGAGTACATCATGCACTGAATGACTATCAAGCTGAGGTAGACTGACCAACCATAAAGTATAATCATCAGCGTATTCTTTGACATGCGAATGCGACTTATCCCAATCGCTAGACTTAAACGTTTTGAAGATAGTCATTTATTTCACATTGTTCACAGCCGCCAACCTCCTTACTTGAACCTCATGTCCATGAGCTTCCCTCCCTCGAGAGAGATTTATTACAAGTGTCATTAAAGAGAGTGTCTCTACATTTCCATCTTGAATCCTCCAATATGCCCGTCTTGCATTGATCCACGGGTTGCGGCACTGTCTTCTGAGCCTACTTATCGGATCTTCTAGCTCACAGAATGACGAGAGATTTGGGAAGACATCACCCAGTACTATGTCTTATTCCTTTACTGATTTAACTAGTCTGGTGTCATGCGGGATAAGTTGGACAAAAAAACCCGAGCTACCCAACAGTGTGAAAACTTCTCAACTACTAAAAAATGCATTACATTTACATCGCACGTTGCAAAAAGTGGAGGATCTCCCAATGAAGGGATGACGAGTGAATGGCCGGTGCGGGTGAAATGGGAAAGATCAACAAAACTAACCCATTTGACTAACAATGCACTGGCGAGTAATGATATGCCTTAGGACTCAATTGACGTATGCAACACCTTTCGAAGCAGTATCGTTTCTGGCGTATCTGTCTCGTCGGGTAGGCGGCAGAGGGATGATAGGGCAGACCGTCGCCTACCCGACGGCTGCAGCTCTCGTTGGTTGACGCAGCCTTGTGGATTGGATGCTATGCATATTGGTGACAAGGCAGGGCGGAGGGTGGGGGACACAGTGAAATGCAAGGGCGAACTACCATGAAACTCGAGACTCAAATATAGATTCTCTCACCGAAGACAAATATCGTCGTACTAGCTAAGGATACCGGAAACTCTCGTCTGTCCTACGATCTCGACGGACTTTGGAAACATCTTACAAACTGCCTAGGTAATCTAGAGTCGCATTATCATCATTTTATTGCAACCATGCCTCTGGAACCAGGGAGTACATCAATATCCGAGTTCCGCACCAAACTCCAGAACTCTAACCGCATCATCGCGCTCTGCGGGGCCGGGCTCTCAGTGGCCTCGGGTCTGCCAACGTTCCGGACCCCAGGCGGTCTATGGACCAACGAGCAGGCCGATGTCCTCGCGTCGCCCGAGAAGTTCGAGACAGACCCGGACCTCGTCTGGTTGTTTTATTCGCATCGGAGACACATGGCCCTTCAGGTAGAGCCGAACCTAGGCCACTACGCACTTGCGGCGCTGGCGCGGAGAAGACCTGAGTTCTTGTGTCTCACGCAGAATGTTGACGGCAAGTAGCTAACCTAACCTAACCCAGTGTTCTGAGTAAGAGGACCAACCGGGAAGTGGTGGAGACACGCCGCTTTTCATTGCCTTTTCGAAAAGGGGTTTCCTTGAGGAAAGGGAAGAAAAAAAACTGATGGATGGATATCTAGGACTCTCCCGACGGGCTGGCCATCCGGCAGAGCAGTTACGCATGCTCCACGGCTCGCTCTTCGATCTGAAATGCAACGATGCAAAGTGCAGGTACGTCGAGCACGACAACTTCAACGATCCGCTCTGCCCCGCCCTTTCGCCCGCTTCGCAGGATCTTGATGGTGGCCTGTTGTCAATGCCGCTACTGAATTCAGAAAAACAAAAGGAAGTGGCCCGTTTCCCGGCATCCGAGCTCCTGCATTGCCCCGAATGCGGGACGTTGCTGAGGCCGGGCGTCGTACGATTCAGGGAGGAGCTCGATGGCAAGATGCTCGACGAGATCAGGGGATGGATCGACGAGAAGAAGGTCGACCTCGTGCTCGTCGTCGGTACGGCGGCTGAGGTCTGGCCGGCCGCTGGTTTCGTGGTACAGGCCCGGAAACAGGGCGCCGCGCTCGCGGTCATCAACATGGACACAGAGAACTTGGGCACGGCGAGAGATCTGAAACATGGCGATTTTATTTTTATTGGCGACTCAGCAGAGTTGCTGCCTAAGTTGTTCGAGCCTCTCCCCAATCCCACTTGAGATGGGACACTTCAGTCTATATCTATTCGAGGCTCTGTTGGGGATGGATAGGATGTTTAGGCAACAGAGCGGGTAATGTCGTTGTCAGCGTTGAGATATATGGAAGAGACGATTGATTTGGAGCCTAAGCTATGTACTACAGAGCAAGCCGGTCAGGGCATGCCTCGCAAGCTTGCCACCCACATCGTGGCGAACGATGCGGTGAGCATAATGGAGCATGTTAAAAACACCCCATTGATGTTGTCATTATCTCTTGCCATCAATAATGACACGATGACGACGATGTTAAAGGGGATGCGCATGACGCTATACGTCGTTGCACGGCTATCATCGCCTATCAAGCGTCCCTTTAGATAACCGACACATGGTCCATACATGCCAACGCAGGCTTCGAGAAGACAGAATAGCCAGAAAGCGGCAGTCTCGGTTTTCGGGCCCGCGAGCTTTACGAAGCAAAAGTCGGCAACTAACAGGATGCCGACTAAAAGCCGGGTGTATGTGACGATCCGCTTGTTCATGATGATGTTATAGGCGAGTGCCGCTGCCATTGAGGCGGCCAGGAAGCTAGAATAGATGATACCGTACGGAAGCTCGCCTGATGATTTTGGACGAAGAGAGCTTAGGGTTGGTATCCAGTAGAAAACGAACAAGTTCATAGATCCTTCAAACATGGTCGAAGCGAATCCGAGGGCCAGTATAGACGGCTGTTTAAGAACAGCCCAAGGAGATTGGCGAGTTGCAGTACGGGTTGGCTTTGACGAAGCTTTAGCGCCGTAGTTTTCGACCTATAATATGATCAGTCGTGGAGGCTTTGGGGAAATGAGGCGAGATAAAGACGACAATAACTCACCCAACGAGACCAAATAGCCTGGAGCGCGAACCACAGAAGAACCGCGCTCACAACGAAAGGGCTCTTCTTAGTACCTGTTGCCCATACCAGGATCTCGCCCACCAACCCGCTTAATATAGCTACCAAGCTATTCACGACGCTAGTGGTTGCGTACGTCCTCGTCAAGTCACATCCATCTTCAGCTAGCTTACGCTCACGGAAGTTGGTGACCATCCAACTGTCGAAAACAGTGAAAAGTATAGTCGTGCTTATGCCGCCGAAGATCCGCCCGAGGAAGAGCAACGGGGTGACGGGGATGATGGTGAGGAAGCAGGACAGCGCGTACGTTAGGCAGTATACCATGCAATACAACTTCCGGCCGTACTTGTCAGATAAGGCGCCGATGAAGTAGGCACCGATGGCGGTCGTGACGAAGTCGGTCATGTATAAGTTTAGGACCACGCCTGGGTCTAGACCATACTCATCCCTATAGAGGGAGAAAAGATAGGGACCCTAATGTGGGAGTCTGGTGAATACAACACACGTCGATTTGCCCTTGGCACGGAGTGTCTACTTACTTGCAACCAGTCAGCAGCCATTGCGAGGCCGTAGGCTCTATACCATCGGGACTCGGGATGTTCGTCATCGCGCGTTATCTGCTTTCGTGAATCGCTTTGTCGGTCCAGCTCTTGTCTGCGAGTGGGTTGAGAAGCGAGCAGCACAGCGCATAGCACGCCCAGGCCGCCAAAGCAGACTTGATAGTAGTTCATGACGAACGAAATTCTAGCGCTCTGATAATTCCTTCTAGTATTCAAAGTCAAGAGGCCAAGCACATGAGGGATGAGCTTCGACCTGAAGCGACTGGGGCTAGATTATAGATATTCACGAGCATAGTACTTCAGAACATGACACAACGATGATTTAGACGGAATTTAGCCAACATGACCGCTGAGCAATCTAGGAAGTTGACACCTGTCGTTTGTAATTATCCGGCTTGGGCGAGGTTCGAGTGCCGTCCACCGTGACGCGTAAATTGTTGGAGAAGCGCGCATCGTCGACGACAGTATTAATTATATGAAGTTGAAGGGAGCAGTCAGAGACGAACAATTGAGATGCATTTTAAGGGGTCCAAGAGTGAACTTAACCACCTACTACAGGCACAACAGGACGCAGATGTATATTGAAAAGAAAAACCTTCTTGATGCGGTAGACTGCTCTCCGCTGGCCGATATTATACAGCTAGTTAGTATTGAATCTTGGACTGATTGAATGGTTGAGTCGTTTTGATTGAGCTTTCTGAGCCTCAACGTGGAGCTTATCGCAGACCCCGTATAATTCGTATTGCAGTAGTCTACTCCGTACATATGCATATCTGTATCTGTATCTGTATCTATCTATACCCCTGATACTTGGGAGAACGGATACTCGCGGTTTAGAAGAAGACGATGTTGTCATCTGACATGGAAAATTGATGTTTGTTTCGGGCAATCAAGTGAACAACAAAGGGGCTGCCTGTGATTTGAGGGGATTGGTGGGACCACTAAAAATAAGTGTCCATCACTATCATGGTTTGTATAAAAAAAAAGGTGAAGAAGTTGAGACGAAGCGCTTATCGAGAGTTCCACACGATCGTTATCTGCCACCGTCACCGTCACCGGTCACCATCACCATCTCGAATCTCCGATCCTCGGTAATGCTAGTAGGAGGTAGAAGGGAGGAGGTACTTACTCATACAGTTGGTGCGCAAAAATACATGTGCCCCCGTACTATAAACCATCCGTGATTAAACTTTTTAGTATGAACCATTGTCCGTTATATCAACTGCATTATTTATTTACCTGGTCTTATTATTACCAACCCGATTTTTCGTCTTCTTTCATTGTTCCTGTTTGCTCCCAATTAGACTACCGTCTACCTACCTAGTCCAGTCTACAACGGACTAATTGACCTGCACGTTCTCAAAGAGTCGAACAGGATACCTTGCAAGCCACCTGCACCAGAGCGAGCCTTTTCTTTGTCTTCCCCAGTTACACCTTACACCTTACACCGCCAGTACACCGGTTGACCGGCTACACTTCCATCACGTCCACCGCCTCGCTGTTTGTACACCCATTCGGAGGATAATAGTAAAAAGCAAAAATATTACTATCCTTAGTGTAGGTAGGTACCACTTCGGCGTCGCACACCTCTTATACACTGGAGGTAGAGGGCAGATAGAAGCCACCTGAGAACCGGCTGACTGCATCACTCCTGTCTCGGAAATCCCTATGCACGCTGCTTGGCGTTCCGTCAGCTCTGTTATTACGCATACACCCACACCACAGCAATCTATCTATAGGTAGAGCTGCTCACCACCGCCCGCTCACTGTGAGAACAGTGAGAGAAGAGAGGGACGAGTGTGGGAGTGTGTGAGGGAGTGCTGATCTCCAGGGGGGGTATAGTACCGTATCTATCTATCCCGTCTACCAACGTAGCAGCAGTTATGGATGGGGATAAGGATGGGGATAGGGACAGCGACACGTCCGCCGGCGTCCAATCGAGACGCCCGCCTTACAACCGTTGCGACACTGGTAGTGATTCTCAAGTGTCTGACCACCATAATCACAATCACAATAACAACCATCAGCAACAACAACAACGTCCTAAACACCAGAAACGTATTGTAGGAGGTGGCGCTGGCCGCTTCCACGCTCGTGTACCCTCGTCCAAAGCCCTGCACAAACAACAAGCCCAATCTACTGGAAAACTGAACCGCCGTGCGCCATCTCCCGAACCCGAACGCCCGCCCATGCTCGCGCAAACGCATCGTCGCGCCACATCCGACCTGAGGCTTACCGCCACCGACGCCGACGCCGACGCTTCCTCCACCTCCCACCTCACTCAAAATCCTAATCTCAAGGATACCTCCCACTCAAACCTAGCCACTAAGCGCAATCGCTCTCACGTCGAGATCGGCAAGCGATCTAAGTCCAACGTCAACGTCAAACGCTCCTCCTCCCACAAGGACGTTCAGAAGCTTAAAGGCGCAAAGGGCCAGGTACATTTCGATCTGGGCAACGACGAGAACGACGACGGGAACGACGACGAGTGGGTCGATGCGAGCGCATCCGCGTCCCCATATCTCTCCAGGCGCGGTTCCGTAGCTAGCGGCGGACAGTCGAACAAGGAGAACGAGAACGAGAACGATTCGCCACCGCAAACCCCTCATACCGACGACCGCTTGTCTGATCATCGCGATTCTTCTCCCACGCGCCAGACAGTACAACATAGCAACTATATCACATCCCGCTTACTGCAGCGCACATCCTCTCACGGCGCGCCTCCTCAGATGTCTACCGAGACCGTCTCTGTACCACCACATTCTGGTTCACCTACCTCGCAGGCAAGCCAGGGCCCACCGAGCCTCTACGGCACCCCCAAGGCAACTACCATCGGGACCCTCGGCGCGAGTGGTCCAGAAGAACTGATATCCCGTTTTGTCAACGGATCCCGACCCAACTCGGGTGGGCATGATTCATACTTCATACCTTCACACCCGCAAGCGCGTCGAAGCGAGGGCGTCCGGCGGCCGCAATCGCTTAGCAGTTTGAATCATGCCCATCGAGGCTCGGCCAGCGAGGAGGAGGACGGCAGCGCCCTAGCGCCCCGATCGAGAAAGTCGTTGGTTAAGGCGCCACCCGCCAGCCAGTCGCGCACCCAGCAGAAGCTCAATCTTCAGCGCGCAAGCTCGTCTATGGAACCTGCCCAAGCAGGACCAGGTGCCGGCGTCGTTGGCGCGAGCCTGCTAGTCGGTAGCACTGACTATGAACACCGTGACCCTCGCATCGCCCGGCTTCTCGAGCGTACCGGGATGGAGTACTTGGTAGTCAGAAGATACCAGAACCCCATTGCGCGGTCCATAGCCCGATTGTCACATCTTCCCGACATCAATAAGAACCAGCGCATTCCCAAGCAAAACGGAACGAATGGAAGTACGCGTGGGAAAGACTCGATAGACCTAACCGTAGCAGGACGGCTCGGACCAAGCCAGAGTATGTCGGATGTCACACGATCTCGGCCCTCGACGCCACGACGATCAACCTCAGTAAGAACGATGGGGGCCAGATCGAGTCACGACGGACCACGGCGATCGACCTCCATACGAACGACGGGAGCCAAATCGAGTTACGACGGTGACGAAGACACATTCCATGACCGCATGAGTGGTTCAAGCTACGGAAACGATGACGAGGTTGCTGCACTTCTGCGAAACCTCTGGGACAAGAGCAATGACCTTAGTGCAAGCCAAGATTGATCCATCTAAGCTTGGGTGGGCACCCTCATTATGTAGAATGATGATATACACAATATCTTGTTCGTGTTTCGACACGACTGAGCCTTGGGCTGTATTCAAGCGCTGAATAACTTACATACCACTAGCATAAACACCTAATGAATGAGAATTATCACCAACCCCCCTTAGAGTCTTTGTGGGCATGTCCAGAGTCTGGCTTAGTAACAGTTGGGCATTTTTAGATGAACCCTGATTCAGACCTGCATGGCGATATTCCGGTATCTAATAGGCCGTCAAAACCAGCGAAGTCAAATCTCCCAATGTCCCTTTGGCCTGAATCTTCGACGAGGGCATCCTACTTCATGCGTTATGGATCAAAGCCCTGTAAGCCGGGTCCTCCCACCTCCTCTCGAAGAAGGAATCGGTTTAGCCTTGAATCAAATATCCCAGTTCTCTCTCTTTGCCATATTCGGTTGGCCTGAACTAGCTTGTTGATCTTGGACACGAAAGCCTGCCTTCCAATAAGAGAGGATAACTATCGACCTATTTCCACGGGTCTTCAAGACCAAATTGGGCAGAGACCAGTCGTACCTGCGCAGGTTTCTTCGGATATTCGGTTCATTGGCGAGCCTTGCTCCCGAAGCAAATCCATATCAGCCAGCTTTTTCTGGCTTTTTGAATCAGCGCTGGGCAATCTCCGAGACGGTTCGGGGCTGGTCGATTGTGTATGCTAGGTGTGCCTAAAGGCACGAGTCTCCGGGTCTGGAGGTCCGATATACCTAGTTGACACTTCCCGGAGCGATTCAGCTATTGCGGTAGGATATGGTGGTTTGATCGTACATGTCAATGTGGACCTGAGAATACCATCACGGTACTCGTCAGCGATGCACTAACTAGACTATCGAATGACGATTTTAAGGGGAGGGGTGTTCGTTGCCTGACAAGCCGTATGGAAGACGTCCAGGGATATCAATCGATGGCCAAACTGGCAAGGGAGAAGCGTTTCGTGCATACCTACTTAATAGTGGTAAAGACTGGCCAATTTCAAAGCCTCGCAGGTAATCCTCACGGCCTTGTTAGCTAGATACAATAGGACTCCGTTAACCCTTCCCGACCTTAATGTTAGTGTAAGGACGTTGAAAGGGAGGCGGGAGGACGAGCATCAGACAATGACTTTCAGTAGCCGAGGTAGGCACTAGCAGCCTTGTCTTTCTACTTATTTCATGATGATGGCATAAGTGTAATGAAACATACCACCAGTGCTACCATACCGTACGCCGCACAAGCCTCATTAGTAGGCCATTGCTCTATAGCGACTCCCGACGAATGGAAAGCCTTGTGGACTTACTTAAGACATACCGTGGAGCAAGGTGTTAATTCCCAGCTATTACGTTTTTGCCGCGATTATTGGGCTTCCGTACCGCGATCTCGATTTTAATCGGGTTATAAGACAGAAGCCCTTGCAATCTTGGAGCATCACTTTTCTTCGATTACCAGGTCGGCCGTTGTTGGGTTCAAGCTAGTCCACTCGTGGAGGAATCATGTTGTTGGTAGGTAGTGAATCATCTTCCAATTCTTCATTTAAGACCATAACCCTGTCTCGTGTCAGATAAGAAGGATGGCTGTCTGTAAGGCAGTTTCTCCGTTTTCTACCTTGGGTATCTAGAGGTGGGATGTGCTGCAGGAGCGAGGTTGAAGTCAAGCAGTAGCATTGTGTACCTAAGTAAGGAATGAACCGAAACATACCGCGACGTACGACATGAACAAGGAAGTGATTAATCATAAAAATAGCAAACAATCATGCTTACCCCTTATTTTTGCTGTCGTTGTCTTCGAATCGCAGCTGGCGAGTTTGCGACATGCTCATCTAGACCGGGTTCCCCGGATAAGCCGGTTAGGTATAGGTATGTATGTTGATAGCTGCTACATGAATGTCACTTTTCATATTTCATATTAAGTCAGAGGCACATTTCTTTGTTCCCTTCAAATTTCAGCACCGGCTAGCAGAGCCGCGTTAGGAATCGCTAGCCAAGAAATTCATATGTCTACAAGGCGCATAACTCAATTATAAGAATACATGTTGGGTATCTATAATATTAGTGCATTTCTCCTGTTAACCGAGCCTCACCATGTTTGTACGTTGAGCAAGTACATATGCTCTGGAATGTCGAAACAGGCGCTTACATGAAGAGACACGTCGAGGTAACGTTATACAACGGTGTAACGTTGGCCCAGGGGTATCGAGAAATTGCCAACATCTCCTTACATACTTGGGTATTGTCCCAGATTCTCGGTACCACTGACAGGGAGTAAGAGGATCTTGGCTTTGCCGCGAGGGAGTCCTACCTGCCTGGCTACGCTGCTGATCTCTCCCATAGGCCGAAGTCCAGATGACCGCACGGCGCAGGCCCACGTCATCCGGTATTTTGTCGGAGAGGATCAAGCAAAATGCACAAGAAGTGCCGCAATGTCAGCCTGCCCGAGGCTGTGTGATAACTGCCTGGGCTTTCGCTTGAGAAGAATACCGCAGCACATTGTCCAAGCAGTGTCCGAAGGGGTGGTTACACCAGACTTCGACTCACGCCCGTGCAACAAGTTACAAATGAAGTATATCCAAAAGGTAAAATTTAATCAACATTCCCGAAATCCATGCTGGAAGCCTGGAATCTCTAAGCGCCTCAACTCTAACAAAGGGTTAGGATGCCAGTCCACCGGGTCTAATATCTTACATTCTATCATATAATATCAAGTCATTACCGCCAATAACTTGAAGTTATAACTCATGACTTTGGGCCTTTGCTCACTTCCCAAGGTTCTCTTCCGACCGGTGATTGAAGGACTGAAATATGCAAATCTTACACTCACCAATTAACTCCCGCTAGGAAGTAGTGTGTTTCGAGTGAATAAACGTTTTGGATGAGCGAGCCCCCTGGTCCGTTAAATTTCTACCTGCTATTTTAAGTGAGGTCCTATTACCATGACTAACACCGAAACAGGAAGGAAATCTAGGATTTTCACGGTTCCACTGGGATGAAGGTAGACATGCGAATGTCGTTCACATGTACGGTAAACGTATATATACACTACGATCTCTTGTTTCCTTGAGAATGTGAAGCATGTGAGTAGTATTCTCGACCAGCAGTTGAAACAAATAAAAAATATTGAAAATCACTAAAAAAATCAAATTCTTTCGCTCCTTCTTTTTCCTCTTCTTCTCTGTGTGTATTGTGTCTTGTCTGTCTCACCGAGAGCATCATATCATGGCTCTCACCACCATCACCACAGCACTATCACTAGCAGCGCTCACAGGCATCTCACAGGGCTGGCCCCTTACAAACGCCGCCATCACAACGGCACCAAGATCAGAGAATTGCGACTGCTACAAGGCAACAGCAGACTCAACCGCCTACTTCGCAAACCGAAAATTCTTCGACTTCCGCAACATCGCCAACCCGCGCACGCCATCGGCCATCGCGGGCGGGCAGGACCCCGGCGCCGACGCCGCGGCCGGCCAGACGCACCCGTACTTCGCGACGGCCGCGTGGTCCGAGACGTGGGGGATCCAGAACTGGGAGACGGCCGGCGAGGGCGTGCGCCGCGTGAACTCGGCGAACAACATCTACGTCGCCGCATCAGACTCTTCTTCCCCTGGCGATGACGGAACGACGCACCTGACGATGCGCACGCAGCGGTTCTCCGACTACCAATCCACAGCCGAGGTCGAGTCGCAGAGCACCGACTACCAATACCTGACCGTGCGGATGCGCGCGCGGACGCGCGGTGCCTCGGGTGCCGTGACAGCTCTCTTCACCTACAAGGGCTCGGAAGACCCGAACCTAGTGCAGGAGGCGGACATCGAGATCCGCACGCTGACCAACGCCACCGTCGTGCAGTACACGAACCAGCCGGGGACGGTCGACGGCGAGGACGTCGACGCCGCCACGCGCATCGCGTCGCTGCCGAGCCCCTGGACGGAATGGCAGGAGCACCGGTACGACTGGACGCCCGGCTCGAGCGACTGGTTCGTCGACGGGGAGAAAGTCGCGTCTATCCAGTACCAGACGCCCACCAACCCTCTCAGCGTGATTCTGAATGTCTGGAGCGACGGCGGTATCTGGAGCGGGGTCATGGGGGTTGGTGAGACTGCTCAGATGGATATCCAGTGGATTGATCTCACGTATAACACTGGCGCTTCGCAGACTGGCACGGACAAAGGCGCCTGCGAGAATGTCTGTGTCATCGATGACTTGATCTAATCTTGTCATGCGATATGATATATATATATGGCCTCGCTCGACTGAGATCCACGGACGGCGGATGGAGTGGAATTGTAACGCTTTTTGTTCTGATAGGTGTGGGTATTTATTTCGGCTGTTCAAATCATGTATTCTTACATATATATAGAAGGCTGGCCGACATGACATACGCGTTAGCAGTATTCATGACATTTTATGTTCTTGTATATAGGTATATAGCTAACCTACTGTAGGTTCTTACTTACCACCTGCACCTTAGCTTAGTGCCTGATATAAGGTGAATTGCGCGAGTGTGTGTGAACAAATAGATTGTATTTTCTCTCATCAATAATAGCATATGTCGTTTCGAAAGTCCCGAGAGTCAACGAGCCTTTTTTTTATGATATATAGTCTTACTCCCGTGTATGCCCGATAAGTATTATCTTGACGAGTGATCCTGTTGTCCAGCTATTGTGGCATCGTGTATTCATTAGCCCTAACGTCAATGAGCAAAGAAACAAGATACCGCTATACAGTTCACCTATTCTAAGCTCCAGCGTCAAGGTCAGCCTGTTGTCACTGTAAAGTAAAACGTAGATGCACAACATGCTTCACTCATACAACTAAAGCCCACGAAACAAACATGAACAAGGAACCAGTAAAGCGAAGAAGAAAAAGAAATCATATAAATATAATTGCTGCGCAAAAGCTCAGCCATTAGTCTATCTGTTATAAGTAAACACCAACCTGCCTTGTCCTTCATAACGGGCAAATGAAATATGCCCCAGCATGACGCCAGACACTCTCTAACTGGGGTATATGAGAGGGGAAACCTAAGGGGGTAAGAGAACCATAAGACTACAAAAAGTAATGTAGCTTGTAAAAAAAAACCCTCGTTGTCGCGTTGCCGCCATAGCCTGCGTGTGATTGTGCAATTCAATCGCACGATGTCGCCGCTATGGCGTGATCACATCATATTTTCATCCGATTCATCAATTCACCTTTAACCTTCCACATATATCCAGCCGGACGAGAGGGGGGAAAAGAGAAAGAAAAACAAAATTAAATGAAATCCCCTTATAAGCTCTCAATCGTGCACTGAGGCCATCCCAGCAGTAGGAGAGAAGTTGTCGTAATCGTAATCCTCCTCGTCGCTACTATCGATTGGACTTCCGGGGCTCTGTGCGGCGCTGATATCTGCACTGTTGATCCCGCTGAACGATTCACCCACGAAGCTGCTCATGCCTATGGAGAGCAGACTCTGCCGTCTGCCCGCGTTGAAGTCGACGGCGCTACCCGTGCGGCTCATCTCAGGTTTCTCAGGAAGCTTTTTGAGCAAACCAGTCGAAATGTCGAGCATACCCATGGCAAATTCTGTAAGCCGATGGCTTTCGCCAGGCTTGCTGCTCACACTCAACGTCCATCGATATTCGCCCAGTCTCCGTCGATACCATTCGGCCTCCTCTCGACCGGGGGAAGTCGCCCAGAGAAGAGAGCCAAAGGTGCCAATGAGGGCAAAATTGGTCTTGGAGGCAAAATACCAGAATGCACGGAGATGCTGAGGTGTGAGACGGTTGACGAAATCCATGGCCGAAATCAGACGAGCCTTGGCAGCGCTGCGACAGATATGCTCAAGATACGGATCAATAGTCTGAGAGTCGGACGCCAGCGCCCTGATGATTCGGCGATGGAGTGTGATCTCCGTCGCAAAGTAAGCCAGATGAAGATATCCAATGCTAGACAGGCGACTTGAAGAAATGGTACTGGTAAGGAAAGATGAGTCCATACGGATAGCCGTGGGTAGTGCGGCGTACCATTCCTTTAACTTGAGCTGAATAGGCTTGGCTAGCGATAGAACAAGGTGAGTCCCCTGCGATCCGGCTGCGGTCACATTCTGCAGGGCCTGAAGTGTATAGAATGTCTCCAGAATCTCAGCCAGAACCCGAGACAGGTATACCATCTGCACAAAAAGCGTCCGGCCTCGTTCGAGCTCCTGTTTTCCCTCCATGTCATCCTCCTCACAATCGGCCTCTGAGAAATCGTTAGGAGTTAAAGGCAGCACGATCCAATTGGAGCTGAAAATATGGGACGGTCGTCCGTGGACTAGCGCTCCCCATTTGTCTTGCATGTAGAGGGCCCAAGCCAACCTCTTCCGAAGCCCTTTCTCCCACGGCGGGATCTTCCAATGTGTGCAGTCAAGATGGAGGCCGAGCTCCTGGGCCGTAGCCACTAGTTGGGCCGTCGGCGCCCACTGATCACCTTCAGGCCGTTGGGAAAGCAGGAGACCGGCCTGTACCGTGGAGAGCTTGGGTCGCCACATGGCATCAGCGAGCGATGACCTTATCAATCTCTCCAACGCGCGGACATTCGGGCGTTGGCATCTCGATAGTTCCTCTGAGTGATCCCACCAGTTGATCGCCAGGATGTAGATGGCAGCCAGGAGTGGCGGCGAGATTTCATGATAATCCCTATCATACTTCTCGTAGAAGACGTTCTTTTGAAGAATGGGGAAGCCCGGATGGACAACCTCGAAGTAGAGGTCAATTAGCTTCCCTCCATTTGGGGCGACAATCCGCTGGATCTCGTCCACGTCCTCAAATTGGTGGTCATGGCCCGGCGTCGCGGAGTCTGGCAGCATCAAGAATGTGTCATGATCGCTGACCTTTCTAAGAGTCCCTCGGGCGAGAAGACTCTCGTCCTGAGGATTGAATGGTGAGAGATTAATCAGAGAAGGCTCAAAGTCCGTCGTCGGGCCAATATACTGGCTATAGCGGTCTTTTTGGAGACCGAGTGTGCGCTTGAGGAAGGTTGGTCCTCCAAAGTTGGCCATTTCTTCAATCAGAGAATTGCTTGCGGCCGTGCTGGACAGGCTGGGCGCGTGTCGCCGCAGCCGTCTATTATCTGACCGACCAGGCGAGCTGAATCAGCCAATAGTGTATTAGTAAATAATCTCTCCCGGTACAGACGAGGGTTGCAGCAGCATGATGATGCAGGCATGGGGGTCAACAAGAAAAAAAGTATCGGTGAATCCTTACCCTCTATGACCATTGCTCTCATCGGCTAGATCACGCGCCAACTTCCTTTTTCGAGGCGGTGGGCTGTGACATAAAGAGCACTCGACGCCTATGGCCTGGCACGCCACACACTTCTCTTCTTCATCACCTACAACGCACTTGGAACCGCGAAGGGTGCATGATTCACAGGGTGTCCCAATCCCGCTCAGGGCTGAATCAGAGTCTGCTGAGTCATTGCCAGTCGTACTACTCGTGTACGCGTCGTCTCTACTTTCCGCTTGACTATGGCGAAACGGCAGACCAGGGGTTGGATGTGAAGTTTTGGGTGCAATGGCAATGGGAGCCGTCCTAGAGACGGTGCTGGGATTAGACATGGCTCGCAGTGATAAGTCACCAAGTACGAGCTAAGTTTTGTCTGCTTTAATCGTCGGTGGTGAAGCTGTGGGTGGGATCGATTCGTTCCAATGCCCCAGCTGGGCTGTTTACTGAAGCCCGATAAGGATATGGACGACGTATAAGGGTCAACTTGCCTACAATGTATAGCTAGGACCAATCCAATAGAATAGTAGCTGATCCACCCTCCCCCTAGGTACCTGAGGTTATAAATTGTAGGAAAGAATACTGGTCTAGTCAACTTCGGCACCTCGATGGATGGTTGATAAGATATCTCAAGACGACAGGGCAGGGCAGCCAGCTGAGTGGCCAGTGAAGACCAAGATAATGTAGCCCACCAACGTGCAGTGTCGACCACGGCCTCTGACAAGTGATAAGGCTCGGGTAACTTCTGCAGATTAAGGGCAGCAGCGCGCGTGATGCTGCTGATGGCGATGTGTCCTTGGGGGTCCCTGAAACGTCTGTTTGGTAACGAGGGATAAGCCGGATTTGAAGTTCTCTGCAGGCACCCTAGAATGCCTTTTTGGCACGTCCGCAGCCACGGCTGCAGGTAACTTGGCCCGGCACTAGACCCCGATGTAGCTTGGCTATCAATATCGTCAGTCCGGTAAGGCTGATTATTCTAGGTGATGATAGAGGCTAGAACTAGATAAGCTAGGCTTGTCTTCGTCATTGAGACTAGAAGTCCAACAGGAGTGTAGTGCTGGGGGGGGATGACTGAATGGGGGATTTTTTTCTTTTCCTTTTCAAAGACAGAGAGATGAGGCAATAGGAAGCATGCAGGCGGGATCTATCATGTCTAGGGTAGAGGAGGGGGAGGAGATCGGAGGCGGCTATCAAGCAAGTGCAAGTAGTTTAAAGCTGCCTCCGCGATAGGGATCTTGGCTTCTCCTGTGTGGGATAACGGGCATGTTGAGAGATGGGCAGACGGTGATAGATAGGTAGATAGGTGATAAAGAAACTTGGTTGGTAATATGTTTCAAAGAGGCCCTTTACGCAATGGGACACGGCGAGAGGGGGGGCTCGTGAGCAACTTGTCCCTTACCGCTATACTAGTATAGCAGAGATCTTAGCTATGACTGCATGTATGATGTGAGGATAGCTGCGTAGGTAAGTTCATTGGTCTCAGGGACCAGGACCAGGACCAGGGACCAGGGACTATGGACAATGAACCATGGACCAGGACGCGACAGAATCAGAAAAAGTCGACGATATGCCTCTTTGCTGCAAAGCCAACAGCAGAAACGCACGAATTAGGTACTATAAAGCTACTGATAACGTAGTTGGATCTTATCTCTGGGGGCATGACAAGATGCGAATTGTAATACCAAGAAGCACTTGCTGGTGAATTTTGATGCCGTAATGCTGAGCTTGACTAATAAAAATGCGATCACTGCCGTCTAGGAAAACTAGTTTCGTTCTTATTTGCAAGGTGTTATGTTCCTAAGAGGCTCACTAAAGTTTGAAGTACGTCGGAGAGACTTTTCATTTTGTGGCTACCCCAGCCCCGAAGCCAAATTCACCGAGGACGGCCGGCGACGCCGCTGTTGTTGTTAACGTGATAGATACTCTTACACAACAACAATACACACAACAAGACGACACCCCCATACCCACACTCAAAATACATACACCTACACACATACCTCGTTTGTCCGTTCGTCCGTTCGTACGTTCATTTCGTTTAGTCGCTTGCAGATAACAGAAGGAGGAATGTGGCCCGAGAGGAAAAAAAACATAAAGGTAGATAGACAAGGTGACGGCGTACTATTGCTGTACCGTATACGACGGGCTATAAGCCAGTCCTTCATGCAACTCCAGGCAACGAGCCGACCAGGTTGTGCTACCATTACCACATAGAAAAGCCTCTTTGGCGGAATGTGGCTAGAGCTGGGAATTATTTAACGTAATGAACCCAACCTTATCGAGTCATGCAGGGGTCAAGTCTGTATGTTCTGTACTACTATGTATGTTGCTATGTAGCAGCATCACGCGACGCTGGCCATTAAAATAGAATCTTTTACCAATCGATCAACCACTCCCTCATTGTGACGCTTGCCCAGCTTTTGCAAAGATTGGATCGATCAGCGGCTTGTGAAGATCGGTGCTACCGCATGGGGCTTTCCGGAGGGTTCTGTTTGTCGGTTACGGGAATACCGGGCCATCTTATGATAACCCATGGAGAGAGAGAGAGCAAACCCTTGCTTGGCTAGGTGAGTAGGTAGGTAACCTGGTGGTCGGTCATGAAGGGGATATATGAGAGGAGACATGATTATAGAATAGTCGCTGTCTTATCACGGGATATATAGTCTAAGCTGTACGTGCTAGTCTGTCTACTTAGGTACCTAAGATAGTGAGACCTGTTCGGGCCGTTAGTACCTCCTACATATAGGTAGTCTACCCAGCATAAGGTACTAAGGTACTGTACCTAAAGTGAATCGTATGTGCATGACCCCCCTTGCCCCCCCATCAGACTCGACATACACATTATGTCATCCACAACACTATCATTGGACATGCCACCTTCAAATTTCTTTTCAAAGGTTTATGGGCGTCACACCCCGCATCACTCGTCAGATCAAAAGCCATGCTGACTCTGGGGCCTGCATGCAGAAAGAAAGAAAGACCCCCCACGAGACAGCCGGGTTTCCCCGCGGATGAACTCCGAAAATCCTCCAGCAGCCCCAAACAGATAGCTTCATCTGCCGTGGTCCCCAGACACGCGGGATGAACACACACACACACACACACACAGGATGTCCTTGTTACCTATTCATTGGATGCCCCTCCTACTGTAGTGGCTGCTGCCACCGCTGTGTGTTACCTACTATGCCTCAGAGGAACGAAAAGGCCGCCGGGGTATGAAAAGTTCCATGCCCACGGACAACATAGTACTATACATCATTGTGTATATACTATTATTAGTGCGAAACCCCCAAATTCCAATACCGACCACGATGTTAGTCTATGAAACTACAGCTAGATTATCGAATATGCAGTCGTCCTAGCTAGCTGTCTGTCTGATGTATACATCTAGTCGAGGTTAGGCGTGAGCCATCATAGCGATGTGATGAGAAACAAGACATCTCTCATATACAAAGACCAGTCAGAAACATTGTGGCGCGATTTCATCCACTTTCGTTGAGATCAATACCTACTCAGCGCTCGTAACCAGCGCCGGAGTCTCGGGTTCTATTTATAGGTAAGCAAGGGAGTTCTTCGGTTCAGTTCAGACGGACTGGCCAGATGGTATTATACCAGAAGACGTCTCGATTGTTCTAACGATGTCTTTGCACCACCACGTAATCGATCAATGTGTAGTCGCATGTCGATTCTCAACTGCTGTAAGGGCGTAGAATGTCTTGCTCTATCCCACCACTCGCTAGCCTGCTAGATAATGCAGACTAGCATTGGATTTAGAACATGTCTTGTGTTTTTTGCTTTTCTGCTTTTATTGGATTAGACTCGGGCATTGGCAAGCCCTTCGAGGCTCGAGGCGCGAACAAGATTTCGCTGCTATAAGAGTGAAGACTGCTGTCATCTGGATCTCGAAATACGAAAATATCATGCCGTTCCACAATACTGCACTCTTGTCTGTTTCATGCAGCTTCCATCCGATCTTTAGAATCACCCATATTCGTCATTCAGCAGGCGCCCATATGAAATCCTATTGTACAGTATGTTTATACACTCCTTAAGAACGTCAAGGTCAGTCAACCCTATTTCTAGAGTAGGTAGTTGCTGATAAACAGCATAGGTACGGTATGTCAAAGCGCGACTGACAATCGTAACAACGCTATCGTAGTTTCCAGCAAGGTGATATAACAGCACGGCATCAGTTGTCCTGCTGTTGTTATCAGCAAAGCAAAGCGGATATTTAACCAACAGCAGGACAGCTAATACCATGTGTTATATCACCTTGCTGGAGACTACGATAGCGTTGTTACGATTGTCAGTCGCACTCTAACATACTTTACATATGCTGTTTATCAGCAACTACCTACTCTATAATTTAGGAGGATAAACCTTCTTTACAATAAACGCTCCGATTTCCCTTGGTGCTATAGGCAGTTCGCGGCAGCGGGTTAGGCGGTGCCTATACAGAGATCTTAACCTTGGTCCCCGTGTCCGAAAAAAAGAAACGGGATTCGAAACCCGCTTCTACTCACGCAGCGTACTCTCAATGATCTTAAAATTGCCATCGTTTTAAGAGACAGCCCTACACAGACTGATACGGCAAAGAGTTTGCGGTCGTCTCTGCACAAGGTATATGCTACTTATCGTCGTCGTCGTCGTCGTCGTTGTCGTGCCGTTGCTGGCAGCGCTGGCTGGGGCGCCGTTTGTATCTCTGTTGACGGCTCTGCACATCATGTGTGCTTTTCGAGCGTGCTCTTTGAGAATTGGTTCCTGAAGTATTGAATGATTCAAAAAAATATTGTGAGTAAAGCACGCGAGCTGCTAGAAAACAGTTTGTCTAAAAAAATATCTACGTAAACATGAAACATTATAAAACAACCTCGAGAGTCAATAATATACTGCGGCATTTTGAAAGCTAGGTAGACCAAGATTTAGGGTTCAGGGTTATCATAAGCTTAAACTCGGGTGTTTAGATTCATCAACATAGATTCGTCTGTTCACTGGTAGGTCGGCTGCCTATGCTCTTCCCATGGTAGTAGTATCCTGTTTATTGAGGTATCATGATGCTCATTATATGCTGGACTATAATCAATGCTGCGCCATTTCCTGAGGACTGTTCTAAAAACCTCAGGATGGGATAAGTATGTATCGAAAAATAAAAGCCACCCAAGCGAGCGAGCCAGCCCATCCTCAATACATACAGCGACCGTCCTCGGCCCGCGTATCTCTCTTTTTCTTTTTATAATGATAACCGACCAGAAGCGTGTTCTTTCTCATAAATATCTTGCATAGAGAGTTGTACGCCGATGACCTTCGCTTCGAAGAATTGGAAAAGTTGAAGAATGGCGGTAAGTAGTTCGAACGATCTAGTGCGAACAGGGTCTAGTTAGCAACTGTGATCTAGGTGCTGGGAGCTCGACCACGGGGCGTAAGACTTACATGAAAGAGGCGATCAGACCGATGGTGGGCGGCCAAAGTCCAACATAGCGTGATCCCCACCAAGGATACATGATATGTGCTGAGTAGATGAGGAAGCCGAGACTTGGGAGGGCGAATAATAGGTCGAAGATAGTGAATTGGAGACGCTTGTAGCGACGGCGCTTCTCGGCGTCGTCTTCGTTGGGGCCGCCAAAGGAGGCAATGGTACGGTTGCCAACGGTGATGGAGATGGGAGGCAGGCCAACGGTGCGCCGGGACGAGGGCCAAAACTGGTAACCCAGCACGCTGCAGGTACAGTGTAAAACGTTCCAGAAGAACTGAATCCAACACAGGATGAAGAGCACTTTGTGCTGCCACGGCCACCAGCCGGCGTCTATAGCCGTTTGAACGCGAACCACTGTCGCAAAGCCGAGTATGGAATTGAGCCCTCGCGCCACCGCGATCAGAGGCACATCGAGTCTCGTCACCTTCTCGCCTATCTTTCCCTGACACCTCTCGCACGACCGTCTTACTAACAAGTGGGTGGTCGGTTTCTCGACTCCTTCATGGCCATCGATACGCCCATTGTGCCTATTCTGCGGCTGGGGGCTCCGGCCGCGAGGGGTTATGGTACTCGTGCTCGTCGACATTTTTCTAGTGATCGCTCGCTCGCTCGCATGGAAAATTGACGGGCGCAATCGTTAAACTGGAGGGCTTCGGGGGAGGTCGTCGCGCGCGTCGTGTATTCAATCCATCCAACTGACAGACAAGGCTGTGAGGCTCCACGTTTCGACCACGCCGAGGGTGCTGCGCTGCTTTCCCTAACCAATGGGTGAATAAGGAGATCGTTTCGCCTTTAGGGGTTTTCTAGTATCGTCGTCGCTGTAACTCGATGGCATTGAGCGCGCCGTCGCAATTGCGGAGACGAAGAATTCAAGATGGAGAAGTCTCGTGTAGGTGTTATTCTGTACCAATAGGAGTCTACGGTATGCTGCTGTGTTGAGTTGAGTAGGGGTAAAGGGGCGGCCGGGAGCAGGGAATCTTTTTTAGTCTAATTACAAGTAGTGATAATCGTGGATCGTTATAGTCGTGACTTGACACTGGATGTCCGTTACCTAGTGTTAATGCAGTCAATCAAGGAGAGTAGTATATCTAGAAGTCGAAGAACAAACAAATAAATGAATTCGCTCTTGAACGGATGTCAGGGTGTTCTTTCCATTAATCTGCTACAGTGCCCGCGACTGCCTACCTAGGTACCTCCCCATCACCTGCATCCCCATCTCATTACCTAGCGGGTGCTTAAGGCTGCCAGCAGCTGTGCCATCGATATGCGGCGTGGCTGAGCTGGCTGAAACACCTGCAGCCAGTACACTACAGGAGCCGAATGCGGGGCGTACCTTGTCCACCACTTACCTAAGGTGCCTGTACCAGTTCCAACTTGCCAGTAGCATGGGTGTCACGGCCACTGGTGGTCCCCGTTTTATCAGGAGCATTCCTACCTAACATTACTAGGTAGGTACATTTCCTACATATGTACCAAGTTTCAACAGTAGGCTAAGATATTAATTTCAACACTACAACTCTACCTACTATGCTATCATGGCCACGTATTTCTCAGTCTACCTACCAGTTAAATCATACCTAGGTAGTAGGTAAGTACCAGAGCAAGGTTAGTAACAACACTCATTATTACTATAGCTGAGTAGACTACGGTAGTAGTTGCTAGCACGAAAATCGGTATAGATATGATATTTCTAAGCTCGACATGAAGTAAGAGGTGAACTTCACGGCCGTTCTCAGACTTTTTTCTCTCGGATAAGCCAGAGCAGAACCAATAGCAACAACGGGTTTTTCTAAATCAACTACTCGTCCTTACCTCGCACGATGATATGCGTCGCTACGCAATAGCTATATTATCTCCGGCCCGAACTTCAAGTTCGGCTTCGGCTTTGGAACCAGCTCCAGGAGTTTCACCAATCAGATTCACATCAGAGCTGCCTACACACCAAAACAGGTAACAAGGGGGCGTTATTCACGGGCCTCAGAATGGTTGCGCGCGGGTTGTAGTCAGACGCAAAGCGACAGGCCCAGCTCGCTACTCGGTAAAGTCACGACTGTTCGGTGTTTAGATTCCATTGGGGGAGAAGAGGCAACATTCACTATCCATCCCATTCTAACGATGAATCAGTAACGCGCGGGCTTATGTAATTTGTGTACGGTATATAAGAGGTCATGTTTTCGTCTACGTTTTCCATCTCCAGATCTCAGGAAATTCATCACTTGCTCTACCCTGACAGTGTTACCAAAAACCCGACCACGCTCCATAATGCATATTGCCCAAGTTCGCGACTGGTCTGAAGGACCACGATACGTGACCGTCGATGATCCCCCGGCGCCCTCCAAGAACCAGATCCAGCTCCGCGTCTTGGCAGCTGGCCTCCACCAAGTCGTCCGTTCACGTGCCTCCGGGAAGCATTACTCGGCCAGGGGCCTGCCTCACAATGTCGGCTTGGACTGCGTCGGCCGAGACGTAGCCACCGGCAAGTTGTACTACTGCATCAACTTACAGCGCGGCTTCGGGTCCTTCGCTGAGCTCATCACCGTCGACAAGGATGTCGTCCACCTACTCCCCGATAGCGTTGACCCGGTGTCGTTCGCCGCCAGCGTAAACCCGGCTATGAGTAGTTGGCTGGCCCTCACCCGGCGGGCTTCCAATCTACCCAAGAACTACACCGTCTTGATCCTCGGAGCCACCAGTGCCAGTGGTCGTCTGGCAGTCAATGTAGCCAAGGCCCTCGGCGCCGGAAAGGTCGTCGGCGTCGCCCGGAACGAGGATACTCTTACCAAAGTCGAGGGCCTTGATAGTTTCATCGTGCAAAAGGACTCTATCACGGAAACCGATTTCTCTCAGGTAGACTGCGATGTCGTACTCGACTATGTCTCCGGAGACCTCGCTGTGCACCTACTGTCAACCCTTAACGTCCAGAGACCTGTGCAATACATCGCCATTGGCGGTCTCTCGCAGAATACTGATGTTTCTCTCCCGGCGGCGATCCTCCGATCTCGCGACATAACCATCAGGGGGTCCGGCCCTGGCGCTGTCGGTTTGCCGGTTATTCAAGAGGAGGTCAAGACGCTCGTTCCGGCGATGGTGGGGTGGAACTTATTGGACGCTCATAGTGTGCCCTTGAAGGACATCGAAGCTGCTTGGGGGGACAGGCCTCTACAGGGCAAGGGCAGATTAGTCTTCATTCCCTAGCTAATCGCTGTGGCGCAGAGATCGTTTTCAGGGTCGATTGGATCGTTGTCGTTTTCATCTTCACTAGATAGTATTCGAGCGTTGCTCTAGAAAACCGTGTCACTTTTTACCAGCAACCAAAATTCATCCTATCTCTAGATGTGATGGCAGAGCTTATTCGACGTGACTTATTCATGTTGACCTTGTATACCGCACCCGTATAATTTGATATGTTTCGGTACGTCACTTCCTGTAGGTGCATACTTTGGGACCATTATGTTTAATCTAGATGGCTTGTAGACCATGTTAAAGGACACAATGGACCACTCTCTCACTGCCATAATGGCAATCATGCGAGATTCTATCACAGTCGAGCTGCCTGATCTATATCACCTGGCGCGGCGAGAATAATACGCGGTAGGTCACAGGATACCCCTCCAAGTCGAAGCCGGTATATCGTCGTAATCTTGGACATTGTGGACAATGTGATTTCTTTCTAAATATCTGATGCCTTTTCAGAATCTACTGTCCGAAGATATCGAGGAAAATGTTATCGACTCAATTGAGACTTGACTATAGTACCCTTAGCCTTTATAAGTACCTAGTCTGTCGAGGCACAGACTTCTATTAGATTAACTAGTTAAGTGGACATCGGGAATTCGACTTGATATGGTGATTGGCATGGCATGAACCCTCCCCTCGCTAACGCCGCCAAAGATACGATGAAGCACACAAGTTGCGAGACGGAGATACTCTAGCAATCGCAGAAGCTGAGGTATAATGCGCCTAGGAGTCAGTTGGATGCTCATCTGATTATTATTAGATCTAGGTTTGTAGATCGAGAGCAAGCGTGGGGCTAAGTCTAACTTACCGGAGGGAGAGAACTGTCTCACTCCATCTCGACATGCACGGGATGGCGCTTTATAGTGGTGAGCGCTACTCATAAGTCTGTCCAACGATGGGTGTTCTGAGAGAAAGGGTACCCGATCAGAAGAAGAAGAGGAAGAAGAAGTCAATACCTGCTGATTCATATATCCTCTAAGCAAATTGTAAGTTGAGCTATCAAGCATTGAGATGAATAAATATGGAGCTTAGGTTTCGAAAACTACACGTCATGGGCTTTGGGCCATCGATGGTAGTCCCTTTTCAAGACCATGATCTCGGCTGATCATGTTTTCTGAGTCTTCCTTCTCCGAAAATTGGCAAGAGGGTTAGGCTCAGATAGACCTTTGACGTGTCTCGAACTTGGGCTTTGCCGACTGTTGGAACATTTTCGATACACTGGCCTTGAAACCGAACATTGGCAATTTGAACAAACTTGATCAGTACCGTAGGACATAGTCTTTCAACGATATATAGCAAATTCCCTTCTCGCTCTTCACAGCGCATGTCCTAAGTATACAGGCGGTCGTTCTCCTCTCTTTCTCGGCCTGCATACGCTCGTCTAAATTAGACGTCCAAATGGCCTTCCCTACAGCCTTTCTTGTGTAGTCGTGTCCAGCTTGGCTGTTTTCTAAATAGAGTCTAAAGGCGTCGGAAGGCTTTGCCTTGGAGGCCATACATACGGTCTCACCGAGGTAGTTGAAGGCCCAGGTAATGGACACGACGACGAACAAGATTGCCGGTATACAAATCATACAAGTTTATAGTTCGTATGCAAGAGAATATAACTGCCTCCTTCTAGACTTCAGTGGGAGTGATAACCATGCGTGACGACCAAGCCATCGTCGAACTATGTGCTCTTAATAACTCTCTTTCAGAGCCCATGGTTACAGACAGTAGGTTCTTCCACTTTACCGTTAGGAAATTTAAAGGAAATTTACACGCCGGGTTTCTTACTTTAAATGAATGACAGCAAACCCGACCAGCCGGGTTAGTTAAGTATATAGAATGCATGGTGTGACAAAGAGCCAGAAGAGGAAAGTGGAGAGGCTTTGGAGCTCACAAGAGCTCCTGTTTCAGATACTCTGTAGGCACTTAGCTTAGATACCTACTTCTATTCACTTACCTGTATGCTAACATCACTTCGAGAAGTAGTATAAGATTCGCTGCAACTTACATAGCCTTGCTCTTTCAACTCATTCAATATCTAAGAACCGCCCCAGGTTGTATCAGATATTGAATAAACAAGGACACACAATGGCATTCATACGACCTTATAAGGACTCCGACTTTGACGCATGCGCGCACATCGTTCGTCTATCCCATCCCTCTCCCTCTCTCTCTAGACTCAGCCTTCCCGACAACGCGTCCCCTCCTCTTATCAAAGGCCTACCCTGTCCTATCTCATATCCAGAGTTTCTTAAATGAGAGGCATAGCTAGTCTTCAAAGCACCTCAATATGTAGATACTTGGAGATTGACAGACTTCCAGTGTATCGCAACCCTCCCGCCAACCCTCGCCTCCTCCCCCGCAGCCGCCAAGCTCTCCCCCTACCTATGGACGCACCCATACACGTTCCTCAGCCCATCTACGTGCCACGTGCTCGACGACGGGGCGGGGACTGCCGTAGGATACTGCAGTGAGTTTTGAGGTTCCAAAATTCTTCATTCTTCCTCCCCTGAACTACTCTCACTTTGAGCCTGGTACATAAACCTGAAGAAACGATCAAACCGGGACGTTGTTAAAATCTGGAAATAGATTACAATGACCTAGAACCAAAACGTGAACTAAACTAACCCTTGCCATCATCACCAGTCGGCTGCCCAGACGTGCACGCCTTCGTAGCGGATTACGAGCGCTACGTATCCGCCATCTTATCGCGTGACGTCGAAAAGCCAGCGCAGTTCGCCGTCCACGAGCCTTGGCTTTTACCTCTACCCAAAAACGAGGTCTCAAGCACTGCCTCCACCTCTATCTCTAACGCACAGGAGAAGTCAGAGACGAGCAGTAACGAGAATGAAACTGCCACGGTCGTCAACCCCCTCGCCCTCGCTCAGAACGCCTACCGCGTTGACTGGATGTTGCTCGAGAACAATGAGGCCGTGGCGGCGCGGTGGCGCGCGACCATGCACATCGACCTGCTACCCCCGTGGCAGAGGCGCGGCTGGGGCCGCCGACTGATTGATCGATTCGTGGCGAGCGTCCAGAGCAGCGGCGGAGACTTCGGTGAGGGCGAGCACATTGGCGTCGCCGGCGAGAACAGCAAAGTCGTGCCCTTCTATGAGAAGCTCGGTTTTCGCGTGGTTGAGGGTGGCGAGCTTGAAGGCAACATTCGACTGGTGAGGGATATTGAGAGAGTCTAGGTGAATTACTCATAACATATATGGAAAGACAACAAGCAGATAACATCGCTGAGGCTATGAAGACTAATTGCCTAAAATATGGCGAAAGGCATCGAGGCGCATATCAAGTTAAATATCATGTTCTCTTGTTTTCTAGTAGTGCGACATACAGAAGGTATCTCAACACGAATATGTTGCATTAGCTTTTCAGATATTCCTTGCCTTGATAGACACCAAAGTTGGACCGACACTATAGGCAGCCGATGGGCCTTTATATCTTTTACAGGACCTCATTCCGGAACACAAATTACGCACTTAATAACAAAAGGCACCTTAGCTCCACCTGTGCTGTTCATGTTTGGCCAAACCAACTGAGAGTATTGCCTTTGGTACCAACTCCGAGGCCAGCCTAATTATAAATCGACGGAAAATTGAAATAGAGAAAGTGAAGACAAAATGCGCCGAAAAGCGACTATGTACAGGGGATTTACAAGTTTCATACTCTAATAAGCGGACCCCGCTAGTGTAAAAGGGATAGAATATCTCGTGTGATCATGAAGGTGGTCGATGTTTGATTAAGGCGGGACGTAGAATGAGATGGCCACTTCCCATCTAAAATGGAACGTCAGATCATGCCGCCTGGTAACCTTGTATTGCCGGGGCGATTTCTTCCTTGGGTCACAACCATTCTCGATGCAGGTGGACCAACATTAATAGGTGAACCATTACCCCGCGGCATGTTGAAGTTCGTGTTCATATTTGCAGCATCAGCCATCGCTCTTTGCGGCCGCCTCATATTGGTCCTAGGCTCATCTTCATCACTGCCTGTAATAGTACCTCGACGTCCTGCGCCATTGGTAGGCTCGCCTAAGGGAAGGTTTGGCGTGCTGGCGGTAGCATCGCTGTCCCGTCCATAACGAGCAAATGAGTCTAGCATTGTTCGTACCTTTGTGCTGTCCTGGCGTCGTCGGGGATTAATAGGAGGTAGAGGTGGTGCGGCTCGGCTGTTGCTGCGTGATCGATTACCCTCCGCCTCGGGTGGCAAAGCCACTGTGGGAACACGTGAAGTCGACATAACAAATGTAGGCTCGGAGATGTCCCGAGGCCTGACTTTACGCCTCATTGAATCATTAACACCAGAAATGGGCACAGTTGAATTGTCGTAACTGAGGCTTTGGCCAACTGGCGGCCGAGGAGGTGACAGGGTGACAGGAGTCGCTGGAGCCGAGTTGACGAATGGCGATCCGTTCGGAGAAATGGGTGAAGGCTGAACAGACTCATAACCGCGTGGCGCTTGCAGATTGCCGTTCGAGGTGAAGTTGGATTGGTTCATCCTCGATGAGGTATTCGGATGAAGTTGCGGAGGCATGATATGTGAGCGCTTGATATCAGTGCCTGGTAACCCAGGTGAACGCATTGCCGGCCGAGGGGCTAATCCGGTAGGACCGAGATGCATATTTTCCCGAGCGCCCAAGCCGTCTTCAGGGCGCGCCGATCTGTTGTTGGATCGTATACCGTTACTAGATTCTGACTCGCTACGTTGACGGTCGTTCCAGGATGACACTTGGGAGTTAGGAGGTGAGTCACCGTTCCTATACTCTTCGCTCGGTATGCGCTGTTGGTAATAAACAGGGGGTGGCTTACGGTCTCGGCTAGGTGTTCTTGTCCTGGGAGCACCAGGCTCCCTTGCATTTCTCGGTTGTGGAGATGGAACGTCTGGTGGAGGTCCTTGCGGCGCCGGGTAATGCCGTGATTGCGTCTCAACCTCTTTGAGCCGTTGGAGCTCGCGTCTTGCTTGTCGAAATGCACGAAGCCCTGGGTGCTGATCATCGGCGCCCTGGGAGGTTCCCTTCTCCTGCTCTCTCTCCTGTCCTAGCTCCCCTTCTACCTCAACCTGTCCCTTCAGCGATTCGCTTCCTGGGCTGCCTGTTCTAGACCCCCCCGGGCTGATTCCCATCATCTTGAACGCCCTTGCCGAAGACGGGTCCCGACCACGATCAACTAGAGAACCTTTACTGCTCTTTGGACGTAGAATGGCCCCCAGTCCACCAGGTCGTGGTAGCGGCGCCATATCAGATGCATCTTTCTGCTCTCCCACCCTATGCGGAGATGAAGAGCGACTGTCCGTCTCAACGTAAGTTGTTAGTCTTTCGCGTACCCGACGAGCCCCATCGGCAAGCTGGTTCGCAAACTCGTCCGTGCCTTCGCGTTTGGCCAAAGAGAGGTCTGTTTTGGTCTCCGTAGGCCTACCAGAAACTGAGGTGACCGATTCTGCATCTGGGAGTGGTTCGTTCACGTCTAGGTCCAAGTTCCAATCATGACCATGGTCCTCGCCCTCCCAGGGATTAGAGCTCGCACCATAATCCTGTAGGGGTTTTGAATTGGCGGTCTCAGCAGGAAATCGAGATTCAAGTGCGGCTGTAGGAGGTACACCTTCATATATCGATGAGGCGTTACTATTACCTCTCAGGTGTTGCCGCACCATACCACTCAGACCAGAGCTATCTGTTACGGGACCAAGCGTGGGGGAATCCTCAGGAGAAACTCCTTTAGATTCAACCAAGAGAGACGATGACGTCTCTGTGATCGGAGATGGTTCATCATGGGGTTTCATGAGAGAGAGCGGCGTTGGCAGAGCCGAATCTCGGAAAGCTGGATGTTCTCTATCAGATGGTCGTCGGAGATAAACCTGTGGAGATGGTAAGGGTCTGGATGAGACTATAGATGAGGTCTCGCTTTCATCCGAGTCGGCCAAAAACGAGGTGGGTTGGATTTGTTCCCTCACAGGGGATTGTGTCACCGGGAATACGGGAGCAGTTGGCGAGTCAACTGCATCTTTTCGAGTAGGAGAAGGCGATCTCGACCGACTGATGGGCGCAGGCGGATTGGGTTCGTCACCGCTCCTCCTCTGTGTCGGGGTCTCCCGTCCCCGCTGCAACTGCAATTGCCGTTGCGCGTACCTAGATTCATCATAAGGCTGTGCAGGCTTTCGGAATACTCCAAGAGCTGTAGCCTTGCCTCGATCATTCGGGTTAATCGGCAAGATAGCGTTTTCGTCCGCCTCGCTGATTGGGGGGCTGAGAGGCGGAGCACCAAAGGATGGCCTGCTTTCCCCTGCACTGGGAACACGAATCCCCAGGTCTGGTGTGCCCGTTGATGAGGCACTAGCGGGAGGGCTCATCGAGCGGAGATTGGGGGCACTACCCTTAGCCAAAAGCCTCCGCTCACCACTCAGCCGATCTGAGACACCATTCAGAGTACCGAGAGAGGGCGAGTGTTGATTTAACTCAGGCGTTTTCGGGCCAAATGGGCGTTGTCGGTTCAAAGTATCCATGCGTGATAAGCTACCCGTTGCCGATTCTTGCGCGTCGTTATTGAAGAAGCCAGTCTCGTAAAGACGTCTTGTTCGTGTCACACTTCGTTCGGGGCCGGAGCTAGAGCTGCTTGGTGGTTGCCAGTCTTTCAGCGACGACGTGGGATGTGAAGAAGTGATCGAGGTGGCAGCAGACGAGTTCCTCGCAATAGACGGAATAGAAGACAAAGTGGATGAGGTCTCTCGCTTCCGATTATAACTACTAAGGGCTGGTGATTCTGAGCGAGGATCAACGTCTGTTGAAGAATGCCTGTGGCCGAACTCATCGTCTCCGTCTGGCTCTTCTTGTGGTGGTTCCCGCTCTTTCTCAGCCCGCCTCCATTTTTGGAAGGCCGACTGCGCTACATCATCATCGTACAGCACGCGACCACTCAAACCACCATCTACTGTTCTCGATGAGCCGGCGCTTGCAGGTATTTTGTATATCTTCTGGCGTCCACCAAAAAGGTTGTTACCCTCGGTGGGTTTAGCACGGCTCATTATACTGCCCGCTTTGAGCGAGTCTGCGTCATCTGAATGATAAGAATCCATCCGAGCGAAAGGGGAGGCTGCTTTGATTGACTCAACCTCGGCAATATCTCCTAGGCCGCGAAATGAAGTCAAGTCCATCCTCGACTGGCGTTTAGGAAACAGGACGCTGTCGTCGCTTGCTTTGCCGATTTTGGTGTTGGGATCATCTTGCTCTCGGAGCATCGAGAATCGTGCCGACAACCCCGTCATCAGTAGACTAGTGCGAAAATCATCGTTGGAGGGCAATACCGTTGCTATATCGACAGGTTTCTTCTCAGTCTCTTGCGACTTCTTTCCTTTTCTAAAGCCACGAAAGGGCATTGAAGATTCCGAATCTTGTGAAGGGCGGGGGGCGCCATCTTCGTCCTTGCCCTTCTTCTTCGTCCTAAAACGATTCATCGTGCTTATTCGGCTCTATTGCGTAGTAATCTTTGTAACGCTGTCGCAGGGCGCAAAATGAGCGAAAACAGGATGTGTTGAGGTTGATTGGAAATTACAACACTCAGATCGCCATGAAGTGAGTATTGAGGAAAAAGTCAGGCGTAATGCGATAGAAGAGCGAGTCCACGCGTGAAAGGGTATAAGTGCGGTCGCAAATCACAGATTTGACAGCAGATATCCTAACGTGGGGCAGAATGACCGTCCAACGCACCCAAAGCCGGTTGAGTGGTAATTCTATACCTACTACCAGGAAAATTTCCGTCAGTACAATATTCAGAAGTACAAGCGAGTTGGATGACTAGGGTCTTAAGGGGTTTGTGACAGGGGATTTGAGCGTGACAAGCTGGAATAAAACCAAAGTTGAACTTGAACGCTGGGCCACCATAGCACAGGCAGACCCTCTCAGACAGGCTTATCTTTTTCTTGGAACATGGAAGTGATAACAAAAGGCAGCGTAGCTCAAACCAGGAATGCGGAGCAGATTATTGGGTGAGATTTACCTGATGTTCAAGCGGCCTGTGTCGGGAGTGTTTCACAGACGGAGGGGAACCAGGACCGCCCAACAAAACGGGGCATAAAATAAAATGTAGAGGCGGGGATCATACAATCGAGCAGTAGAGAGGGATCCCTTCCCGGATATACCAATGGGTTGGTCGAGCGGCACGTACACACAAGAAACAAAAGTGTTTCTTTCCCAGTGAGAGGAAGGGATCGTCGTCGCTGAGGGGTGCTGTTCTTATTACGCTTGTCGTGATCCAGCAATGTTGTACGAGATACCAATGGTTCCTGCACAGTAGGCTGGCAGCAAATAGATGCAGCGATCCGATGCTGTGGCAGTTGAAGTCTGGGATGCAATCTAGAATCGCAATTGGGAAATTGAGTGAAAGGGTGATGCTGAGTTGTAATCCGCTTTCGTCGACTTAATTCGGAAGTTGGTGTCTGCCTGACAGTGGCCCTCTTGTTCCAATAATTATATGCGAGGTAAGTTAGGTCATCTGATATACCGGCATGCGGTTCTCGTCGTGGAAGTAAAATGAATGGCGCGCGAAGACTCGGTTCGTCAGTCCGTCCGTAGTTAGGTCACGGTTCGGTGCTGGTCGTTGCTTTGCGTAGAGGCTGGAAAGGAATGACTAGAGCGAGGAAAGGGCCAAGAGAAACCAAAAGAGTGACAAGTAATAAAGAATGGCCTACGAGGAGGGTCTCGAGTCTCGATATGAGAAAGAGGAGAAAGATGGGGAAAATGAGGGCGTACCAGTCAAGTGAAGGTGCAATTGACTTGAATTGAGTGGTAGATAGGCACCGGGCAATCCTATCCTCCTGCCTTCCAATGATACTGCAGTCGAGGAGTGGGAAGAAAATCCAACCAATGGAAATGAAGGTCCACGTACAGCAGTATGCTGAACCTGGAGCTAGAAAATAGACGACCCTGGTGCTAGAACCGTAGGTACTGCAGTATAGTCGCCCGCTAGGTACTACTGGATACTGCAGATACTGCACAGTATCTGCATGTGCTGTGAATTGTCTGATCGTACCTGGTGAAATAACCACTGCAGAGGGTGTGTGTCCAAGGAAAAATAGGGGCGGATACAAGGATAAGCAAATTTGGTAAAACTGTTTACAGTGGGAACGGACACTGTCCCTTTAACTAAAATAGGTACCTACTAGCCTGCACTGGCCAGAATAATCGGAACAGCCCAGCCACAAAGTGTGTACGCCTTTGCTAACCCCTCAACTATTGTACAGGTTTACAAAGCAGTAGGCTTAATAAATTTGTTAAAAAACCCTCTAGAGGTCTTATTATTTATTTCTAAATAAAAATATTAGTTTTCCTAAGATTTCAAACCATTCCTAGTTGTGTTGTCCTTTGTTGAAAACCAAGTTTAGACTGCTCAGTGTTAGAGTGTTCCCATTATTGTGGCCAGTGTAGGCCCAGGTACTGTACACTACGACTACAGATTATTATAAAGTAAACAGTGCGATTCAGCCACTCTACAGTTTGCCAATGCTTTGTATTACACACAAGGGAAATGGCCATGAGACTTGCATATGGTCAGCCAGCACGAGACATGTATAACGATCAAAGACAGCTATAGTCAGTGACAGGTGACGGAATGATGGTGGTAGTGCCAATTCCCGAAAATGTGGTTGGCTAATCGCCCCGAGACGATCTGCCGGGCAGTCCTTGTCAGCCATGTGCAGCTGAAGGACCTTGAAAAAGCCCTTCCAGGTTGTATCCTTTTTATCTATTCTCTTCCGCCACGCATGGCAAATAGAAACTTAAGGTTACTAGGTATGTAGGGGGGGTTGTCTGCAGGTAGGAATATTAAGCATTTATGTAGGTACCTAGTGCTTCTTAGACACAGATCATATCGTGTATTTTCATGATCCGCCCCTGATAGTTTGATAGTTACCTCAACGGCCATGATGTTTTCTCGGACAATATTAACGTACCTAGGCTAGTCCTTACTTACCTTCCCACAGGATCCTCTCCTATTTGAAGCTGAGCCAACATCAAGTCAGCTCCGAGACATTGCCTCACTCCTTGTTACACAGCACCAGTTCTTGTTTGTCACTACTATATTAGGAACAACAATCGTGTCTGCAAACCGCAGGACAAGACTGTTAGTACCTAGGTACGGTAGTGTAGGTGCGCAGCGAGGGGCTACCTTGCGACGTCATAGTTGATCGAAACGGCTATCCCTTGGTTGAAGCATTCCCTTCATCTTTTCTTTTTCTCCTCATTTCTCCTGTCTCCTGATTCATCATGAGACATCCTATACTCTCTCTCTCTGATACATCTGTTGGTCTTCGATACATGGCGCACAAGCTGCAACTCATGAAAACTGCTAGTCTACAGCGAGCTTTATATCAGGTCCATAGGATTTCGTTCGCTGTGAGCAGAGCTTGCCGAGCTGGCAGCAGAGCCAATCGAGTTGAGGGTAGTATTGTTCAGGGGCGTGATGAGGAGGGACGCTGTCTCAGATTTGGCCACACAGTGTTCACAGTGAAGAGTCGCTCCCCAAATTCCTTTTCCTTTCTCGCGCACCCCCTGCCTCTACTGGTGTACGTGTAAAATATGCAGGGTGTATTTCGGCTTCGGGTTGACTGCACGTCCCATCATCACGGATCAATCTGCAAACCCGCGGCCCAATGATGTTTCTGTTCCTGGCGCTTGACCAAGTTTGCTCGTAACCCACAGCTCTCAAAAGCGCGTCTACTGCAGTACCCCTGAGTGAAAACATGGTTCGATGTGGAGGCATTCCGCAAACGTGCCAGTAGTCTTGCTTCCTTTTTCTTTCTTTCCTCTACTTTTTCTCATTTGTTCTCTCGTCTTCATGCTAGTAGGTTCGTATGTATCATTGTGTTAAACCTCTAGCGGCTTCTTTGGACATGCTTCAATCGCTCTGGTGTTATCGCAATTGCCTTGATTGAATGGTGGTACTGCAGCATGAGCAAACTCGGAGCTGACCGCAAAGTGTACACGATAATGAATAGGATTGCGGAAGAGGAACCTTGGAAGTTAGCGCCCAAAGCGGGCAGAGGTGGGCCCCATCTCATTTCAACATCTTCTAAAACAGTTCATCATGACATGTCAGCTCTCTCGATAACCTCGACATGAATACACCATCACATAGTCATCTAGGTAGTCGACAAGGACAGCTGTCAAGTCAAACTACGAAAATAATATACTAACGAAGAAGCACAACACATTATGATACAAAACGTCATACAGCAGCTCTGCTGAGTCGACGGATATGCAAGTCGAGATCAACATGATACTGTAACGCATCCTTCCCGAGTAACCGGTCCGCACTGCTCCCAAAATGGACTTTAGCTCTCGACAAATATCTATCGGCCTTATAGGGTTTAGAATGCAAAGAAAATTCCTTCGGCCCAGTTGACCCAAACGAACGGTGCCACTCCAGCTTATTAGCATAATAATACCAAGGGGAGCAAATGCTCCCACTTCGATGCTCCATACAGAGAGAACTGTCATCTCATCTCGATTGATGAAATTATCTGTCTTACGCTATTAGTAATTCAATGTTTTCTCTGCCATTCTTGAGCGAACAGCGTCATTTGGCTTCCCAGACATGTGATGATGATCGTCCTTGATTAGTATCAAGCTGAGCTGAGATGACGGCATCGTCACCTTTTACTCTCACCGTCAGTTCACAAACTACCAGGACCTATTGCATACAGGTGCCGCAGTCGCTTGTTGTAGTAGGTACTGGAATGAAGGCCCCGTAACATATTACCATCGTAAGTATCAAGGCTACCTAGCATCTGATTGTGCAGTTAACACCACATGCTGTATCCAAGCGGGTGGTACGTAGAATAATCTGCCAACTGCATTTCTGCGGCTCAACTGAATATCGACCCCGGCAAGCCGTTACATTATCCCTACCTCCTGTACCTATAGCTGTATAACAGGTACATTTAGTTGCTTAATGTCGTATGCCCAGTGCCCGGGTACCAACGTGCGTACCCTTGATCTGGCAGTTAGATATCCGCATGTTGAGATCTTGGGTCTTATTCTCCCGCTGAAGAATGTTCCCATGAGCCATTTCACACCCTGGCCAACAACCTTGAGGACTACTCTTTCGAGAGAGAATTGGCCTCGATACCCCTGCAACTGCGGAAATGAATGCCTTACTCCGTACGACTTAGGCAATCAGGAAGGCAGTTGCTAACATACCTACATAGCACTGCGATGGTCAGAATAATCGGAACACCTCCACCAGTGAGCATTCTATACTCGGTTTTGTACAAAGTACAACATAGCCACAAACAGTTTAGAAATGAGGGGGAAAAAATATGTCTCATAAATGATTAGGAAATCCCTTGAATTTTTTCTTCAACGTTATATTAAGCTTGGTGCCATTTGAACTTGTAAGATGTTATGGGATCAGCAAGGGCGTACACACTTTGTGGCTGGGATGTTCTGATTATTCTGACCACCGCGTGCCTGGGCACGGAACTCTTTACACCACATCATCAAAACAGATATTCTTTCCGCCAAATCGCCATATAAGGTCGTCAATAGTAAGCTATGGGAATCTGAACTAACACCAGACGGCCAGAATTCCCCTTGGATGCTGTCCTAACCAGTGCTAACCCGAGGCGTGTTCGATATTGGTCTGCAACGTGGCTCTATGCGGCCGAAAAAGGCAGCTAGTCCACGCCGGCTTTGTGCATTATCCCACGAGGCTTAATCAGAGGCATGTAGAGCTATCCAATGACTGCATATTCGCGCACAACCGAAGCAATACGACATTTGACTGCACGGGCTGCAGATACATACACATGGCATGATGTGTTATAGGCTGAGTGTCATACGACATATATACATGTCGCATCTGCGGTACGGTGCACGAACGGGTTGGGAAATCAACGTCCATAGGTTAGCTACTGTTCATGGAAGAGGAAAAAACGCGATATCAAATCCTCAGCCTCTTAATGAATAAAAAACCTTGAATACGCGTTTTATGCGACTTTTCAATAAACAATGGATATTTTAATACCTATGTCGTATGAAGGTAATGGTTTGCATGACATGAATACAATGTACCTTATTACGTGTATTATTAGATTCCCCATGCTACTCCGCGTTCTGTTTACGCTGCAACGCGGGGTATTGGAACGTAAGATCGGCGGTGGCAACGAATGTCTTATGAAGTACGGTACAAACGAGAAACAGCCGGTGAAAATATAGCAAAGTAATATCATGTCTTTGAAATCATTCTTCGATCTTAGGTTTGAACAACGTATACGGTAGACATATGGATAGTTGCCTACGTAAGGATTAAGTCTAGATGGCACTCCTTTCAAGTTTCGACGGCAGCTCCCCTATTCCAGCCCCGTGCGTACAGTACGCTGTCAATCAAGCAGGTGTAAATGAGCCATTACTTTGAGTTGAGTATTGGGCTTCCATCTGACCTCTCAACAGAACTTAATATTGGTCCGAACTTCTCATTCGAATAAGGTCCTTCTCGCAGGAACTCTCCCTCCATCTTGTCGCATCATCGATCGGGCTCAAGCTTTTGGTAATAAAGACCGTGCTGAGGAACCGCTGCACTTTATTACCGCGCTTCCATACGATTAAGGAAACACTGAGTCGAGCATTCCAACGTGTGTCTTTCACCCAACAGGCTGCGACATCGGGCTAGCTATGGAAATTCTCCTGATAACATTTCTCATTAGTGTATTCATCGTCTAACAGAAAAGCAAAGGCGCCAGTCGGATCACAAGGAGACATCTTAAGCCAAGCGTGGGATAGGCAGCGGTACTCAAGCAGTTCAAGCTTAGCCAAGTGACCGGCACGGCCCCCCGCTCCCAAGGCTTCCTCCTGCAGCTATGATTCGTAAATTGGCATCGTGACAAGTTCGGGGAGTGGCGGCTGCGGGGTAGCCTTTCTCTTTTTCGCCCAGCTTGGACGCAGCCTACGGTACCGGCCGGTAAGCGCCTCAAAAGGTTGTTCCCTATTATGGGCTGACGACCCTGGATGCATAATATACGGTCATGGCTTACCTGGGTACCGGGGAACAGGATCAATGCCAGCCAACCACTTTGCTTCGATTCTTCCTAGCGAAGCATAGGTGTGGCGGGAGAGTTTAGACATTCGAGAATGAGCTGACTCTCGGCGAAGGAGGGAAAACAGACTCTGAGTGGGGGGAACACACAGACACACACCTCTAAAGAAACATGAGGCATATATAAAGCGAAGATCAATTCGCTCAGTTCGTCGGAATGGCTTTCTACGATTTCTACTCCTTATATATCCAGCAGTTTAGTTGCTCTTACAGGCAATAAATTCACAAGCATCTACAGTTTATACTGTTATATTTCTTCATCCTCATCGAAGAACATAAAACATCTTAACAACTTCATTCGTCCCGTTTAGAACATAATATCAACCACCATGTATCCCTCACACTGTTGCCAATGCGGCGGTGTCTTCGTCATCAACACCAACTGCGCCTGGTGCAAGCACAAGGAGTGTACCAAGTGTATCTAATGGATAGTCGCCATGCGCTGCGAGGGGAGAAAGAAATGTTGTTGTTTGTCAGTCACTGGATTGCCGATTTTCACATTTACAAGAGCAACATGCTGACTCAAAACTTAGTTCTGAGGCATCATCAACGGCAACGAACAACGCGACACTGGAGTGTCGGACGGAGGCTACGAGATACGAGCCCGCACATTTATTACACAAGCTTGCCATGCGGCCCCCTTGTATAAGCCAGTTAGAGCGAGTCTCTTTGGCTGAGTTTTTATTCCCCCAGAGCATGAGAATTCAAACGCGCGCTTAGGAGAAAAGCGGCGCCTACCTCTTTACAATATGGCGTTCGGAACGGAGCCTATTTATGTCATATGGCGTTCAGCGACGGGTGCTACGATGTACGAGAACGAAAATTGTGTTCGATAGCACATATATACCCTTCAATTTAGCTTACATTGATCTTTGTTAAAGAAACTCGTCCACTGCGATGATGTGAGATGACCAGTCAAACATAATGTCGTATAGCGAGTGTCAATCAATTGAGAATATTCTTCGACATTTTGAAACAACAGCCATGCGATACCCAGTCAAGTGGCCGTCTCATATTACACATCGAGTTTCAATGAAATGCAGTCTTGGTCCATTCATTTCATTAATAGTTGACTTCGTCCCGCGAGTTCATATGTACCTCTCCTACTAGGCAATAGCGTGCAAAAACGACACGAGCTAGGCTAGAAACAAGATGTAGAACTACTCTCAGACGTAAACCTAGCTATATTTATTGAAAAGAGAGCCGTTTTCAGAGATTACGCATAACTAACCCCAGAGGAGCCGCGATTCCTAACCTAACATAACCCCATTCACAACAGGTCTGAAGTCATTATGAGGCCGAGAAGCTGTTGTCGTGTCATGCGATTGTCTTCCCCGGCGGATATCGTCTGGGACATCCCTTACTAGTCTTATTTGATCAATCGAAGCTCATGCTGACACGTTTCCGGCCCTTCTTGCGGGAGCATGCCTACGAAAGCTGTCACGCTCTCCAACCATCACGCGTAGATTCTGATCAGGTCGAAAAAGGCGACGGCACGAACAGATATTGGTGAATCTGAGCGAAATTCTCCACTGCAACCATTCTGTATTGTCCGATGACCTCGCATTCATCCCATAGCAATATATACGATAGAAGAGAGCTTTATCGACTTGGGCAGCATATACCACGTCTCATAATAAACCGTATGAACCGCATATAGGATTTTGTAGACAGTATTTTCGGAGCAGAAGTTATAGAACATATATCAAATTTCGACAAGTAGAACTCAACTACAACACGCCTACGTGACTGATTCTCGTATCTTGGCTCCGGCGGCTCATTGGACTTCATCGTGTTGAGCACTGGCGTCAAGACTACCTATTACACTTATGTACTTCCCTGCCCCCTATTGCTTCCAGGTTTCAATTAAACGAGCTATGCATAATAAGTAGATTTCTGACGAGTAGCTTTGCATGAGATAGCGCGCACAGCACGAGTAGAAGATAAAATTTATAGTAGCATCTATGGCGACCAAGTGTTAAGAGTAGTTGATATGAAGAGTGTCTGTACCAGTACGTAAGGACCCAGGTAGGCGTATTACGTACCTTAGATAGGACTTAGTGATGAGTGGCTTCCTCTGGCACTTCTTTGATTGGGTTCAGAAAGGGTGTGTGTCAAGTTGTATCTCACTAATCTACTTTATTCTTTCATCATGCAATTTTAATCGGCGCCCCCAAACCTGAGAAGAGAGGAAGATGGAAACAAAACTAGGAAATAACCCAAGAATGAGCAGTTGCTACTTTTATGTATGAACTGGAAAAACTACGCTCGTTCCTAGTAAGAGGAATTTGGGGATCGTTCTGTGGCATATATTTTCTGCGTAGCTATCATAAAATAAAAATGCATTTGAAAATGTAAAAAGGGTGTTGAATGAGTTATATCCTCGATGGTCAGCTTGAGACACACAGAATAAGCAGCACATAAAGCAAGCCCTTAACATCAGCACTCTGGCTTTCATGGTGAGTCAATACATTGTAGACAAGAAACATGTAAGCAGGGAAAACGCCTTGGAGAGATCAAATCGCCACCTGATGATCTTTTCTTCCTTCTGCTATGATGAGCAGACCTTCATAATGTCGGTGAACCACCTCGCTGAGGTTTAAACGATGTAAAAGTAAACTTGCCCTGGAGGTATGATAATACCCGAAGCAGCGATATAGTACATCATACCATATATGATTGCTATTCACTAGCTGATAAGTACCTACTTTGTGTTGGTTAGTGATAAGGTCTTACGTCCTCTGAATCCCATCTATTATTGCACACCGGAAAGTCAACATTCTAGGGGGCAAATTACTACCGAAGTATGCCCTTGTTTTGGGAATATCTCCCGATCATGTAGAACTTGGATTATCCATATCTGTAGCACTGCCTGGTTATTGGAGCTCCCGAGGCAGCCAGGTACATAGCACGAGCATGTTAGCCAATGGTGAATAGAGGTTACGTGGAGACCAAATGAGTGGGGGTTTGAGGTAAGACTTGCATTTACATTTTCCGCTAGTAACATGTACGTAGAGAGGCAATGCTGTTTGATAAGGTTGCTATACTATGTTCAATATTTTTCGCGAAAGATGGCTGTAGTAGATTTTTTTTTTACTGCTAGTAATAATTACAAGAGCTAGAAATTGTAGTTGTCGTGATTTTTTGTTTTTTATTTTATTATTGCCATGATTCCTTTGCTAAGAAAGTTAATTTTAGGCCTTTGAAATATTTCGGCCTGGCTTAGCTGCAGTGGGTAGAAAGTGAGTTGTATTCCTCTAAGTTGTTCCATCCTCCAGGTTTGTGGCTGAGCCACACACCCAGCCACAAATCGTTGCACCAGCCACCAGCACCTCTCTCTCGCCCGTATAAGTACCAATCAATCATGTGAATCCGGCCCCACAACAGTGTGCCTACCTGTAGGTACGGTACAGATCTCATCCGCATTGAATCTAGATCACGTTTACTCAGCCTATTATCTGGTGCTTGTGCTGGGCTTCTCCACGATAAATGCTCTTGATTTTCACTAAATGGCTGCGGGATCTCGCCACTGTCAGTCTTGCTTCATACTGACCTCCATGACTTTATTTACCATACTAAATCATGATTGCGATGTTTGATCTCCACACTCCAGCTATACTAAGTGGGACTTGAGACTCAGCCCGTTATAAGTCCCCGTATATCCCAGATAATCGTCCTATATCCTCATTGTGGCAGCTTATTACATATTCCAGATTCAAGCAACACGGATATCCGATCTGTGGGGTTCATCGTCTCTTCGACATCTTTGGCCCGTCAGCGTGGGTTTCTCGCAAGATGCCCCTTGCTTTGAGCCACTGTGCTGTGCTCTGAGCTTTGGTAACCGGCAAACTTCATGAAATTGTCACTCAGCCACAGAGGAGCCATATGTATACCGGGGCCCTGGGTCGGTGGGGCTTCCTTTGGGGTTTGAGTTGGGTTGGGTTGGGTTATGGATTGTCTGACAAAGGGATACGGTGCTTCTAGCTACTTGGGCTTTCAAGATGATTGATCAAACTTGCATCTAGGTACCTTGTGACGGTTTAGCTAACCTGCCCCAACAGTCTTAGTGTTACATATGACTGTCTGCCTCACGATGGGCCTGTGACTTGTCGGGAAGCGAACTCTGCATACCAGTGTTAGGACTACTTCCAACGGTCCTGTGATTTCTTTGTCCAGCTTTTTAATCCAACAAACTAACGTCCGCCTGAATGCCGCGTTCCAGAACGACAAAGAAACCCGTGCGATTCTTATATTAGCCTTCTACGCCCAACACTCTCGTCCTCATTTGCTTGAATCACCAAGTTTTTTTGACCCTTCCAAACCGTTCGTGGGAAACAGCTAAGAGTCAAAAAGTGAAGATGAAGACTAGACCCCCTAACTACAATGCTGCGATAGAGGAGCAGTGCCCCCCCTACCCAGGCGAAGTAGTCTCCAAGGAAGAAGACTCGGATAGCAAGTCGATCAAGCCGGCCGACACGCTCATGTCTGACGACCCGGTTGTGACTATTCATCCTCTTGAAAGCAGAGATGGTGTCCTAGTGAAAGTACAACCGCCTGACCAGCCATTGGACTCCACTGCGGACCACGTTCCATGCGATATCGTCCTGGTCATCGATGTCTCAGGCAGCATGAAAGCTGAAGCCCCAGCTCCAGTGAAGGATGAACAAGGGAACGCTTCTAAAGAGCATTTTGGGCTGACTGGTAAGTTATACCTAGTTTAATTTCCCCCTAAAGATTTTGTTCGGAAGGGAAGTTGCTGACGGTTGATAATGAAGTCTTGGATCTCACCAAGCACGCTGCTCGAACCATAGTGTCGACACTGAACGAGAATGACAGACTAGGAATTGTGACTTACAGCGCTCGTGCAGATGTATATTACCCTGTGAGACCTGAACAGCGCTTGCGGGCCAGGCTAATAGTATTCTTGCATAGGTTGTACAGACACTTGTCCCAATGACGGAGCTTTGGCGACGCGAAGTCAACACTAAAATCGACCGCATGGACACAGACGGCTGGACGAATCTATGGGCCGGGATAAATGAGGGTCTTAAGCTGTTTGAACCTGGAAATCCAGGTGGTCGCGTGCCAGCGCTCATGGTTCTGACCGATGGACAGCCTAACTTTATGTGAGATCTTGGTGTTGACCTGTTCGCAAGACTGACACGCTAACAGGGGCAAAGGTGTCCTGCTGAGGGTTATGTCGCCAAAATTCGAGCCATGCGCCCTCTACCGGCAATAATAAATGCCTTTGGCTTTGGATATGATATCAAATCGGGCTTGCTTAAGTCCATCGTGGAAGCTGGTAACGGGAACTACGCCTTTATCCCTGATGCAGGCATGATCGTAGGCACCCCTCCTTTAGAGTTCCTGTTCTGGCCATTGACTGTTGTAGGGAACCGTTTTCATCCATGCTGTTGCGCACCTACAATCTACGTATGCAACACAATGCACACTAGAGATATCAGCGCCCGAGGGCGTGCTCTTGAAGTTGAGGGCAGGAAAGTCTATTGATCAGGAACACGATGAAGAGACTGGCTGTGCGACAATGACAGTTGAGCTTGGCAATCTACAATATGCGCAATCTCGAGACATCTACTTCGAGAGTATTGGCGAACCGAGACGCGAGAGTACTGACGAATCGAGACAAGAGACCAAATCCAATTTATCAGAAAAGGACAGAATGGTTCATGCAAAGCTCACATATTCGCGGATGCGAACTCCTCAATACATCACATTTGCTAAGCAAGACATACTTGAAAAGTCGCCTCTCCAACAGTCTGTAATAGCGTATCACCAGAGCCGTTCGATGATCTGCGAGCTACTCTCGTCTTTCTTCTCATTACAGTGGAATCTCGAGTATTGCACTACACAGCCTTATGACATCGGCCAATATCAAAAGGATCTCCAGGCAGTTATTGGCAGCATTCCGGCTAGAGGCTACGAGGACGAATACAACAAGTCGCTCATGCAGGACCTCAACGGCCAGATCAGGGAGGCTCTTTCCCGGCCGGAATATTTCGATCGGTGGGGTTGCCACTTTTTCTACAGCTTGTGGAATGCCCACTCCAAGCAACTGTACGTCAATAATCATACTCGTATAACTTGTATGTTCAATTACTGACTTAGAAAAATCCTAGCTGTAACTCGTTCAAAGACCCGGGTCCTCTGATGTACAACAAAAGTCAGTCCTTCATTCGGTGCCGCGATGTCCTCAACAAAGCTTTCGATAACATCCCAGCTCCCATGCCTTCTATGGCCAGTCGGGCAACGCCTGGTCATGGTCCTAGGTTCTTTTCTATGTCGGCCTATAATAAAAGTGACGGGCCGTGCTTCGCTGCCTCGAGCCTTGTTCTGCTTGCCATGGGTCATGAGGTACAAGTCTGTACTCTCCGACAGGACATGATGGTGCAGACACCGGTAGGACCTCGTAAGGTTCGAGCTGTACTGGAGACCCGAGTACGTGACAATTTGATGTGCCGTGTTGGGAATCTTGTCGCCACGCCCTGGCATCCCGTCAAGTTTGACCAATCCGAGCACGAGGATCGTGATGAGAGTAAATGGGCTCTCCCTATGGATGTGGTGGAACAGACACTACACTACTCAGGAACAATTTATTCCGTGCTTCTCCAGCCCGATCGAGACGTCGATGCCCATGCGATACGGATTGGTGGCGTCTGGGGCGTCACTCTCGGACATGGTATCCTTAGTGGTAGCGATGTGCGAGCGCATCAATTTTTAGGCGACTACAATGCCATCTCCAAAGAATTGACCACGTTGGGTCCGAGCAGGCATGGTGTGTATTGTGGTGCTGGTGTGAGAAGGGATGCCAGTAATGGTATGGTATGCGGATTCAAACGGCCGCACTCCGTTCATGCGAACGATGTGGGAGATATGGATCGTGTGAGACTACCTACCGGGCTACCTGAGATATGTGTTTGAAGGCATCTTTTGTCTTCGACGATGGATTCCCTTCATGACACCTTCCTCTCGCTTGATAAACCATCTGCTGTTCAACCTCGGATGATGCATACGGCGAATACCTAGGGGGTTGCTGCTCATGAGATAGTTGCACGACAGTCTTACTTGTGTGGCAAGTATTTATCTTGGTAAACACGACGCGTTTTTTTTTGGTTTAAGTGTGGTGATAAGCTGCTACTTAATAAAGTCGATTTTGGAAATGATGATGTATTGCGGCTTACAGCTACTCGGACTTTTAGCAAATGGGGTCTGGGCTCTGTGTAGCTTTGTTTTGCTTAATTGATAGTTCTGCAATGCTGTTCGTCATAGATCGGTGAACTGGCTTGCTTTTTCTTTATGTGTCTACGTAAATACCCACGGCAGTAATGACGTCCTTCCACTCTTTGTATAGTCAGTCCACAGCAGGTAAGTAAAAAAAAACAGGTATCATCCGTTCCAACGCCATCCGGCAAATCTTTCTAGAATCTCGCCAGTTTTTCTTAGTTGCACACTCAGAGAACACCTCCCTAAATTATCCAAAATGCCGTCGTCCAAGGGAAATCCTACCAACCCCGAGCTCCGAGAGCAACTCAAAGATGGTGAGTTTCAATCTTCGTCTACACCAGACTTTTGGTGTACAGAGACTGATCCAGGCGACAAACAGAAATAAAGCAAGAGCCTAATAAATCCGGAGGCGGAGAGGGCCAATGGTCCGCTTGGAAGGTAATTACCTGCAGCATCTCCGTTCTACACCTCGTACACATTTTACACGACTTTTTCTGAGGTTGACTGCTTTGCTGATCGGTTGATAAATACAGGCAAATAAGCTAGCTAAGGAGTATGAGAAACAGGGAGGCGATTATGAGAACGAGCCCGGGTCTAAGAACGAACCGAAAAAGGGGGTTCCTGAACCTAAGAGCGAGGCGAAGAAGAAGGAGGAGACGTAATGGCTACTGGCTGCCCTGGCCTGGCTAGGGAGGGATATAAGAGGGTTTGGGCGGGATATTGAATGATTGTTATGATTGTGTAGTTAGGATTTTTTGGAGTATGAGTATTCGGACCTTTGAAATGTTAGGTGGTGTTATGAATGAATATGAGGTTAGCGGCTGAGGCTTGTCGTGATGGTAGATTACCCGAAGTAATGTTGGCCTGTACCATGGTGCATTATTTTTACTTGGTCTGTCACAGCTACGTGATGTAACTGGAAATCATAATTAATTATATTGACGATAACAAGGCTTCTATAGTGCGAATTCAAAGTAATAACACAATATTTAGTATGAAGCTATCTCGTTTTCTTGGTGCGTTAGGTAGTAACCGTTGGTGGTACCGGGATCGACACAAGAGATGTTAGAGGTACAAAGTATTTATGTATATTGTACAGAAAAGAGATGTAGTCATGTGTGAAAACAGGCAAAACGATTACAACTTGAAACTGAATTGTTAAGGGTGCCTGTCACAACTGGTCATATGTATGTCTGTGTGGCTTGCGAGGATGGGTAGGGGCCACTGATGCAAGCTCCTGTGGCTGAAGCTCTCCAAGGCCCCCTTGGGCCACTAACAACTTATACGCTAGCAAGCAGGGGGTTTCGGGGATAGGTAGCGACAGATGGCCTCACTGTCCACCTGGGCAATTGACCTTCAACTAGGAGGAATGGTGTCTGTTGAAATGTCCTTTTCGCCTACAACATCTCCCTCCTGACTTTCCACCGAACACAATGCGGCAATCTCAGGCCTTGGTGCTTTTGGGCATCATTGCCCAGAATGGGATTGCCACAGCTTCTTCATTACCAAGAGGCGTTGGCCCTGAATGTCAGTAACTGCACATCTCCCCGGATACTCTGTCGGTCTACTTCTTTCCACATCGTCAGACCCCACCACCATCTTCACGATACATGAAGATCTCGTTAGATGGGTTGAAGTTTATATATAGATGTATAGGTGTCGTATGCTAATCAATTGACCCTCTGCAGTTGCCAAATTCTACGAGATCAAAGATACCTTCACCTGCCTAGCCCATCCCTCTATTATCATCAAGGCGTCACAAGTGAATGATAACACCTGCGACTGTCCCGACGGCTCAGATGAACCCGGAACTGCAGCCTGCGCCCTCCTCGACCGCTTATCACCCGTACAACCCCTTCCTGCCTCTCTATCAGGCTCTACCAACACAACTAATGCCTTGCCCGGCTTTTGGTGTGCTAACGAGGGCCACATTGGAGCCTACGTACCTTTCATGTACGTCAACGATGGTGTCTGCGACTACGATCTGTGCTGTGATGGTACCGAGGAGTATGGCAAGGTTGGTGGCGTTAAGTGCGAGAACAAATGTGTCGAGATCGGTAAGGAGTGGCGGCGTATCGAGAAGGAGCGCAAGGAGAATCTCGAGCGGGCCAATAAAAAGCGTCGTACCATGGTCAAAGAGTCCAAGGAGCTCCGCCGACAGGTCGAGGCTAAGGTTTCTAAGCTCGAAGTCGAAATTGAAGGCCTGGAGCAGAAGCAGGCCGAGCTGAAGACGAGACTCGAAGAGGTCGAGCGGTCCGAGCGTGGTAAGGTCGTAAAAAATGAGGGCACAGGTAAACTCGGCGTGCTAGCAGGACTAGCTAAAGCGAGAGTTAACGAGCTTCGCGAGGCTTTGACCAATGTTGTAGACGAACGCCAACAGCTTCGAAACAAGGTGGCCGAATTAGAAGGTATTCTGTCCACCTTCAAGGAGGAGTACAATCCCAACTTCAATGACGAGGGTGTAAAGAAGGCTGTCAGGGCTTGGGAGGACTATGCTGCTAAGACAACGGAAGAAATCAAGGAGGAGCTCAACGAACCGGAACTTGTGGAAATTATGAAGGAGGACAGCGAGAGCTCTGGTGTCAATTGGAATGAATTTGAAGATGAGGATGTTACCGACACGGACATACGTATGTGCCCCTACTTATCTTCCCTCAAACCACGGCCGGCTTTTCCTTGCTAACAACGAGTAGTATATAGCCTTGAGGCTTATCTCCCAGGTTCCCTCCGGGACTTCCTCCACGGGAAGATCAACGACCTTCGGATTTGGCTTATTGAGAATGGCATGTTGGCTGACACTGTGTCAAAAGAAGGCGAGTCGCGGCTGGTGAAAGCGGCCCGGGAGGCTCATGAAGCCGCATCTAGAGATGTACAGTCCAAGCGGACTTCACTGGACCAGGAAAAGAGAAATCTCGAGAAGGACTATGGCGCTAACGATATTTTCCGATCTCTTGACGGCAAGTGCATCTCGGTTGAAGCGGGTGAATATGAGTACGAGCTGTGCTGGATGGCCCAGACGACGCAGAAGAGCAAGAAGGGCGGATCACGCACGACCATGGGCAACTTTGACAAGATCAGTTTCCGGGAATCAGACGAAGAGGAGCGCCACGACGGCAAAGGTCTCGGCCGTGGAAAGCGCATGGTTCTTGAATACACAAATGGGCAGCACTGCTGGAACGGCCCTAATCGACGAACCGATGTATGGCTCGCGTGTGCCGAGACTGAGGAGCTGTGGCGTGTTAGCGAGCAGGAGAAATGCGTGTACAAGATGGAAGTCGGTACGCCTGCGGCTTGCGAGGCGCCTGTCGAGCCGGGTCACGTGAAGGATGAGTTGTGATAATCTGACATATCCTTATGGATATATGGCGAATTCGAATCATGATGCGAGTTGCCGAGCCGGCCGTGGATACGCTTCTATCTACTTTGCAAAGTTACAGGGGCATGGTACTGGCGCAGATAAAATAGAGAGTAGGGCACGAATTATTCAACGTATGCATTTAGTATTATACTTCGTCATCTCGTAAATTCGTAGAGTTGATACAAGCTTCATGTACAAATGTTTTCCTCGTTTCAGCCAGGTTCCTGGCTGGGTACTTGATGTTCACCGTGCCGCAGCCGCGAGCTTCCTTTGCTTATTTCGCTTGTCTTGTTCGGCTAGGACCTTAGCGGTGAGGCTTGCCGTCATCGAATTGTTGATGCGATTCGAGATATCGCCTCGGTCCTTCTTCTGCTTCTTCTCCTTTTGTGCTGTCTCCTCGCTATTCGTCTCATTCTCATGGGACTTGCCACTGTCTTCCTCTTCCGCTGCCTTGCGCTTCTTCTTTTTACTACCTGCGCCTTTATCCTTCTTCAGGTTATGTGCTAGGCCTAAAGTTCGAAGTTCTTCTATTCGTGTCGCGCATCTGTCAATGTCGGACTCTTCTACTGGTAGCACGGGGACAATATCGCGATCCACGAATGGCTCGCTGCACTCTGGGCAGTTTCTCTGCTTATCCTGGTTTGCATCCGCATTCCCGCTCCCCTCGGCCGTGATGAGCTCCTTCATAGCAACCTCGGCGAATACATGGCCGCACGGCACGACGTACACGGCGCGCGTGGCAGGAGCTAGCTCCTTCATGCTTAGCGGACAGGTGCGAACCTCGCCGCGCTTCTCGTCCTTTCGTAGGTTGAACCGCAGCTTGACAATGTCCTTCAGAGAGCGGATGCCTGAGCGCGCGAACTCGGCTGCTTCCTGTGATTGTTGCGACTCTTCAGAGTCGGACGCGGCGGGCATTAGACATCGTAGCACCGTTTCGTAGTTATATAAACGCCCGCGCCAGTCGGAGACGGTGTTATGGGGATCCAGCGGCTCGGATGATACGGGACATGTCGACCAGAAATGCGTGAGGGATTCGAGGGCTGTCGCTTTGAGTTCGGCGTTGGTGGGGAGGCGGGCGGCTTCTTTGACGAGCTCACGCCGCTTTGGGATTGAGCCTCCGTCGTTACCCATGAGGTGGCTGGTCTCTTTTGAATTTATATCTAAGATTAGGGCCCTTGCAAACTAGGTTTTATGAGATTTGTAGAACGGTCTTGGTCTAGTGGCGCGAGACGGATGTAAGGGTATTGCGACGGGATATAGCCAAGGCGGCTTGACAAGAGTAAGAACGAGAGCCGTAGAGATTCTATATATATCTCCGAGTTGAACTAGACTGGTCCAATTAATGGTTTGTCGAAGAAAATGGAAGCTGTAGGCGTTGCTTGGTACTTGTTAGGTTAGAAGAAAACTTGACGATAGAGGTGGGTGGGATGGATAGGAAGATGGCAAGACGCCTGTGAGTTGAAGGTCAGGGTTCAACTTCCATGTCCGCCACTCGGCTTGATAAGATAAAGCTGCCGGGGGCCACTGCTGTAATAGGTAGGTACCTGTAAACATTGAATGGAGCGCCCCGCTCATCCTACATACCTAGGTACCTAGGTACAGCCTGAGTGCACTAAATGTGTAACAGCCTCGGGCCTTGCATGCTCTAAAACGTGCTCATGCAACACTGTAAACACTGGAGCTCACCAGGTGCGAATTGGATACCGATACCTAACCTACCTACCTACTTATGTACCCTGACATGGGCTTTTGCACCTATACCATTGTGACATTGTGACATTGTGACATTCTAACATTCGTCAGCCTTCAAATCATTGCACATGCGTTTTAGGTAGAGACGAGATACTAGACCACGAGACACAAACCGCTTCGCCCAAGCGGTCGAATAACCTGACGGACCACAACAGACCACAAGTCACAAGGCACAACTTATAAGGCAAACATCCTTACCGCTCTTCGAAGCTGGGGGTGCGCGCAACAAAGATATTAACCAGACCAACTATCCTAACCCACCTGCTACATTATACACAGACAAAACCAACCATCAGTTCTTGCTGTTCTCCTGTTTTATTTCCCATCCACACCACCTTGCGATCCGAGCATCGCAAGCGACCCGTCTCGTCCTTCATGCAGGCGTAAATCGTCATCCTGAAGCTGTCTGGTGCGGCTGAGGGCACCCACATTCTCACAGCCCGTCATGGCGCAACAACAGCAGCTAGCTCTCGAGACCCTCGACTCCATCACGAGGGATCTCAAGTCAAGGTGAGAGAGAGCCTCTTAACGTCCCCTTCCTACTTCCTATTCGCAAATTTGAGAACAGTCATATTAATATTTAACGCTCATCGTAACAGGCTTGGAGATGATGTACGCAAGCGAGCTGCAGCCCAGCTGAGGGACTTGGTGACGGTCTGCTATCGAGGTGCGCATGCTTGTCCCTCATGTCCCTTTCCACCACCATAACCACCATCGTCATCGCTGCTAATCACGCACCCACGCGCCTCTAGACTTTCCTGCCGAACAATTCCATATATTCTACAACTCCGTCAACAGCAAGATCACCAATCTGATACTCCACGGCAATGACGCATCCGAAAAACTGGGCGGCGTTTACGCCCTCGATGCCCTCGTCGACTTCGATGGCGTCGATGTCACCGCCAAGTATACCCGCTTCACCGCGAACCTCAAGACCATACTGAGGGGCAAGGATATTGTGCCCATGCAACCGGCTGCCGTAGCCCTGGGAAAGCTCTGTAGACCAGGCGGATCCCTCATCTCCGAGCTTGTCGAGTCCGAGGTCAAGACCGCTCTCGAATGGCTCCAGTCCGACAGAGTCGAGGAGAAGAGGTACAGTGCTGTCCTTGTCCTCCGTGAACTTGCCCGCAACGCGCCAACTCTCATGTATGCCTATGTCGGTCTCATCTTTGACCTCATATGGGTTGGTCTGCGAGACCAGCGCCACCTTATTCGAGCCACGGCCGGCGAGGCCGTCTGCGCATGCTTCCGTATCATTCGAGAGCGTGATCAAGAGATGAAGCAGACATGGATGGCCAAGATGTATACCGAGACTCTGCTGGGCCTTAAGTTTAACAGCGTCGAAACTATTCATGGCTCCCTATTGGTGCTGAGAGAACTCCTGGAGCAAGGTGGCATGTTTATGCAGGATCACTATCAAGAAGCATGCGAGATCGTCTTCCGGCACAAAGACCATCGTGACCTGACGATTCGGAAGACAGTGGTCATGCTCATCCCAGACCTGGCCAACTATTCGCCTGCCGACTTTGCTCTCACCCATCTACACAAGTTCATGCTTTTCCTCTCGGGTATGCTTAAGAAAGAGAAGGAACGGAATGACGCTTTCTTGGCTATTGGAAACATTGCGAACTCAGTCAAAAGTGCAATCGCACCATATCTAGATGGAGTTCTGATTTACGTCCGCGAAGGCCTTAGTCTTCAATCTCGCAAGCGAGGCTCCGTCGACCCTGTCTTTGACTGCATTAGTCGACTGGCCGTCGCCGTGGGCCAGACTTTGAGCAAATATATGGAGGCTTTGCTAGACCCTATATTTGCCTGCGAGTTGACTCCCAAGCTCACACAGGCCCTTGTCGACATGGCGTTTTACATTCCTCCTGTTAAGGCTACCATTCAGGAAAGGTTACTAGATATGCTCAGTAAGGTGTTGTGCGGAGAGCCTTTCAAACCCCTAGGTGCCCCTACCCCGAACACCTTGTCCGCAGTACCGATTATCCCCAAGGATTCCAAAGATCCCCAGGTATACGAACATCGGAAAGCAGAAGTCAAGTTAGCGTTGAATACCCTGGGGAGCTTTGACTTCTCTGGTCATGTCCTGAATGAGTTTGTCCGCGATGTTGCTATTAAATACGTGGAAGATGACGATCCTGAAATTCGAGAAGCAGCTGCGTTGACCTGCTGCCAGCTTTACGTGCGGGATCCCATTGTCAACCAAACGAGTCATCACGCTCTCCAAGTTGTTGGCGATGTTATGGGGAAGCTGTTGACAGTGGGCGTGTCTGATCCTCAACCGAATATACGGCGGGTAGTTTTAGCTGCGCTCGATGAACGATTCGATCCTCATCTGGCCAAGGCAGAGAACATTCGCACGCTTTTCTTCGCTCTAAACGACGAGGTCTTCAGTATACGAGAGGTAGCTATCTCGATCATAGGACGATTAGCACGACACAATCCTGCTTATGTCATTCCCTCCTTGCGAAAGACACTTATCCAGATGCTTACTGAGCTAGAATTCTCAGACGTGGCACGAAATAAAGAAGAGAGTGCCAAGCTACTCAGTCTCCTTGTACAAAATGCTCAGGGACTGGTCAAACCATATGTTGACCCTATGATCTCTGTACTTCTCCCCAAGGCAAATGAACCAAACCCTGCTGTTGCCGCCACCATCCTCAAAGCAATCGGCGAGCTAGCGACGGTTGGCGGCGAGGATATGCTACCCTACAAGGATAGACTAATGCCGATTATTATTGATGCCTTGCAGGATCAAAGTTCTATTGCAAAGCGCGAGGCTGCACTTCATACTCTGGGCCAACTTGCCAGCAACTCGGGCTATGTCATAGATCCCTATCTTGAATACCCGCAGCTTCTGGAATTATTACAGAACATTATCCGAGCTGAACCCCAGCGCGGACCTTTACGCCAGGAGACCATCAAGTTAATGGGTATTCTAGGCGCTTTGGATCCTTACAGACATCAGGTATGAAGTCCTGTTTCTATTGTTATGTTGATTCTAGCTTGGTGAAGTCTTTCACGTTAGTCAACTGCGATTGGTATTTCTTACCATTAGTCTGATGGTAGCTCCTTCCCAACGATGTTCTTGGCTAACAAATCACAAACAGCAAGTTGAAGAGCGCACTCCCGATGCGAAGAGGAGCGTAGAAATCAACCGTATGACCGACATTTCACTAATGATGACCGGACTTACTCCATCGAATAAGGAATACTATCCTACCGTGGTCATCAATGCTCTGCTGAACATCTTGAAAGACCAATCTCTAGTTCAGCACCACGCTGCTGTCATTGAGGCCATCATGAACATCTTTCGAACTCTCGGATTAGAATGTGTCTCATTCCTAGATCGCATCATTCCGGCCTTTTTGTTGGTTATCAGAAGCTCTTCCCCAAATCGTTTAGAATCGTACTTCAATCAGTTGGCCACACTTGTCAGCATCGTGCGACAACATATTAGGAATTACCTGCCATCCATCGTAGAGATACTTCAGGAGTATTGGGACATCTCGCCGTCTCTTCAAGGCACGATCTTGTCGCTGGTCGAGGCGATCTCGAGATCGTTAGAAGGGGAGTTCAAGATCTACCTGGCTGGCTTGTTGCCGATGATGCTTGGTATCTTAGAGAAGGATTCGACTACGAAGAGGATTCCTTCGGAGAAGGTCTTGCACGCGCTGTTAGTTTTTGGATCTAGCGCCGAGGAGTATATGCACTTGATCATCCCTGTCATCGTGCGGACGTTTGAAAAGCAAGGCCAGCCGACATTTTTGAGAAAGTCGGCTATCGAGACGATTGGTAAAATCTCTCGCCAGGTGAACTTGAACGATTATGCCGCGAAAATCATCCATCCGTTGGCTAGGGTTCTTGCGAGCGGTGAGATATCTCTACGTGTAGCGGCCTTAGATACACTCTGTGCCCTTATCCAGCAACTGGGCAAAGATTATCTACATTTCCTTGGAACAGTTAACAAAGTCCTCCAGACCAGCCAGATCCAGCACCAAAACTACGATCTTCTAGTATCCAAGCTGCAGAAAGGAGAGGTGTTACCACAAGATTTGAGTTCAGAGGCGCGATTCAATGATCAACTCGACGAACCCACGTTTGCTGAGCTTGGCAACAAGAAACTGGAGATGAACGCTATTCATCTCAAGGGCGCCTGGGACACAAGAGGCAAATCTACCAAAGAGGACTGGCAAGAATGGTTACGAAGGTTCAGTACTACGCTATTGACCGAATCCCCCAACCATGCTCTGCGGGCCTGCGCTATTCTAGCGAGTGTGTATCTCCCGCTCGCGAGGGAGTTGTTCAACTCGGCGTTTGTTTCATGCTGGAGCGAACTTTATGAGCAGTTCCAGGAAGAGCTGATTCAAAACATTGAGAATGCCATCCGATCTGAAAATGTCCCTCCAGACTTGCTCGGTCTCCTTCTTAATCTTGCCGAGTTTATGGAGCACGATGATAAAGCTTTGCCCATTGATATCAGGATTCTCGGCCGGGAAGCCGCCCGCTGTCATGCCTATGCCAAGGCGCTTCATTACAAGGAGTTGGAGTTCCTCCAGGATCAGAGTGGGCCGTCCGTAGAGGCGTTGATTGTCATTAACAATCAACTGCAGCAGTATGATGCGGCCATAGGCATTCTCCGCAAGGCACAGTTGTACAAGGATGGCATTCAGCTGCGGGAAACCTGGTTCGAGAAGCTAGAGCGATGGGATGAGGCCTTGGCATTCTACAATAAGAGAGAGGCAGAGATTCCCGACGACCAGCCAGTTCCAATCGACATCGTCATGGGCAAGATGCGATGTTTACACGCACTTACAGAGTGGGAGGCACTCGCTAGTCTGGCGGGCAACACGTGGGCCAACTCAGCACCGGATGTCCAGAGACGTATTGCGCCTCTCGCAACAGCCGCCGCATGGAGCTTGAGCAAGTGGGATGCTATGGAGATCTATCTGTCATCAATGAGGCGGAATTCTCCAGATCGTTCGTTCTTTGGGGCTATTCTCGCCCTTCATCGCAACCAGTTTCGGGAGGCAACGACAAATATTCAACAGGCGCGTGAAGGACTTGACACGGAGCTTAGTGCTCTTGTGAGCGAGTCGTATAATCGCGCCTACCAGGTGGTTGTACGGGTGCAGATGCTTGCAGAACTTGAGGAGCTCATTGTATACAAGCAAGCGGACGAAAAGAAAAAAGCGACCATGAGACGTACCTGGGAGACCCGCTTGAAAGGATGTCAACGAAATGTTGAGGTCTGGCAGCGCATGCTTAGGCTTCGCGCTCTCGTTATCGACCCGGAGGAAAATATGCACATGTGGATCAAGTTTGCCAATCTTTGTAGAAAGTCTGGACGTATGGGGCTTGCTGAGAAGTCACTATCGGGGCTCATTGGCCACCGTCCTCTGGAGACAATCATACCTTATTGGAGCCAGAATGGACAACCCCAGCCCTCATCGACCAGGAGGATCCCTCCTCAGGTTGTCTATGCGGTCTTGAAATACTATTGGGAGCACGGTCAACAGCCAGGCATGCGCCAGACTGGTCACGCCGAAAGGACATTATTCTGTCTCCGAAAATTCACTGCCGATACAGTACAACGTCTTGACATGGCCCGAGCCTCCCTGCAGTCCGTCCCCAACGGTCTAGACCCAGTGGGTGACTACAGTTTCCATAACGGTGTAGAACCTGGCATGTCGCATCTGAGGTCCCAGAAAGAATTTCAGGAGCAAACAGTTCTTCTGGCAAAGTGCTTCCTCAGACAAGGAGAGTGGCAAGTCGCTCTAAACAAGAGCAATTGGGAACATCCAAGCGTCCAGGATATCTTGACATCCTACTCCAAAGCAACGCAATATAATCCGAAATGGTACAAGGCGTGGCATGCCTGGGCTTTGGCAAACTTCGAAATAGTACAAGCTATCACGTCCCCAGGTGATAGGAACACTCCAAGGCCCGACCCAGCCTTGATAACCAGTCACGTCGTTCCAGCCGTAACGGGTTTCTTCAAGTCAATCGCTTTGTCCTCAGGTAGCTCTCTGCAGGATACGCTCCGCCTTCTCACCCTTTGGTTTGCCCATGGCGGCAGCAGTGAGGTCAACGCGGCAGTCACCCAGGGCTTCGGTACCGTTAGCGTCGATACGTGGCTTGAAGTGATTCCACAGTTGATTGCACGTATCAATCAGCCGAACCCACGAGTACGGCAGTCTATCCACAACCTAATCGCTGATGTAGGTCGTAACCACCCGCAAGCGTTGGTGTACCCCCTTACCGTAGCCATGAAGTCAGCCCAGAACACTAGGAGATCAAAATCTGCGGCCCTAATCATGGACAGCATGCGGGCACACAGCGCCAAGCTTGTCGAGCAGGCAGATGTGGTCAGTCACGAGCTCATTCGTGTCGCAGTGCTATGGCACGAGCAGTGGCACGAGGGCATCGAGGAAGCATCCCGACTCTGGTTTAGTGACCACAACATTGAGGGCATGTTTGCTACCTTAGGTCCACTGCATGAGCAACTTGAAAGAGGTCCCGAGACGCTGCGTGAGATCAGTTTCGCTCAAACGTTCGGACGGGATCTCACGGAAGCACGAGAGTGGTGTCGCCAATATGAGACCAGCCACGACGCCACCGACATTAATAGTGCGTGGGATCTGTATTACCAAGTATTTCGTCGTATAGGCCGACAGCTTCCACAGATGACATCGCTCGAGCTCACATACTGTTCACCTAAGCTGCTTAATGCTAGGAATCTAGACATCGCCGTGCCTGGTACATACCGTAGCGGCGCTCCAATCGTGCGGATTATGTCATTTGAGACGACGTTGAGTGTCATCAATTCTAAGCAGCGTCCTCGAAAGCTCAATACAACGGGCAGCGATGGCAAAACCTACGCGTTCCTTTTGAAGGGACACGAAGACATGCGCCAAGACGAGCGTGTGATGCAACTTTTCGGCCTATGTAACACGCTACTTGCAAACGATTCAGAAAGCTACAAGAGGCATCTTGGCATTCAGCGATTCCCAACGATCCCTCTTAGCCAGAATTCTGGTCTTATCGGATGGGTCCCGAACAGTGACACACTTCATGTTCTTATCCGGGAGTACCGTGAGAGTCGCAAAATCTTACTCAACATTGAGCACCGTATCATGTTGCAAATGGCGCCGGATTATGACAACCTCACCCTCATGCAAAAGGTTGAAGTTTTTGGCTACGCTCTGGACAACACGACCGGTCAGGATCTATACCGCGTTCTCTGGTTGAAGAGCAAGAGTTCCGAAGCGTGGCTAGAGCGGCGTACCAACTATACTCGCAGCCTCGGTGTTATGAGCATGGTTGGTTACATTCTCGGTCTAGGCGACCGTCACCCCAGCAATTTGATGCTCGATCGAATCACCGGCAAGATCATCCATATTGATTTCGGTGACTGCTTCGAGGTGGCGATGAAGCGCGACAAGTATCCCGAGAGAGTACCTTTCCGCCTAACACGTATGCTTACGTATGCGATGGAGGTGAGCAATATAGAGGGAAGTTTCCGTATCACTTGTGAACATGTTATGCGGGTGCTTCGTGAAAACAAGGAAAGTTTGATGGCCGTACTAGAAGCTGTAAGTTCTATCTTCCACGGTCCTACGTAGAGTTGAATCCTGCCGATACTGACGAACCGATCTCTCACATAGTTCATTCACGATCCCCTCTTGACCTGGCGCTTGACCAACGTAGCTTCGGCTAACGGTCCTAACTTCCATTCTGAGCGTGAGGCCGCTCTCGGAGCCGGGACGCAACGCACTCGTCGGCCCAGCATTTTAGATTCAGAGCGCCCACCTTCAGAACTGCTTGCTGCACAAGCTGCTATTGACTCGACGCACTATACCTCGGCCATACCTGTGCGTACACGCGCACGCACCAACTCGAGTCTGATGAATGGTCCGGCGCAACTTGATGGCGAGATGGCAGAAATACAGAACGCTCGTGCCATCGAGGTTCTTGACCGGGTTAGCCAAAAGTTGACGGGCCGCGACTTTAAACCGAGCGAAGAATTAGAGGTTGTTCACCAAGTCGCCAAACTGATCGTGGAGGCTACGAAGCTAGAGAACCTCTGCCAGCATTACATTGGTTGGTGCTCTTTCTGGTAGCCTTTGGTACGGCTAGCACGGCCGTGCGGCCTCGAGCGTGGACCAAAAAGAAACGGCCTATTCAACTGCGAGTGTCTATGTATATCATAGGGGGTTTCAAGCACGTTACTTTAATGTTCCGATCGGAAACAGTGTTTACAGTTATTTAGTAAGTTCATAGGATCAGGCTTCACAATTCGGAATGAATTCGCGTTGATTTTTTAAAATGGCAGGGCGTTTATTCAGACTTCGGAGGGAGGGGTGTAAATTCGATATTTGTTTGGCTTCTCTCTCATTGTCCTTGGGTGGCTTTTCTCAATGCTGTTACCTATCTCATCCAGCGGAACCAGCTTTACAGGAGGTGGGTCACCTAGCGAAAGATTTAACCGTACAGTACAATTCATGTTGTTGTTCTGCGCTGCACAATACTACTATCTTAGTAGCGAGAGATGAGAAATGTATCATCCAATTATGCGAGGGTGTTCCCTTCTATTTGCAGTTTTCAAGGTTTGCTGGCAATGACTAGAATTTTTTCTTCCAGTACGGCATCATGTTTCTTCTTCTTTTTCAGTTCATGTTCAACTTGAATAAGAAGATAGATATCAATGTTATCCCTTTAAGGCCTATTCAGGCAGCAATACTTTGCCACGTATGACATGGATAAACACTAAACAGACGCACTTAATCAAAATGGCTGTTTTAATAGTCGCTCAAACATTTTAGAAGCTTTTACTGGGTGCATTTACTTAGCGTTGAGGCATAGAGCGAGATGGGATGGGGAAATTGAACGGGAATATCTAGAGCTCAGTATCTATGGCTTTCCCTAGCTCTCATGGTGGTATAGGGGGTTTTTTTCTGTTGAACGGGAAGAGAAACTTGCACTGCTTAAGTAGATGGAAACACAACAAAAGTCTTTATTTATTAACGCAACGAGATATTAGGTAGGCAGCTAGCTAGCTCATTACGAGCAGCTTACTATCTAATATCTGATACCTAAATGAGGTACGGCAAATCAGGTACGCGTGTACCTCGATCTAACTATTCTAGATATTCTCTAGAAAGAAAAAGGTTAGGACTAGGACCAATAAACAACCCCCCCCCCGTCCTCCCAAATTTCCGTGCAGAATGTAGATGCAGCATCTTTTCGTGTGTATGTGAGGAGACCAGGGAGGAGCGAAAGGAAAATGAGAGGAAAGCAACGATTGATCAATCATGTATGGGAACCGATTGACTGCTTCTGGGAAACTGGGAAACCGGGAAAACTGGCGGCAAGACCAACGCTTTGATGCCGGAAGCTAGAGCAGTGTCATGGTAGCCTAGGTGGGTAGCGTTATGGCATTCAGGTTTGGCATGGTGTTGGCGTGCGTTCCGGCACTTTGTCAAGTGCTTCTGCTGGGGAAATATTCACTGTCGATCCGCGTCGGATGGGGTAGGTGAGGTAACTAGTGATAGCGATGGGAAAGAATGGAGATCGAGTGAGATGTGAGGTGCTGACATCTTTGACCACCTTAGGTTAACTGGGTGATGTGAAATTTGTTGCCGATGGATGGCTGTACGTTTCGACGTTTCTTCTTCTTTTTTTTATAGATGTTTTTGGGGGGTTTGGTTTGGGTGGGGAAGTGCGAGTTAATTTAGACTTGAGTGGAAATAGGGGAAAGAGGCAAATCCTATTTTATTCTTCGTGTTAGTGTATATCCTATTTTGGGGTTTGGGAAAGCTGCTAGTGGTAGGTTGGACTTACGGATAGAGTGATGCCTAGAAGCCGCAGGTAAGCACCCCTTTATCACAAACAGTATTGTCCGCTCTGATATGCTGGGTTCCTACGGTAGCTACTAAGGACCACAGCGTTACTCGTCCCAGGTCTTGTGGGAACCAGTAAGTAATGGGTGGAATCACCACCACGCCGAATCGCTCTTTTTGGAACTGTGGGTGGGCGTGAGTACGAAAGGGTCATCGTAATCAGCTGTACTGGTGCTCTTGCGAGAATTTTCGTAGCCAGGGGTTTGTTGGCTAGGAGAATGGCTGTCCCAGTAGCAAGTGACTCGCCGTCGCGGAGCGGGACTCGCAGCCGGGCTCGCAGTGAACGAGCTGTTGTTCTGCAGCTGGGGTGAGAGCGGTGGTGCTGTTAAAGGCGAGCCCCACTCATCTCGGGCTGCCTCGTCTCTCGGAACAGGACTCGCATCGCCCCTGTCATTGTTTCGTGGCGGCGGCGGCGGAGCTGAGGGCAAGTGCCAACCATTTCGGTCAGTCTCACGTCTCGGGACGGGAGTCTTGGCGAACCAGCTATTGTTCTGGGACTGGGGGGGCGTCGATGACGAGGGTAAGCTCCAGCGATCTCGGGCTTTCTCGCGTCTCGGAACGGGAGTGACGGCTGAACTCGCAGTGAACCAGGTATTGGCTGGCGGGGGCGGCGATGATGATATGTGGGGGTCCTCATGGGAAGGCGATTGAGGTACCTCAGTTGGTGTCCCCTCCTTCTCCGATGATCCGCGTGGCCAGGCGCCCACGGTCGGACCGTTGGAGACTTCTTCGAAGTTGTCGGTGGGAGCGCTTCCGTAGTTAGATGGTTCGGCTGTCTGCGAAGGCCACGAAGCAACATCATTGAGTTGAAACCCCATAATAGCATCCGTCTCAAATAAATCCCAGTTCACTTTGCCCTCGAGTAGGTACTTGTCTCGTAGCATACGCGCGTATGTCGGACGGGTCTCCTCGACTGCGTTGATGACCATGCCCAGAGCTGCAAGGCCGTCAATGACACAACCCATATCCTCAAGCTCGGCACGCAACTTAATGAACTCCCTGATGAAGGTGTCGCAGCCTAGCCATTCGAATGTGCCTGGCAGGTTCACGAGCTCGGTCATCTTTGCCGGGATCTCTGCTGCTGCATCGTAGTGCATCGCGGCCTGAATCTGCTTCAAGTACTGATAAGGGTCATCAGTGGTACTGCCTTGATTGACGTGCTGTAGGTTATTCGAGACAGAGAAACGCAGAAGATGGAATGCCAGTGCGCGCTTCTTGTCCCAGCAGATGTATTCCGCGCTCGTGGTATCAGCAGGGGCCGTAGTAGCCATGTCTTGATCGATGAAAGAGACGAGGTCGTAGACGGAGAGATGCGATCGTACTATAAGAAATCAGGAGTTAGAAATTACTGCTTGTAGTATAAAATCGGCTCATATTTGGGGGGTTTCGGGAGTATGCAGGAGCATATTGCATATGGGAGTTAAATCTTTGCCAAAACGGGAAATAAAAGACTCAGGATGTCGTACTGCTTTTGTACCATGCACGGTAGTTCTTCCATCCTATCAACTCCAACATTGGAGCATCAGCTGTGGTGGTTGACATGCTGACTGATGATTAGTTCTTCAAGTTACGAGGATATGGATTATAGAAGACTGGTGTGGGTAATTGGGAGGTATCAAGTGAGAGGCTTCTGTGCACAGCCGGTGTTGTGTGAAGCGAGTTTGAGAACGCAGAGTGGATTATATAGACGGCAACCACAGTCAGATAAACTGGCTATGATAAGCCACGGCTATATCAGATGAGGTACTCGCAATGCAGGATGGAGCTTGAATGGGGTAATGGTATGTAGGTTAGATGCTGAGTGCTGATGCTACCGAGCTCAATAATGCGGCTTGCACATGTAAATAGCAAACACAGCTGAATGCACTGGTTACGATAAGCCACGGTTGTATATCAATATCAGGTGAGGTGCTTGCAGTGGAAGGTTGAGCTCGAGCTTGAAGGAAAAGCGGCTGACTGGTTGATAATGAGCTCGAACTTCAAACAATGTGGGGAGAAGCTGGATGCTAATGAGATTGGGCTTGAATAGAGCAATGCATGTAGAAACTAAATGCTAATAGACCCACGTAGTAGGTAGGTAGCACGTGGGTTGCTAAGGTATCTGTAGCATTAGTTGCAATGTGCAAGATTGTTTGCGTGGTTGATGTGATAAGATACAGGATCTTCTACTTAAGAGTACGGAGATAGTCACAAAACGATGCTTAGATATGATATGATAAGTGAAGTGTATTCTTTGTCTCAGCCCCGCTTAGTGATAAAAGTCCGTCCCATCCTCTGCGTCGTCTGTCTCTCTATCATCCATCATTCTATCAATGATAGATTCATCTGAATGCTCTAAAACTAGACGATATGGGAGCTGCTTGCGGCCATCAGGCCTTATACCCTCCCCAGACCGGTTATCAAACAGGCCCGGAGGCTTCTCAGTTTTATCCCTGACATTATGTGTGAATTGAGCCCATGGTGGCATTTCCAAAGTTTCTATTCGGCCACGGAGCTGATCATAATAACCAGGGTACCTCTCTCTAACCGCTTGGGTGAATATGCCCAAGGCCACATGGTCTGAAAGGGGTTCGCCAATATCGTTGAAGAAATCGCATTGGCGGAAGAACTCCGTATAAAAGTCCAACTAAGGCTTTTCATCACCAGGAGAAGATGGACGGAGAGCCATCAGGTCCAAGATGAGGGGGGTGTTTTCAGTCATGGCAGCCTTGCGTACCGTCTCTACAATCTTGTCGTATATTGTTTTGGGATCCTCTTCGTTCGCTGGCACAAAGCCGCAATATCCGAGAAAAGACACCATAGCCGGATCTAGCGACACCAGTATGTGATACTTTACGAGAATCCTCTGGTAGAGCCAGCTAGTTTTCTCGTCATCTGTGGTGGGCTCCGGGACTTGGGTTATAAGAAAATGCGCGAGGCCGTTGGCGCGCAATAAGACTGTGATGCTCTCACACCATTCGTCCAAGTACCGCCACCCTACTAATTTGATAGGTACAAGCGACTCGTTGTCAGCGGCCATATCGACGAGGGCTAGTTGCTGTAAGAAAATGAGCAGGTTACTGGGATTGATGTAGAAATGGCCATACCCGCTTTTGGGCTAACACTCGCCTAGAAGAATACAGCTGGTGAAGTTATAAGGAGAAAGACCTCAAGAACAGCGGAGCTTTGACGATAAGACACCTGTAGACTATGTAGTTGGCTAGAATAAAAAAGTGAAGATAATCGACAACAATGTCATTCCTAATAACGTCAGGGAAAATTATATATTTACCTGCTGTCTTGGGAGTAGTAAGTGCGTCACTGTTTGAAAGCAACTACCTTGAGCAATTCTCCAAGTGTGTAACTTCCTATGTCGAGCGACTTTGGTTAGGTAAGTATAACCGGTTGAGTGATTGTTCTCCTTAACGTAGCGAGATGGTTGAGCAGCATTCCTTGCTATTAGAACTTCGTATACAGCTAGTTCAAGTTAGAAAGAATAATAAGTGGCAAGTGTGAAGCATGTTCTAGGATTCCATTAACCCATTCGCAACATTCTATACCTTCTTAATCTAATCAATAATGCAATGGCGCGGCTGGTGTACGAAGATATTGCAACGTTGAAGTGATAGAGAGCATGGGTTGAGATCATAATAATAGCTGTTCTTACTTGTTCTGGCCAATGCTAAGTTTCAATAGAGAGATTATATTGAGTATTATATTCAGCGGTAATGGAGATACGACGAATAAGCTACCCCCAGTTACCTATCTATTCTTTTTGTGGCTGGTTCTGCGGAAGTGGTCCTACATTGACAATACCATGGTATTAACCTTGGCCTTGACACACCCTAGAGTGAAACCGACCAAGTCTAGCCGAGATGTCGGAATAGCAAGTATTCATGAAAAGCTGGTCGGCATATGACCACATGCGTGCGTGCTCGTGGTTACAGGATGATGATCCCACAGTCAGCGATAACAACTTAGCAGGAAATAGACACATTAGCCTGATATTATTCTTCACATTTTCGATCAAAATTGTTGATTGAGAAGCAATAAATCGTCTATTTCTCACAAGTAGATGCTCGCGACATAGTGGTAAGCCAACATGATATTCGCAAGAGTGAATTCCTAGAGCCAGCTAGATTAGCCTGCGGTCTTTGTTTGGTGTCTTATTTTGGAACTGGTGCAAGGAAACCGAGGCCTTAAGAATGACTCAACGAGGGGTCCTTTATTCTGATACTACGCAAAAAACTATCATGCTTTCGGCATTGTCTGGAAAGATAAGTCATCGGCGGAGAGACGAGTGATGTAGACATCGGTAATGGGAGGCGTGTGAGCTTCGTACGATCGAGTCGCTCTTTATATGCTAAATTCACTTGTTCCTCATGGGATAGAATCAGTGTGCACTATACTAGATCGAGAGGCGTGGTGTTCCTGCCTGCTTGACATTGATAATTTAGATTCACCTCGTTGAATCGCCTTCTTGAGGTACTTCTGCTTCTGCCGAAGCTTAGATAAGGCTAAAGAAAGCCTCCGGCGCTCGCGGTCCGAACACTCAATATGGCATCTGTATGGGTTAGACTTCAAAAAGAGCCTCTACCGTTTCAGAATCGACAACCCAAAACTTAGTCTCTGTGCGAACCTTTCCCAAAAACACACGCAAGCTCTATGCAGAGTGCACAGGCAACTATATGGTAACCAAGACTGTGATTCAAATTGAAGTGATAATAGGCGGTACAGGTCACCCTCGGTTATCGGAGCTCATTGTAGGGACCGAGATAGTTTGGAATGTGATGCCACACCTTTGTTGATGGGCCAGATCCAAGGAGTAGACGTTTTTGCCACTGCACATCAAGTATCACATTTCACCTAATCTAGATGGCCGTGCATATATTGCACACAATTCCTACTGCCAATGCCCATGCATCTCACGGTCCGATGCAGATCGACTGCCGACATATGGTGACTTCCCTAGTTCACCGGTTTGTAGCTAGGTAGGGTGACACAAATTTTCCTAAAAGAAAATCTCCTGCAGGCGAATAGATCTGCCAAGAGCCAGCGGGCTCAAAAGCTATGGTTGAGTTTTCGCCGATGTATGCACGGTTGACTTAGTTTGTGCTAAGAAGCTGAAACGAAGATGTAGCTTTGAAATTCAGTTGGCTTAGTCGAATAACCTAGAGAGTCCCAGTAGTTTCCGAACATATGGGCTCATTCTTATATCTCTCTTCTGACAGGGGGGAGGCCATTCCAATGACAGGTAAGTGTTTGCGAGTTTGGTGTCGCGGTAACAGGCCGCCGTGCTAGGGAGCCGTCACTGGAAAGTCGCATGTACTATCCGTTCACCAGCGCACATGCAGCTCGTGCAATCTGGTAAGTCAGACAGTAGACTACAGAAAGACCGATGAGGGTCTGGCGGTCGGGTTCCTCGGACCAGGGAATTGTATTATGGTGTATAAAAGAAGGCAAAGCGTCCCACCTTCGATGTTGCTGTAAGGGGGCATACCGTTCAAATTATTCATACTTGATGCAAAGGGGTACAACGCACGCCTCGCCTACCGGCCCCCACGATCCTAGCCGTCCTGCACCACTTCGGCAACCACAAACGTGCCCATCTAAAACGGCGGCGGCTTTGGTTTGGATCGAGTAACCTGAGGTTACGGGGGAACTTTGCTTAACTTGAACTGGGTCTGTGCCAGGTAAGAGCCTCAGCCCACAACACGCGGCCATTGCCGGCGGTGAGCTGACCGAGACACGACAGGCTGTTCCGCAGCTGAACTGAATTGCGCTGGGCTTAGAATCGTCCAATTCGGTCGAATAGCCGCCTTTTCGGTTCCCTCTTGCCGCACGTGTTTGCTTGTCCATAACCCGAAGCCCAAGTATTTCAAGCCCAAATCATGTGTCGCAACGTCAAAACTCTCTCCATCTGTCCGACCTGTAACACGCAGCTGTCGGAAAGCAGCAACAAGCAATGGTGCCAGGACGCACGCAGAAGGGGTAACTTTGGACGCTGTAGTACGGGCGTGCGCAAGGCTGAGGAGGAATACCGTGGCGCAGAGTGCCGGTCATGTGCCGAGATACGCGAGAGAGCCATGAATGAACTTGATATGGACGACTTTGCTAAGAAGAGGCTCGGCTGGCGGACTGAGGGCAAGGACAAAGGCAAGGGGCGGGCTGTTAGTGAGGACAGCGATGATGACGTTGGCTACGGTTGGTGATTTCGCTTGCCCCTGTTAGTCATTTCAATTGGAGTTGTGTGCAGTGAAATAATGGTGAGTCGTCATAAATTCATTCACTAGGTACCTAAAAGAGCGCAACTCCCTCAGTCGATGTGCCCAGAACCTTATCTAGACCAGGTAGGGGCTCTGATTCCGTGCTGCATACATATGTGTGGAGATGTCGCCCTCCATCTTCGAGTTCACCTAATCGATGATGACCCATGTCTTAACAGAGTTTCGATATAAAGTCTTCTGAAGTGGCCACAATTTGCGATCGGAGAGAGATGTATCGGTGTATAAATTATTTCAGGGGTTGTGTGGCCCAGCCAATCATTTGTGAAATGGATTGTGAAATGGTTGGGCAAGAAGTGTGTGGCTTGTCGAGGTATAGCAAAAGCAAAACCGGACAACGTATAGGGGTTCGTGTCTCAAGAGAGGCAACGCGGATGAGAATCATGAACTCATTAGAGATACATAATATCAATTCAGGTATAAGTATGCGTAGGGCACTGGATAGCTGAAGGAAGAATGCCTTCCTACCTACATGTACGTACGGTGTGATGGTCTTGTTGAGCTACTCTTGTTGCTGCTGCAAAGGGGATGGCGGATGGGGGCACCCCTTGCATTTGCCCAGTGCCCACTCTCGTCACCTTAAAACGACAAAACGGTGTTAATAAAATTTGCTAGTAATCTAAGCAGATTGGCCGCATCTAGCTTGGCGAATCTATGTGTTGGTGTGTTGATAGGTTAGATAGGCTTTTAGGCATACCAACGTGATAGACTAGTGCTACTTACTACCTTAGCGACACACTGCTTTTATATAGCTTCATAGTTTCTTCATTGAGATGTCATACGCTGCATCGTATCTTAGGTATCTTAGGTAGTGAGGTGGGTGACTCTACCTACCTCAGTGTCCAGAGTGTCTTAGGCAGAGTCTGAAAAGGAGAAAGGAAAAGGGAAAAGAAAAAAGAATGAATAATTAAAATTCACATCCTTGTAGAGCCAGGAAAGTATAGCGTACCGACGCGTTGGTTCTAATGTAGTGCACGTCCCGCCAGACGGCCCACCACCCACCCATTATCCATTATTACCCTTTACCCATTAATGAGCTGTTCATTCATTCTGCCGCCAGACTAGATCAACAACTGTTTTTTCGATTTTGTCAATGGGGAGAGAGAAAATCCCCAGAAATGACCATTTGTTTGCCCATGACACCACCCATTCATCCTCGACCTCAATCCTAGGCGAACTTGAGGTAGCTCACATCTATCTAGAACGCTGTCGACCTATAGGTATGGTAACTGATACCTACCTAGGTAGACTAGGTAAAGCTAGTAGCTGTACTAGTGGCTTAGTTACCTTAGCTCCATACCTAGGTGATTGAATGAAAAGTCTAAGTACATACCAACTGGGCAGTTACCTTACAATACGGGTTCGGGTTCGTCCACAACCCATTTCTGGGGCAATTACCTACCTACCTACCTATCTACCTCTTCGAGGTGTCATGCCATTACAAAAACGGTTCTAGTCGGAAGGCCCTCATCACGTATTCATCTTGACTTAATTGGAACTGATTCGTCGGTCTCCTTGTAAGTGGAATTGGCCCGTATCCTATCCGAAATCTGCCCATCACAAACGCCCCATCTGTCTTCTCGTTTCTTTCTCTCCTCGCTAACAGGAGTAGAAGCATTGTAAGCGAAAGTTCGAGCTGTCTAAGTGTCACCTACCTAGATGATAGATAACATATATGTAACAAATCATCTACTGAACGTGGCAATAGCGGCTCCGTCTTGCCCTCTGTCAGTTCCGCCCTGCGTTTTCGTCCTTATTAGATGAATCTATTCTCCATCTGCCCCTGTCCTATTCAACCCCTGAGCTTAACTTGAACCTAGAGTCTCTTATCTACGGGGATACAACACGCTTTCTCTATTCTGTGTCTGCGTACCTCTCACTTACCAGGTATATCTAGGCACTATAAGTACTCGTCTCACAGAGAATTCCATCTGGCTGCCTGTTTTCGGACAGGTAGGCATTCTCCTGATCTTCGACTGACCCGAGAGGGAATATGAAACTCATCTCACTTCTGCCAACTCACGCTTATTTCCACCTATCTTCCCTATAAGGATTAAAGAAAGAAGAGAAGGCACTATGGCTTCCTCACAGCTTGATGGCTTCCATCAGTCATGGAAGAAACAGAAAACGTTGATGGTAGAGCGACATGACGATGAATGCATGCATTATAAGCGTGAGAGAGAAGGCAAGGAGAGGAGCGCTATGTATAATGCTCAGCGCCAGCTGGAAAATCTGCGCGACACAATCTGCCCGGCTAATTTCCCCAATGAGGCCCTTAGGATACAGCAGGACCGTGATGCTACGCTATTATCCATCCAGAAGGACTACGACGAGCATATTCATCTCATCAAGGAAATCCAACGAAAGGAGAAAATGAACCATGAGAGAGCCTATCATGATGCTATTGCCGCCAGATCGTTTAGAAACGGTACTTCACCTGCCCATTCGGCTGCTACTGCTGACACTACCGATGACGCACAAGCAGTAATCGGTAGTAGATCCCGCAGTCCTCCATCTAATGACAGGATGCTTCCTGTCGAGGATGATATCCCCACAGTCGCGACTTCCCGACAGCAAGACCAATCGGCAGGATCCGAAAAGACTTTCTCTTGTACCGTCCAACGTGAGTTTGCCAACGGTAGGGAACAATATGTCCTACGATATAAGACTAAAAACCGCAAAGCATTGCAAGAATCCACGGAATCTCATGTGAAGCGACTACATATCGACACGTCGGTGAATCCCTTCCCGACACCGGCTCCTACCGTTTCCGCTACCGACGACTATCCACAGGGTCCAAGAACTATCACTTTTGGTGAGGTATATCAGAATGGCCAAGCCAAACACAAGGACACCATCATAGAATTCCCACCTGATAGTCGCCAATGGTACATCCTCAAATGTGAAGAGCACCAGATGAGATTCAACCAGCGGTCCCTCCAGGGAGCCGCGAAACATTTAAGCGGTCGGCTGCATGGCCATCAAAACAGAAGTCGTGCTCTGGCTGTTAAGATATTTGGCTATAGAGTGATCGATTGCAACGAGCAGTTGGCAGAGTTGAACAATCAAGCAGTGGACGACGCTTTCGCCAACGGCTATAAACTTATAAGGATCCCTTTCGTGAGTTTATTGGAACTCTGTGAGCTAAGCTGGTGTGACTAATGGGCAACGATGCCAGGGTAAAACGAAGGCAGGGCGAACTGAATCGCGTGTCGCTGTTGCGAAACCAGGTGAATCTGAGGTGAGTATAAGTGCGGTACAGAAAGCCTCAGGGAATCCTAGTCAAGGGGCAGGCGCTCTCGCAGTTTCCGGAAAAAGGGCTGCCGCTTCACTGTCCGAGAGACGCCGTCAAAGTTCTTCGTCATCTTCTAGAAGATATCCTAAAATATCTCAGGAGAGTTCGGATGAGATCATCACAAACCCGAAGCCTTTCCATGTTTACTATGGATATTGGAAGCCCGAAGATTCCATTTGGCCAGTTATGATTCTTGGTTGGGATGATCAGACAGCAGGTGGCCTTAAGGACGACCTCGTTGGCACTGGACTTCTGAACAGAAAAAATTCTAATCCGCCCAAGTGTTATGTTTACAAAGACAATACTATGAAAAATGCAATGGATAATGCAATCGTCGGCTGGGCGCCGGGCTTCGAGGATGGTGGCCCGAAGGTCACCCAGAGGAAATTCCCTGTCATGTTCTTGTACGTTCTGACCCCCCTCCCCCCCTCCCCCCCCCTTAATTTTTTTTCCAAATCCATCTCTCCGTCTTTGCGTTTGTGATGTTTCCCCAAACGCGTCATCTCAGGATCTTGCTGGCCTTTATTTTATTTTGTTTTGCTAAAGAGGTTAATATTGACATGAACTGTTCTAGTGACAGTGATCAGAGCGTCAGCTGGGTTTCCGCTAGAAGCTTGAGCAGATTCCCGCTTTATGACCCAAAACCTCCAAAGAAAGATGGCCATCCTTTCAATGAGGCTCGACGTTGGGTTGCTAAAAAAGAGGGCTTTGCTTCATGGGAAGAGTTTGAGAGGGCACGTAAGGGGGAAGAAAAAGGCACGCTGGCAAATCTCAAAATGATTAACCTTCAAATTAACATGATCCTAGGCGAGACGGCCGATTCTGTTACGATGCCACATTTATTCGCTTCGCCCATATCACCGGGAGACGACTCCGGAAGCGATTCGGATGCCGAGAGCTCTTCGTCATCCGTCGCCTCTAATGTTACGGAAAAGGAGCTCCTAGAAATGCAGGACAAAGCTGGCGAAATCGCCGATGACGCTGATTACTCCGAGTCGGACATCGACAGCAGTTTAGGCGAGGAGCATGAGACATGGGAACAGGAAATTGGGGCATCCGACGGCCGGCCGTGGGCCTTTTACGGTTTACGGAGCACAGAAAATGCCAAGTCTGAGAAATACAGATCGTCTAGTCCTTCACATAACACCAAACTAACAAATACTGAGATGAAGTCGTCCGTCCACGAAGGCATGGAGTCGGCGCGCAGTCTTGCAACACGCGCGTGTACACAAGAAGATTCTTGTTCGACAAAGGCAAGCTATGAACCAGAAACATCATCTCGGGATAATTCCTCGAAGGGAGCCGAAGAGAACGCGACACAAGACGGTAACGACAAGATTCCAAGCAGCACACCATTAACGGACCCGTGTGGTGCGTCTTCAGCAAGGCAGGTGACCCCTCAACTTCAGCAAATGGGGCTTTCGGTACATACTGCTCAAGCTGCTCAAGCTGTTGATAAAAAATTCGTGAAAGAAGACTTTTCGTTCATCTTACGCACTTCGAGAAATGTGCTAAATGGGTTACCGACACCCCAGGCCGACTCAGGCGAGACTTCAAAAGGGACGAAGCGGGTGAGATCCGAAGACAAAATTGAGACTGGTATCGGTGCGGTTAGACAAGAGCCTGCAAAGAAAGCTAAACTTGACATCCAGCCCAGATTACAAGAGAGTGGAATTCTCGATGCGGAAGTCAAGAGCTTGGATCAGGCCGAGAACGAAGTTGCCGATGCGGCGACTATGGATACTTCAGACAAACAGGTAGCCACGTCTACGGCGCCGAAACCAGAGGTGAAACCCGCATGCCCTGTTCTACCTACATTCATCCCCAAGGTACCCTTAGAACCCGCTGCCTACGAGTTGTCATCATACAGCAAGGGGTCTATATCGTGGAACCGTGAGGGCTCGGAACCTTGTGTGCCACTCTACTATGGGAAAGACGACAGGATGCTCGGCACGGTAGATAGCCCCCTGAGCGTTGTTATTGAGCCGATAGCATTAAAGGGGCTTACGCGGGAGGAGATGCCTGGATCTAAGGGTAACTCTATCATGACGCTGCTCGGGAAGGACGAGGGTGACGCTCCAGTGAGACTCGTGTTCGACCGTACTAAGGAAAGCAAGGTGAATATTGGAAGAGTCCAGGTGCGAAGCTTCCTTCGCTGGGTTCGAACCATCAACGCCGAAGTTCGCGTCTTGGAAAGCTGAGAGCAAACCAAAGAAGACGAATCAAGCGAAGCCGGCCCAGATTGGGTCCCTGCTCAAGTGGCTTAGTCCCAGGTATGATAATGGGAGTGGATAGTGTCAGCTCTGTGATTTGGCGGTTAGTGTGTATGGCGTTTAAGGGTGGACGCTTTCTCTGCGATTTGTACGGTTTCGGCGAAGAAGAAAAGATGACGGAGGAGTCACGAACGGAGACATGGATGATTCCCAAGTATACCCAAAACGGCGAGAGAGCGTAAGCTCTGCAGGCCACTCCTTTTGCTTCGTCAACCACGAGAGTACTTGGGAAAAAGAAAGTGTGTTTTTACTACATGTAGGTCTTGAGCTACCTACTATCAATACTTGGCTATCAACATTGAAGCAAGTACTGAGATTAATTGTAGGTACCCTAGGTAGTCACAGACCGTGTCTTAGGTTATCGCATGTCAATAAAACAAATAAAACAAAAAGCCAAAAGTAATGAGCAATGAGCAATGAGCAATGACGCGCAAAATGATCTAATCCATAGACTAGCTGCGGTAAAATAGTTGGGTGGTAGCATGTGAAAATGCCAAGGATGGATCTTTGGATTCCACCTGCACCGTCGGCGCCGACGATATGGGTCGTATGCCCCGCATACCTACTTACAGTACCTAGGCAAGCGAGGTACATGTAGGTAGTGTGTACTTCAAGATGTTGCTTGCAGATGGTGCCTTCTAAAAGACCTTGGGTAATACTAGAACTACCACATATAGTCAGTAGACTAGTTGCATATCTCCCTCTCTAAGCTACCTTCTCTTTACATGTCATCCCTTGTTGCCTTGTCCCTTACTTTGTTAACTTAAAGATAACCAGTTACACTCACAACCAACGGTTTCGTTTTTATTTAGTCGAGGAGGGCAAAGCCACGGTTAACCTAACACGATTTAAGTGGCACCGGCGAGCAAAGAGACACTACTATTATCTATTACTATCATTATTTGTTCTTATATGTCGACGCTTTTATTGCAGCATCTATCGTTGCATGACGTCGTATCTGCATGTTATGGCAATGCAGGCGGTTTGAGCGTACTATAGCTCTCAACACCTACCTAATCAGCGATCTTGCAGGTAACCTTACGATTGGAAGTTTACAGCTCCAAGATTGCCGCCAACCTGCTCTTTAGAGGTACCTGGGCACCTATACCTGGTTGCGACAGACACACTCGGACCTACTTAGAAACAGGCGGCACCTGTCTGCGCAACCCCGTCCCCCAACTCTTTTCACTCAGCCCTTGATGGCTGCGTTGGTAAGTCGAATGCATCTTATCACCTCCATTTTGATGAATTGCTGCACATGCGGTTGTGCCTTTTTCTCTGGGTCACTGTACGATCCTTCCTATACCCCAATTGTTCCTCCCCGCGCTTCCTACGTCTGAGACTCCAGAAGAGGTGGCAGGCAAGCGACGTCACTGGCAGTGAGCATCATATTTACTACCTATTAACCACCTATTATCGCCTACCACGACCACGACCACGACCACTACCACCACTACCTAGCAAAGCTGACATGCATCTTAGGAAACACCTTGGATGACGCACATGTCGACTCCCAAGTCCAAGTCCACGCCCCGCGTCGACGTCGATGGTGTCGCCAATCCTCCCCCTTCCGACTTCTCTCTACCGCCCTCGTACGCTCCCCCGACCTATGCCTCCTTCTCGCCGGCGAACCTCTCCTCTGCCGCCTCGGCTGCTAAACGTACATCTACCATCCTCGTCCACCAGAAGTCGCCTTTACTTCTAGCCACGCCACCCCAGATCACCCGCGCCCTCGCCTACAGCCACCCCTTCCTGCTTCCCTTGAATAAGCTTGTCGGCCTATTGAGCTGGACTACGGGGGATCCCTGGGAAAGTTTCCTCCTGCTTGTCGCCTTCTGGGCTACCGTACAATATGGCGACAATGTCTTGCGTTTTGCCGGCCCCATCGTTGCTGTCCTGGGTATCATAGCTGGCATGTACGCCCGCCGCTACAGCCCCCTCTCGAGTAGCGGATGGATCGAACATCCCAGCCTGGCCAACAGCAAGGATAAGAAGAGAGGAAACAATGGCGCCTCCGCCGCCGGCCCGGCTAGTTCGGGGCACCAGAGGAATACCAGTGAGGTCACGAGTACGAGACATCAGAAGACACTTGATGAGATCGTTGATACCCTCAAAGTTTTTACGTCCCGTTGTAATATCTTGCTCGAGCCCCTTCTGGAGATGACTGACTTTCTCTCCACCCAGCGGACCGCGACCAGCGCAACGACCCGACCGGCGCTCACCACGCTTTTCGTGCGCATCCTCGCCGTCACGCCCGTCTGGGTCGTTTTGACCTTGCCCCCCCTGCGCATCATCACAACAAAGAGGGTCGTACTCGTCTTCGGCACATTGGTATTAAGCTGGCATTCCAAGGTCTGTCAGGTGACGAGAACATTACTATGGAGAAGCCTGACGGTGCGGAAACTGGCTAAGTGGGTAACCGGATTACAGTTTGAAGAGCCGGTGAAACAGCAAAGGGAGAGTCCAAATGGCCAGGCCGCCGGTGGCGCAACCAAGTCAAAGCAAGCACATGAGGCGGCCAAAATATCCTCCTCGGCCTTGACCGAGGCTCTCAAACGCAGCCACTCCGGGGCCAAGAACTCGGGGGTCCGGTTCACCTTCATCCTATACGAAAACCAAAGACGATGGTTAGGCTTAGGGTGGACTAATAGCCTATTCGCCTATGAGCGCGCAGCTTGGACCGATGAGCAGAATAACCCAGTACCTCCAAAGGATGAATTCGAGTTGCCAGAAGTCGAGGACGGCCGCGCAAAGTGGGGGTGGGTTGAGGGCGGCAAATGGCGTGTCGACGGCGTGTCAGACATGGATGAAGCAGACTACGATGGAGAGCCTGGAAAGATGGGTTGGATTTTCTACGATAACAAGGTACGCTGTGATAAGATTCACTCGACCGTCTCTTCTTCGCGCTAATTCCTCCCTATAGTGGCAGAATGGTCGCAGAGGTAGTGATGGCTGGGGCCGCTGGACGAGAAGACGGAAGTGGTATCGCGATGCGGAACTGGTTGAAGTCTCAGATGATGAGTTGCCTTCACCGCCGCCACCAGAATTGCCAGCACGACCACAGCCCGCAGCATCCTCTGCCGACTTAAGCGTACTGTCAACATCCATTCCCGAGACCACAACCTCGGAGGACAAAGTGAAAGGTGAAGAAGACGATGCTGTTTCACTCCTGAGCACATCGTCCAAGTCAGCAAGGTTTCGGTTGCCCGGCCCTTCGCTTCGCCGCCGCACGACAGGTGGAACACAGCGATCTAGAAGAGCGAGTGAGACGGCCAGTCTGCGGTCAAACGATGACGATAGCACGCTAGACCCTGCTTTAGAGCTGGAGATTCACGGGCACCAGAGGGATCAAGGCCAATGGGGAATTGGTGACGAGGCGCAAATGGGTCTTGAATGAAGGAGTTAGTAGGCACTGTACATTACACATAGCACAGTCTGGTTTCATGATGAGGGAGCATGGTAGGCGTCTGGTAGATACCAATTCAATTGCTGATATTTTAAATATTTGCCACTTAGTTTGTCAAACAACAGCTGCAACCTCTAGTGAATCAGAAATCAGCATGGGGTCTCATCTCATAGTTGCCTTAATAATTTTTTCTATCCATTTAAAATATCCATACCAATCCAAACACACGGCCTAGGATTACCGCTTAAATACTCGCAGCATGGCCTGTTAGTTTTGGGAGACCCGACTCAGCGGGCTCATCAATCACCTCGCCTTGTCTGACCACAGCAGCTCGTTGGTTAAACAAAGTATCCATGTCCTCTAGAGAAAGCCCCTTTGTCTCGGGGTAGAAGAGTATAATTATCTATATATGTTTCATTGTTAGGAATCAGTCAAAAATATTTAGGGGAAGTAATCTAGCTGGAAGAAAGCTTGTAGTAGGGGGGGAGAGGGGAGGGTGGGAAGGGGTTTGGGGGGCTGACGGGAATACAGGCAAAGTTGATGGCCATGAAGAAGAAGTAGATGTTGGAACCGACGGCCTCGATGCCGACGGGCCAGATCTGGGCCACGACTATGGACCCGATGGACCCGGCCGAGGCGGAGAAGTTGAGACCGCGGGCGCGGAGGGCGGTTGGGAAGATCTAGAGGGGGGGGGTTTTTTTTTGGGTTAGTCATGCAAGTAAGCAAGGCGGCTTCGTGTAGTTTTTGGGGGGCAGGGGAGCGGAACTGGGAAAGAATGGAGGAAGTGGAAAACTCGCACCTCGGATCCGTATACCCATGCCGCTGGCCCGAATCCCATGCTGAAACCCAGTGCGTAGATGAAGATGAAGACGACGCACACTACGTCGGCGGCGCGGTGCGTGTTGTCTGGGTAGGCTTGGCCTAGGGCGCCGTTTATCTTTTTTTTGTGCTTGTTAGTCGAACCGAGCAAGAAAGTAGCTTAGATGAAGGTTTTTTTTTGGGGGGGGGGGGGTTTGTTAATATGGATGGGTGGTTGGATTAGGAAGGGAGGGAGGGACGTACCAACATGGCAAATCCCATGGCGAGCGTCCCTGATACGAGCGTGATACGTCGGCCGAGGCGGTCGATTAGCAACATCTCGATGATGGTCATGCCGATCTTTAGGGTGGACTGATTCACAAGGGAAAAGTAGGGGTTAGTCAGTCAGTTTGTATATATTTGCTGTTTATGCGGTAGAGATTTCGGGCTTGGAAAGGGGTTACGGGAGTAGGAGTGAGGGTTATGGAGGAGTGAAACCAGAACAGAATATTTCACTGGTTTAGAGAGGTTTCTTTGCCCTTGAGATATGCCGAAGGTGAAACTTACCTCAATGCCCCCTGCCATCAGCGATACGCGCGTCGATAATCCGAGTTTCTCGAGAAGCGTCGGGAGGTAGTATTTCATCGCACTGGCGCCGCACTTTATGATATTAGGAAAGTTAGCGAGGAATTTGCTCTTGTTGGGCGAAAGTCTCAAGAGGGCCGAATAGCTTGAGTAGTCGAACTAACTTCCCAATCCCAATCCTGACTGGAGAAAAGATGAATTGAACTGCTCCTCTACTTACCATCTGCGCCATGAATTGAAGAAGAGAAGCCCTCCACAGCCGATTAAACAGGTGCTTATCCCGGAAGAGGCTAACCCAGCTCGTGCCCTTGCCCCTGTACTCCTCGACGTCGTCGCGGATGCGCGAGAGCTCGAGGTGGATCTGCTCGTTCGTGAAGCTGCCCTCGCGGAGCCAGTGGAGCGACCTTAGGGCTCGGTCGTCATGGCCGTGCTCTATTAACCAGCGGGGACTAATCAATTACCATGAAGTTCAGCAAGCGAGTTTTACCTGCTTAAGTGAGAAGAATGGGAATAGCCCTGGTAACGCGGCTATGTTAGGCAGTAGGTAAGGTATAGCTTACGTCTCGGGAAGAAATGGTAGACCGATCCCGAAGATGAGACTCGGAATCAGATTGACTGCGAGCGAAAACCGCCACGAGATGTACTGGTCGTGGGCCGTGGTGGTCCAGAACGTCACCGCGTATCCGACCCTATAGGTGGGTTGGTTAACTTAAATATATGTGAACGGGAACTGGAATGGGAATGTCGTCAAGTGCTTCCTCACTCATGCGCGACATGCTTACCAGAAACCGGCCGCCAGTCCTGCGACGAATCCGACATGATTCAAGACGACGTATTTTCCTCGTTTTCCTGCTGGTGCTACTTCACTGTACGTAGTAGGATAATATTAGCGAGCTTGCACACTTCCCTCCCCCATTGAATATCAACCGATCGGGCGCTATGTATGACAGACAGGTATGCGGAAAAGCGACATTGTAATCACCAACCCATATGGGACTGAAGTGATTGAGTACTTATCCCAGTGAAATTTTGACATCAAATCAAATCGCCATCGAAGGCGTTTGAATATTGGAAGTTATTACTTTCTGGAAGGAAACAACGGACCTCTGATATAGCGGCACAGACGTAGAAACCAGTCCAATGCCTACCCCGGAGATGATGCGTCCTACGATCATCATAGCGTAGGCCCCCGGGCCACTGGCACCGGACTCAAACGCCGTGCCCACTGCCACGACCGCGATGCCGATCAGAGCCGCGTAACGGCGTCCTAGACGGTCGCTCGCGGGGTGGGACACGAATATGTAGCTCGTCCACGTGCCGAGGTAGTATATGGCGGTGATTACTCCTTTTTGCGAGGCCGTCGGGTAGCCCATGGCGCGCTTGAAACCTGGGTGCACGAGCACCGACGAGAGAACGCCGACATTATAGCTAGGGTGAGTGAAGAAGGGAGTTAGTTATGGGTCTTTCAGTATCATTGGGAGCATATAGGAAGTTCAAGCATCATCTGAACAGCTATATGAGAGAAATGCAGGATGTATGAAGCGAACTAGGGCACATCATATTGTTGAGTAGTCGGGTTGAAGCTCCTGTTATTCCCTAACGGTGTCGAGCTGACGATCGTATAGTCATTGGGTTGGGTTGAACTTGAAACGAGGCGTTTTGAGAAAACTCATAGTATATTTACTTGAATATATCGATAGTGAGATAATCAAAAGTAGGAGCGAAACTCACCCCCAAACAAAGGACCCAAGGGCGAAGAAGACGCATAGAAAATGCAGTCGTAGGACCGCTTTAGAGAACAGCGCCATATTAGCGATATAATTTGAGATGTAGAATAACGCAATCAGGCCGCTTAGCTGTGAATCTTGTCATGTAAATATTTTGTGAGCTATGTCAACTCCAAGCTACTCCGCGGTTAGTTGAGGTTTGCCATTCTTTTCTGGATTTACAGTGTTGGAGCCGCCAAGCTCATATAATAGTCGAGGAGATCTCGTTCCTCCAACATGAATACAATACACAGATGCGCTTGGCCGCCTTGTCACCCTACTATCTCCAATCTCCTAATTTGGACTTGTCGTGTTATTCCCCGCAGACGGCGACTTCTGTTGTTGAATCGATACGTTGTTCATCCGAGGTGGTGGGAACAACTAATCTACTGAGCTGCATATGTTACTTACAAGAGATAGTCCCTAAGTCCCCTTTCACACATGTCTTCATGAGTGGAACTATGGGCAGGGATCTCTGGCATATATACGTATAATGAAAGTGATTAGACATGCGCATGAGAAAGGGCAGACCACGAAAGAGTAGAAGTCCTCCGTGGTCCTCCGGTTAAATAGAGATAGTGTGCTATGTGGCCCAATTCGTCGCCTCATGCGACTTAGTTGCCTTGTAATGTCCAATTGGGAGAAGGGTCGCAATTAATTTCGCGGAGCCTGGGTAATTGGAAGATGTCGCTCAACATCATATAGACAGAAAGGATATCATGCTAGGGATGGAGCAGACACGCAGCATTTTTCAAGTAAAAGACGTATGGGGAAAGCTCTTGTGTGATCTTATATACAATTCTTTTGAGTACAACTTAAATCCAGATAGGATATGAAAAGATTGCATAGGAGCTCGAGAACCTCAGATTTAACAGAGACCACCTAGCTCCGAGCCCGGGAACCGCAAGAGATTGGAAGCGTGGTCTCCTGAGTCGAAAGAACGCGCGGCTCGACCTGGATTTTTACCGCGATCGAACGAATCTCAACATGACTCGAAATGTGGTTAAAGGGAGCGACGCGTCTTGCTCGTCAAATGGTAAGTGAATCTCGCTCGTCAAGGCATCGGGTTATGAGCCAAGAGCAGTGTGACTAGAAGTAATATGAAAGCTAACAAAGCATCGGTATTTTTCTCAAGATACTGAGAGGCAGACTACTATAATATCACCGGTAACAGATGCAGAGAATGAGGTATCCCGACCCCTAGAAGCTTCTTCTGCTGTGAAGACGGCCCCTGATGTTCGCTGGCGAGATTTACCTAATAAAGGTCAACTCTTCATACTAGCTCTATGTCGATTATCCGAGCCATTATCCAACGTCTGTCTGCTACCTTACATCTTCTACCTCGTACGCTCCGTGTTGCCCGCGTCAGACGATGATAGCTCAGCCAACGACTCGGCTGCTCGCATTTCCGAATATTCAGGCCTCCTCGTGGCGGCGTTCCCGTTAGCGCAGTGTGTCGTAAGTCTCCCATGGGGTCGATTATCCGACAAACATGGGAGGAGATTCTCTATAATAGGGGGACTTTTTGTCTCAGTAGTCGCAAACATAGGGTTCGGGCTGTCCCAATCATTTGGAGCGCTGTTATTCTGGAGGATAATCGCGGGCCTCGCGAATGGCAACGTTAGTATCATGAGGACGGTGACGGCTGAGATTGTAAGAGAGCGAAGATTTCAGACCAAAGCGTTCCTTCTCCTGCCGCTGGTCTTCAATTCTGGAATGGTGTTAAGCCTAGCGTTAGGCGGTTGTCTAGCGGAACCGGTAGTGAATCTACCAGCATTCTTCGGGCCAAACGGCATCTTCAACTCGAGTGGGAACCTTGACGGTGTCGCATGGGCGCTGGAGTACCCCTACGCGCTCCCCGCACTCCTGAACGCCTTCTTCCTTGGTACGTCGTTGGTCCTCGCCATCTTGGGCCTGAAAGAAACCTTACCAGGCAAGGAAGAGCACAGTGACTGGGGTCTTCAAGTTGGGACAGCAGTCCGGAGGTTCACAAACGGTCTATGGAATAAAGGACCGAAATATCACAAGTATGCTCTGATGCAAAGTAGCGAAGATGCAGCTTTACTAGACGACACCCAACCTAGCCTTGGAAAGATAGAGCCCTCGGTAGCCATAGCCAAACGTGCAAAAGTGCCCTTCCGCGACATCTGGACACGAAAAGTCATCTCAGCGTTGATATCTTTCGGCCTTTTACCTCTGCACAACTCGGCGTTCATGCATATATTCCCGGTGTACCTGAGTAGTCCACCCGCAGACAATAGCGAGGCGACCCTCTTCGCCTTCTCTGGCGGTCTTGGCTTACGATCGTCGACCATCGGAATCTGGCTTTCGACGTTTGGCGTGGGCGGCATCCTTCTACAGCTCTTCATCTACCCGCGCCTCCAAAAACGTATCGGCACCCGGGGCGTATTTCGCATCGCGCTGTTCCTCTTCCCTGTCACGTACATAGCGGCGCCGTATCTCTCGCTGCTCGCCGGTGATCACGACGCGAGGTGGGTGTTCTTGGGCTTCATTGTCTGCGCACAAATCATGGCGCGAACAATGGCGATCCCTAGTACCGTGATCTTGCTCACGGAGGCTGCTCCCGATAAGACGGTGTTGGGCACAGTTCACGGAGCGGGAAACATGCTGGCCAGCCTTGCCCGTGCGGTCGGCCCAGCTGTTGGAGGTTATGTGTTTGCCTTTGGGGTGGAGGAAGGGGTTATAGGCTTGGTGTGGTGGTTATACTTGGTCGGTGTCGCCTTGTGTGCTTTGGCGTGGTCATATCTTACAGAGGACGGTAGTAGTGGCTGAGCCGTTTGACATATTAGGACTGCCATTTTACAGCACTGCTATCCAGTATTTGAGAACTTAAATAAGACAACAAATAGAATGAATGGCTCAAATTCAAAATGGGAGGAACAACACCTGCCTTGAATATCTCATTTTCATGATCGCAAACGTGTGATCTAGGAATTTGCGGCCTGAAAAAGCCGGTGATGACTTTCAAAACTGTCGGGCAGTCCAGCTTGTCTCGGTCCCGAGTTGAGAAGCCATCAGCCGGCTGGGAGAAGAAGCGCTGCTTTACTAATTCCCCTTCTATAGGACGTCCTTTATCTCTTCGAGTTCTTAGTATACCTACATCTGCGATTGAGCGGAAATGTCTATAGTTTTTCGGATTTTAGCTTCTCCCGGTGTTCTATGTTTCAGGGTTTAGGGTGGTGGTAGGAAACGTTCATCATCTTTCGGTACCGATATTCGAAGCTAAACTCCGATCTCCCTCCATCAATCACTCTTCACATGTCACAGGATTGCCTTGTCCAAAACATCAAGCTCAACAGGCATCCAGTCTTTCATTAAAACCAGAAATTAACTGAGATTGTCTTGACGGCGTATAAAGATGTCTGCCGAGGACCTCAAGATGGATATGAGACACTCACCAGCTCTCTCATCCACAGAAAACAACGGTAGAGATAGGCATCATCACGCACCGCCAATCCAACTCAACCCAGCATTACGAGCACTCCTTCACACTGTCCTTGATTAATTTAAACCAACATGGCAGACCCTCTACAAACGTCGGTCATTATAGTGGGCGGGAGCATCGTCGGGCTCTCGAGCGCGCTGTTTCTCGCCACTCAGCGCGTGCCCTTCATTTTGATCGAACGACACTTGTCTAGCTCGCCGCACCCGCGAGCAATCGGCTGGACGCATCGCACCATGGAGCTCTTCCGATCCGTCGGCCTGGACGCCGCGATCCCCGTACCTAAAGAAGTGCCTCGCGTCGGCAGGCCACGACGTGTGGCGACCAAGACGCTGAACGGCGAGTGGTCGGAGGAAGTTCACTGGACGAAACCTAATGGAGCAGACCAAACCGGCTCTAATAAGCCGGGCGCGACCTCGAGGGGTCCTCCGCCTCCCGTCGATACGAGTAGCTTCACCCCTGTTCGCGAAATAGCTCCCGCCCAGGATGAACTGGAACCTATCATCCGGACTAAGGTGCTGGAACTGGGCGGCGACTTACGTTTGGGCTACAAAATGACTTCATGGTCACAGAGCGAAGATGGCGTTAGCGTCACAGCAGCTGAAGCCGATGGGACACAGCTCACGGTTCACGGGAAGTATCTAATCGCCTGTGACGGAGCGCGGAGCGGTATATGCAAGGACCTAGGCGTTGGGAGCTACGGCTTCGGGTACATGCGCACGCTTCGTAGTATATTATTCCGGTGTCCTAGCATCGACCACTACCTGTCACGCGGCATCCAGCAATGGTCCATCAAGAACGACGATATGGAAGCCTTCATGGTGACGTACTCAGACGGTCGCTGGGCGCTAATGTCGTACGATGCGGGCCAGGATTCGCTCGACGAGGATGGCCAGAAAGCGTACATTCAAAAGGCGATCGGGGAGGAGGTGAAGGACATCAAGTTGCTTTCGCAAGGGAAATGGGACCTGATCGCGTCTATTGCGGATTCTTTCTCGTCCGGGCGCGTCTTCCTCGCTGGCGACGCCGCACATGCACTCCCTCCGAGTCGCGGGGGCTGGGGTGCCAACACGGGGATTGCAGACGCCCACAATCTAGCGTGGAAGCTGGCGGCGGTACTGTCAGGGGCGTCCAAACCCTCACTGCTGGATACCTACGACACAGAACGGAGACCGGTGGCTCGCGTCCGCCACGACCAGATCTTCGCTCGCGACGATTACAAAGCCCACATCGCCGGCTCGGACTGGGAGAAGAACAACAAGCCCCCCGCCATCATTGACGATGTCTCCATGGAGCTTGGCCAGCTGTATCGCTCGACGGCGATCCTGGGCTCCGAGGACGCCGAACTCCCAGACGCGCGGACACCGGCGCAATGGGCTGGCCAGCCCGGTACGCGTGCGCCGCATATACCATTCAGGCGCCCCCGGGAAGACAGCGAGATCTCGAGCCTCGACCTTTTTGGCCAGGGCTGGGTGGTACTGTCTGAGAATAGCCAGTGGCGGGATCCTGAAATTCCGTTTATCCAGGTTGGCCAGGACGTACTGGAAGTCGAGAGTGGCGCTTTCGCGAAGGCCTTTGGTTTGGACGATGCGACGGGCGCCGTGCTTGTGCGGCCCGATGGATATATTGCTGCCAGGTGGCCGAGTGCGGTAGACAATCCTCTTGAGGATTTGAGGAGTGCTTCGGCCCTTGTTGCTCATCGCTCCAAATAGTTAGTCAGTCATTTCGAGAATGGATGGTGGGGCTCCTCTTGCTCTAGATTTAACATGTGTACCTGGATATCATGTCCATACGCCTAAGATCTGATGGCGGTTTCATCGGAATTAGATGGTTAGTAGGTAGTCATAAAATTAGACATAAGTTAGTACAGCTGCGAATAAGGTTTGATTCAAAGTGAGATGAAGCTCCGTCCATCGGATCGTGGCGGCCTTGAATGGTCATGGTATTTTGATTAACTGGGACTTCTACTGAAGTGACACTGGATCTTCTAGTATTCTGATGTAGTCATGTTCTGTGGTAGTCTTGGACTCTAAAGATCCCTTACCTTGCACCTTTTTCTTAGTTTCTTTGTAGCAATTTCACTTGATCAACCAGGTAGATGAGGAAGATACAAAGCATCTATTAGATCCGGGCACCAGAGTCCCCCCCGGGATACTCGCTTCGTACACTTCGCCGTATCCGCGGTATGCACCGCGGGTCACTCCACGGCTGTCAATCTTGGTGGGAGCCGCCGGGTGGGGACCAGACCACGAATTCACCTTGGCCTGTGGTCGGGAGCTAGCAAAAGACAGAGACGTCGCGATGCGCAGCGTCGCGGCCCCCGGAGCAGAGGTGAGGTTGAACAAGAATAACATGAAGTATTTACTTGAGCTAACGAACACCTCTTCAATCAGAGGAGCCTTTTATAACGAACCTTGGGCAGCATGCCCTCTGGAGGATGGCAACTATCAAGTAGCATTCTATAGATACGACACTTCAACTCCGGCAGGCTGCAAGGCCGTCGTTTCTCGGAGCGACTAGACTTTCTTGAATGGAATTCTTAAGTGCCAATTCGATCGATGTCTTCACTTCTCGTCGGTCCATGACTTTAGTAGCGGGCTTGAATTAGAAGTAGATATTCTGACCTGATGTATTTATGGGCTCCTCATTTCATGTTCATTCTGTTAGGTCCTGAGTTGTAGTAGTTGCATCTACACACATTCACGTGGGTGGGCCATTCCGGGGTAGCAGGAGCCTAGTCCTTTTATCCAAGTTACGCACCTCCGGTAATCGACTTTGGGTCCCAAGGCCGGTTTGCGCGCATATGGGCACCGAGTTCAGGCCCTGTTAAGTATCGAGATACGGTGAATGATATGTACATCTGGCATACAGTATGCAGCCCCCACTACCTCGCGCTGTTTTCCCACGAGGACCTTACCAGCTTCCCTTATTACGTACTGCTGCAGTGTCTCGACATTGATCAGTCATAGCCTATCCTCTTTCATGATAGCTAATCCTCCTCGGGCGTTGCTACCTCAGCGTTCTCAGGTTTGACATTATCATCGTTCTCTTCCTCTTCTTCCTCCTCCTCCTCCTCTTCTACTTCAGAAAAATAGTCTGAGTCGTCATCTAGAAACCAACTCGTTAGTTTGTACACGAATATTAGCCGACACCAGTAACTTACCTCCGAGTCTGACCCCAACGAAGCGCTTGCAAGTCTCGGAGCCTTTACGAAGGACATCCAGTTGCTTCGTCAACTTCTTCCTCTTGGCACGGATCTCGCGCGCCTCTCCCGCAAGGGTCGCTACCAACGCAGGGGACATGCCAAACACCTTCACGGGGGATAGTATGTCGCCAAGAGCGGCGAGAAGCTTCTCCTCGATCACTTCAACCGAGATATCATCCAGGAAACGTTTCATGGCCACCTAAAGAGCCACGCTCAATCAGGAATTCATATTCATGGAATGAAGAGTGTAGGGGGACTCACGGTGTAGTAGGCGTGCATGCAATCCAAAGCTTCGGAAGCGGCGATGCGCTCAATATCGGGCTCCCTACGTTCTGCCAGCATATTAACAAGTTTTACCAAGTCGTAATCACCATTTAGACGTGCCACTCCTAGCTGTTTCGTTCCGAAGAATGTATTGACTACTGAAGTACTCTCCTCTTGCCGGCGCTTGTCCCAGATGTCGAGGATTGCCTCGCTGTATTCTTTCGTGTAAGTGATGGGGTGAATGCTCCGGTGTGCGTTGAGTAACTCGGTAGTCTTGGTATTTGCTTCGGAGATGAGCTTCTCCAGAGCTGGCTCAAACACTTCGGCCATCAGAGCTGTTGATATCGCAGAATCCGAGATGAAGCTGATAACCAGCTCGAGGAACGTCTTGGCTGCATTCCACGCCACCCTGATATGGCCATCAACTATGGAATTCCAGGGGTCTGACTGTTCGTGAAACAGGTCTGCTACAACCATGGGGTTGAAAAGGTTTGGAAGCTCCCTAGCCTTTGTTCGCCTCAGAAGCTGCTTTGCGTGGCTAATGAATTGCTCCCTTGAGATGGGCATGGGCCAACCTGGCTTAACTTTTGACAGTTCATCAGATGTAGGATCGGTCTCCCGCATTTCCCACAAGTGACCTCGTATTAGCAACTCATCGGCAAAGCTTTTGTTTAGGTTTTGTATAACAGCTCGAATGCGTTGCTGATAACCGCGTGTGGTCTTGGCCTTTTCAAAGAATGCGTCATTGTATGTACCATCAACTGATGCCTTAACCAAAATTTGGAACTTTTGGCTGATTCGGAGCAGTTCAAGGCGCTGCTCGTCCGGGGTGATTCGGGGCACTCCCAGCGCTTTGATCAGTTTCTGACAGGAACTGATGCCGACGTCGATCTCACTGATCAGACTCGGCAGCTCTCGGGCGATTTGGCGGATGAGGACATTGCTCAGCTTTGGGCGGAGTTCGTCAATTCCCATCATGGATGATGGAAGCTGCGACCAGATTCCCTGGAAAAGAAAGCCGCTTCTTCAGCGTCGCGCTCAGTCAAGAGGGAGGCTCCCTGGACCTTCTCCGAGTCCATGTTCTTCAGCACATGCCAACCTAAGCGAAATTCGATTTCCATGTTCTCAGCAAGCGATGCGTATGCATATTCGCTATCCGACCCTGGTACTAAGGTGTCGGGCTTGGTGATGACGCCCATGGTGCGAGTACCGTTATGATCAGCTATGCGAGCCAACTTGAGCACGATCTGATTGGCGAAGTCGTTCTTCGCAGAGATGACGGCGAGAATTATACTTCGAGACTGTTTCATGTAGGATGTGACGACCTCCTGAACTAACTCAACGTCGTCGGCGCTCTGTTGCTTTGTCTCGGAGTGAATGAGGCCTGGCAGATCGACAATAGTGAGATGCGGTCGGTTGGGGCCGGTGATCTCAACTCTCAGAAGGTCCTTCGCGAAAGCCTTTCCATGAGTCGAGATGCCCATTGCAGCTTTGGCTTTCTCTACCAGCGCCGGAAATCCCTCGAAACTGTCTAGCTTCTCGTGGAAGCCGGCGAGCCGGCTCTGCTCGGACAAGCCCAGAGAGCTATGTGGTACGATGGAAACCGTTACACCAATCCTAGCTGTTCTTCGTAGCACGAGCTCGGTGGGAAAGCGGGTGCACAGGTTACTCTTGACGGGAAAAGGCACACCAGATATGGCTTCGAGCACAGAGCTCTTTCCCGACGATTGGTCACCGCAAACGATGATCTGGGGTAGGGAGACATAGTGATCGAGACCTTGCAACCGGAGACGATCGACGGAGTCCAAGAGCTCCAACTGATCCTCGGAACAGAGCCCTGCCAGGGCTTGGGTGTTGAAGGAAATCACCATGTTGGTCTTGGTAACTCGTAAGTGGGCGCACACTTAGCTAGGTCGACGAAGAATGGAATATCAGGGAAATGAGGAAATGTCAAGGTTCACCTTAGGCAGTTGGCGGGTTAAGTACTCTCTGACTGGTAAAAGAGTGAAGAGCTTTTTTAAGTACTGTCCTTCTCAAAAAGGATCCGATGCCCTTTCAGATGCAGTAAAGAAGGGAAAGCCAGCCCTTAACACTTTATTGCATGAATGCAAAATAAAGCAGGATAAAGGTCATCGTTATGCTGCAGGAAAGTGAAGTGAACCAACATTGAAGGTCGCGTACCTACAGAGGTTCAAACGCGATTCAATGCCAAGACCATGCTAGAAGCCGCTGCACTACCTACTCTCAGTTGTCAGGACAGTGCGGCCGCTAGCTAAGAGTTACCCAGGCAGACACAGTATGATATAAGCTATCGCTATCTTCCTAGTAAAGTCATAGGACCAGGCATACAGTGCGTTGATTCCAACTAACAGGGTCAGCGTCGGAATAGCACTCCCAGAAAGCCCAGCGCCGTCGCCGTGCTGCGTTGCATCAGCACCGTCGCGGCCGCGCTATCCAACACTTACGGCGAGTTTCCCGCCGTGCTCGACCCGTTGGCGCTGAAAGCTGGCTTCAGCTTCGCGAGCGCTTGTAGTGTCTCGTCCCGTGTTGCTGTGATGATCTGTTGCTTCTGGCCTACTTTGTTCCCTGCTTTGTCCACCTCCTGGAACCGCGTGCTCACGGGGACGATCTTGGCGTCGAAGGCGTCTTGGTCCGCGCGGCTGACGCCGTAGCGCCTCGCCACGTTCTCGCTCGTGAGACCTATAGGCATGATGCAGTGGCGGGCATGGCGGTTGGGCGACTCTTTCAGCTCCGGCCACAAGTCGACAGGAATGGCGCGGCTGCTGTAGTTGCGCGTTATGCTCTCTATTCTCGCCGCGATACCGGTCGAAACAGAAAGACGGCGATCTGGGTTTGAACTACATCTTTGAAAGCTATCCAGCTTCTTCGTGTTGGAACAATCGCAATTCGAAACGGTTTCATACAACAACAACAACGGCTTGATTCAACAATACAAGCTTTTATTACACAACACAATCGGTTAACAAGGCTAGCCGACGCTTTGAAAAAGGGAAAAACAACAACGGAGGACGAAAAGGAGTTCCTTAGCAAACTATTCTGCGAAGATTACGCAGAATGGCTACAATAACTCAGATGCGAGCGACAACTGGGAAGAGGAACAACAATTGAGAGAGAGGCAGAGGACCAATAAAGCGGCTTAACACAAGAGCTGTAGCCATTCTGTGTAATCTTCGCAGAATAGTTTGCTAGGGAACTCCCTTTCGTCCTCCGTTGTTGTTTTTCCTTCTGTTAAAGCGTCAGCTAAGCTTGTTAGCTGATTGTGTTGTTGTGTAATAAGAGCTTGTATTGTTGAATCAAGCCGTTGTTGTTATATGAAACCGTTTCGAATTACGATTGTTCCGATACGAAGAAGCTGGACAGCTTTTAGATCTTCGTATTTTGTGCTGATAGCTTGACGTAATTGTGGTTGTATGCGGTTGAAGTTGGCACTTTAATATTGCTTGTTGTAAGGTAGCTGAAGATAATAGGTCTCGAATCCAGAATGGTGAAGTTGTTGTTTGGTCCATGTTGGAAATTAGTAGCGTGGACAGCAGCCCTGCCTCGCTCTTATATAGCTGATTTCCTAGTATTTGACTTTGAAGAAAGTTTGAACTAGAGGGTTATTGAGGTCATACATGTTAATTAGACTTTGGTGTTGAACCTTTAGTTATACGCTATGATCTTGTTTTCGCTACGAGGGGGAAGTTAAATAGTACTCAAGCTGTGGCCAAAATTTTTTTGCACACATTCTATAACACTAACATGAAGCGTCAACCGCCCAACACTACCAAAAACAACTTAAAAAAATTAAGGATAATTTTATATGTTCTCGCTGTTATCTAAGTCTTATATTCTAAATTTTATTGTTGTTTAGTCGAAGACGAATTACGGGAGCTGTGCGCAAGAAAAGCAGACTGTTAAGTCCAGAGTGTGCAAATTTTTTTGGCCACAGCTTGGTACTGTGTCACAGCTGTTCTGGCTATATGGATCTGCCCTAGCGGCATTGAGCCTGTGCGCTATCGCTCACATTCGAAATAGAGTGGCGAATTTGGCGCGCTCAGGCGATTTCACGTTGGAAAAAGATGCTTCGCCGCGACGATACCGACGTACAATATGAACAAAAGAAGACACTGGCCGATGGATTGATTAATCATCTAATTTGCTGCAGCGTCATCGTCGGGCTGCCTAGATGCAAGTAAGCAGTAGTAGGATAGGAGAAAGTCAAGAATGGGAAAGACGTTGCGAGGCGCTTCATCATTGATTCAATGCTATTATTACTAATACCCTTATTTTCTGACAGAAGCAGACATCATGTGTTTTGGGAGCAACTTGCAACTACCTACCGTTTACAGCTTCAATCTGGGATTGGACGGCGCAAGTGTTTTGAGAGAAGCCTGGCACTCACTAAGCCTCAGTGGGAGGGTTTTTTTTTTCAGCATGGCATCTGTCTAGCTTGCTCAGAAACTCAATATTGAACGTGATAGTGATAGACATGAATTTAAGAATAGGTATCGTAGTAGGTGTTTCATAGGAAGGCAGAATATGATGAGCCTCGAAGTCAAGCTATTGTAGTTAGACTAGTGTAGTACCCATGCACCACCTGAAGTCAAGCTGAATATGGCCGAGGTACTAGCTGTACCGGAGACGCTAAGTTGCCCGGCAATCATACTTGAAACGAGCGGGAATAGGCGCACCCACTCTGTCCGTGTATTTGCGGGAGCATGAGTAATGATACCGTCCCTATTAAATAATTATAGCTTCTCAAAGTACGCCTACGTTACTTCAGCACCGCCTGTCTAATGTCCATCCGCGGCGCGGGCCTCGGAGGATTGCGTCGTTGATCCTTCGGCCAATCGGCAATAGGCAGGAGATGGCATCGTTTTTTGCTTCAAAGAGGAAAGTTGCACGAGGGTTAACATTAAGACGAGGTGAGGATTGTAGTGTACATAAACAGAAATATCCCATTTACGCCCCTGGGATTCATACCGAATTAGCACCAGGTAGACTCATTAGGTAGTCCTTCGAGTTTTAAACTATTAGATCACTAATAATAGGTAAGGATACGACGTCACCCTCTGAAACTGCGTTGGCGCCAATAATTGTTTCAGACACACAACATGGTCAAGGCCAGGTATAGAACGCGAGTTTTGTTTAAACCGCTTCTGGTGTCTGAAGTGGACCAGTCCATCAGGTGCCGATGCCGATGCTAATGCCAATCGCATCTCGCATCTTCAGGTCATACATAAATGGGGGTTTGTTACGGCATTGCTGATGTCGTAGGTTCAAGGATCAACGCGTAGCTCTAGTCTACCCCTTGTACCTTGCATCGTCAGGTGGTATGCTGATGACAGAAACATACCTATTTCAAGTCCCGGTGGCATTTCGGCCCCAAATAGGCAAGTCAGTCAGCTCACTGAAGATCGGATACCTTGAAGTTGAATATCCTGGTCACTGGTTCTACAGCACTGAGCAAGGCAAGACTAAGTAATAAGACTCATGCACGGTACTCTTGCACAAGATTATGACGAGGCCCCCGAATTATTAATAGAGGGCAGTGTATAAGTAATCGCAAAATGGGCTTTACATATAGTCACATGCTTGTGCCATCGTCATGTCTACTAATAACGGTGGTCGACCACCGTCCTTCCTTACCATCCGTTCATTCATCATCTTGAAAGCACTGAGAGATCGGAGCAGCAGCCGTCAAAATGTTGCTATATACTCTTCTTTCCTTGGCCGCGTTATGCGCTAAGGTGGCGGCAGACAAGCAGGTCTTCGCTCACTATATCGTTGGCATCACATCCGGACAGACCCGCGACGAGTGGCAGCTCGATATCTCTCAGGCCAAGGCATCGGGCATCGATGGCTTCGCCCTCAACGTCGGGGCTCAGGACACCTATAACGACGAACAGCTCCATCTGGCGTACGATGTCGCCTCCTCTAACGGCTTCGTCGTGTTCCTGTCGTTCGACATGCAAGCTTCCCAATGGAGCGCAGACCAAATCGGCTCCTACATAAACACCTACAAAGGATATGGCAGCCAGCTTAAGGTCAACAACTTGCCCGTTGTTTCGACTTTCGAGGGCCCCTCGCAAGCCGACATCTGGCCTGGTGTTCGCGCCGCTACTGGTGGGATTTTCTTCGTTCCCGATTGGGCCTCTCTAGGCGCACAGGGTGTGCAAAGCAAGCTTTCTCTGATCGATGGCGCCTGTAAGTGTCATCAAAGACTCCCCTAGCTAGCAGACAAATAACACACATCTGACACACTATAGTCAATTGGGGTGCGTGGCCCGAAGCGAACCAGTATACTATGTCAACAGGAAACGACGTAGCATATAAGTCTGTCTTGGCCGGAAAACCATACATGATGGGCGTCAGCCCCTACTTCTATACTAGTATGACATTCAGCCTTGAGTCTTAGGCAGGTTCTGGACTGACAAGATGGGCCACAGATCTCCCCGGCAAGAATTGGTACTCATCCAGTGATTCGCTGTGGTTTGACCGTTGGAAGCAGGTCCTAGACATTCAGCCCGAGTATATCGAGATCATCACTTGTACGTCTTGTCCCCTCGCGCACTAAATTTACAGACCCTTGAGAGACAGAGAGCGGAATGTAGTTAACTAGGATAGGGAACGACTATGGCGAGTCGAGCTACATCAACGCTCCTATTGCCCATCAAATCGTCTCCGGTGCTAATACATATGTCGACGGATTTGATCATACAGCCTTCCGTTTTGTGCTGCCGTACTTCATCAGTGCATACAAGGCTGGCAACGCAAATGTTGCCGTCCCCAGCGAAGGGGCAGTTGGCTGGTATCGGACCACGCCGGCGAGCATCTGCAGCAATGGTGGTAAGTTGTGACGAAGGTGGGCACAAGCTGTTATGTAGAACTGACATATTACATAGGCACGGTCTGGGGCCAGAATGGGGGCGCCTCTGCAGCCAGCGGAACCCAAGATGTTGTGTCCATCATCGCCTTGACCAATTCGGCCACCAGCATCAACGTCAAGATTGGCCAAGGGGATGCTGGCCAGTCGGTCCCAGCCACTAGCACTGTAGGCAAGGCCTCATTCTACCAAGTTCCGATTAATGGAAGAACCGGCGCCGTGACCATTACCCTGAACGGCAAATCCACGACGGGTCCCGAAATTACCAATAGCTGCCCAGCCGCGGGTCGTGTAAGTAGATGTGATGATACTGGGGGTACAGAAGCGTGTTTGCTGATATACAATAGGTTAACTTCAATGCCGTTTCCATTCAGGTATAAGCTCAATACGAGTCTTGGTAACGTTGTTTGGTAGTGCCCAGAGGCCGTAGCCCTTGGACGGAGACGGATGTCAGGGGGAAGCCCATGTGCAGTGTAGCATAACCATAACTGCTCTCTTTGCCTACCGGCAGAGGTTCAATATAGGCGGCTGCAGTCTTCTAATCGGGCTTCTTGATGCTGATTTGGAATTTGTCTGCCCACTCCGTGAATCCATCCCTGCTTCCATCCCATGGTGCCTTAAGCATTTCTGATGCAGCGAAAGCGTCGAAGAAGCAAGAATCCAATGCCCTATCTATTGCGCCGGGATCCAGCTCGTAAAATGCACAAGCGACCTCTCCGAAGCGGTGAGGTAAGCGCTTTAATATTGGGAATACCTCGTCTAAGCGGCGTGCGACGGGTGTTGCCTGGTCCGTTGGTAGATAAGGCAATGTCTTTAGACGCCGCTTAATGATAGCAGAGTAAAGCAAGGTTGTGAGTCGCAACCGTTTGAGGCACGAGTCTAAGCGTTCGCGAATCCTGTCCGGGTCATCTCGAGGTATGTGTTGAGAGCTCATGAGATCGTCGATCATCTGCTGGGTCGAGACATGCGTGTTTTGCAACTGATCAGTGACCTGTTGCACGGTTTCGTCTTCGTCAACGTCTTCTTCGTCATCGTCTTCTTCGTCAACCTCTTCGCTCCATTCCTTGAGCTCGTCTAGCACATCTTGGAGGGTGTCTCTGTATTCCTCAGCCTTCTTTACTAAGAGCCCCACAATGCCGAGGGTTTTGAGTAGAATAACATCATCGCATGCGGCCCAGATGACACCAGTGACAACGATGCTCCCCTTATCACCGTTGGCACCATTCTTGCGATCGGCGGGTAGGATTTTGCCGTCCAACGGGATAATCTCTACGAAGCCCCTTAGTTCCTTCAAGACGCGATAGCATCTCCAAGCGAGGTCTTGACGCGCAACAAAGGTGTAAGTATCGGCGGCACAAAGCTGGACGGCAGAGGCAATGGCGGGGATAGGGCCGGCAACGAGCTCGCGCAGGACTTTGACGATGGCAGAAGGCGTAAAGGGTTCATTGATGATGAGGAGAGAAAGCTTAGTAGTATGTGCCTTTATCAGGGTCGCAGAGTCGTGCGCAAGGGAAAGGACATCGAGTGGACTGGCAGCATCGTGAGTTGGAGGGAGCGCAGACAAGTCTGGCCGGGCCTTGTCAAGGGCAGCAGAGTGGAGATCGTTTTCGAGCTGGGTAATGAGGCTACTCGTGGACTGAACGAGAGCTCTGAGGCTTTCGAGTGAGACGTCTGTAGCCTTGGGGGGCATTTTTCGCTTCTTCAGCCTGCTGAAGCTAGACAGGAAAGTTGGGTTGGATCTTCTATCGTGAAATTTCCTGTTTGGAAGAAGTAGGAGGGGGGGGGGGGGGGGGAGATGCCCGCGCCTTGGCGGCATAACTACCACCCCTCCACCCCCTAAAAAGCTGTCGACTGGCGCCTAGTGTCGCCTGCACTGCCAGCTGCCACCTGGCACCTCTAGCTATGAACGCAGGGCAGTCAGGGCTCGACGCGTCTAGATTCTTTGCTCTAAGAAATATACTTCGTAATTACCTCGTAACTCATTCATTCTATCATTTATTAATATGTTTTCTGTTGTATCTGACGAGTAACAATACGTAGGGCATTTGATACAAAGAAAAACCCTAGACTCATTCCCAAACACCTTTATCAGAATTAGCTCTCGAATGCTCTAGTACCATCAGATACCGTAATATACATACTATATAAGTGTATAACTACCTCAGCCAATTATCCGTTTTCTCACAGCTTAACCATCGAAATCGACGAGAAAACCAAACACTTCTGACTATCGCGGATGCGAAACAATCACAGTAAATTCAAATTTTTATAGCAATAATACGCGAACTCGACTTACCATAAGCTCAAAATCCACCCAGATACACACACCAAATACAAGCAACATCTTGAAGTGCTAGCAAAAAAGATAAAACAAAATTATTAAAAAAAGAAAAAAGGAAAAAAAAGGCAAGGCGAACACGATCATCCATGGGTTCTAGCAACGACGAGTCCGCTGCCTCTCCAAATTCCGGGTCCCTTGCCAACACTTGCTCATGCGACCCACGTCGAGTGGTTATCGATCCTGATGGCGATCTTTCTCTTAAAGTCGGAGAGACGAAGTGCCTACTAGAAGATGTCTCGCAGGGTGGTGGTGATAGTAGGCGTTGCGATAGGGCATCCGATCATCAACACGAGCTCCCGGTTATCTACGTGGTCTGCTCCAAAACATTATCCAGAGCATCTCCTGTCTGGAAAACGCTCCTTTACGGTGGATTTGCCGAATCGAAACCTCCTTGCGCTTCGAATGCCTCAGATTGGGTAGTAGAGCTACCCGACGATAATCCAAAGGCCATGGCGACTGTGTTGAACATCATTCACAGCCGCTATGAGTCTGTACCACGAGCCACAGATCTCATCAATCTAGAGGATTTTTATCAGCTTGCTGTATTGACTGATAAATACAATCTCACTGCGATTTTACGACCCTGGGCCTCCTCCTGGCTCAAGGCCCTCAAGGACAAGCACAAAGCATGGAGACGCGAGGGAACTAAGCCTGTTGTCTCTGATCTAGAGCGGTTATCATGGATCGCTTGGGAGATGGGAGATCGGAAGCTCTTTGAAACGGCCTCAATTGACCTAGCTCTACACTGCTCTGTTGATGCCAATGGCGACTTGCAGAATAATACTGGGAAAGAAATTGTTACGCTCTTCAACTCTTCACTGGAGCCACCAGAACTTCATGGTACTTATACCCACATTGTTTCAATTGCCTATTTTGTACTAACCCCCGAGAAGATCAAATGAAAGCCGCGCGACTAAGAGGCATCGAGAGTCTCCTGGCACTCTACGGTAGTGTCATCGCAAAATTACTAGAGAAGCGCAGTGCCTCCCTCGACGGATCCGAATCTTTCTGTCAAGTATGCGAGCCTGCTATTTTGGGAACTATTGTCAGATCACTTGCCTGGTGCGGATATTGGCCCTTGCCAGCAGCCATTGATGTTCAAAAGGATATCACACAGTTGGCGTCTGACTTGAAAACGATCGATTTATATCGTAGAGAGCATCGCTATAAAGTTCAAGTATGTGTGGGATTAAAGGATAGAGATGAAACAATTAGCAACATCTTGAAAAGCACTCAGCTGCAAGTCACACGATCTCAAAGAGCACATATTGCTCAGCAAGCAGGTAAATCAGGACTATGATTAACAGGCGGATCTCTAGAATTGTGGTAAAACAGTGTTTATTAAGCTAGGCGTTATACCCAGATAGTTTGATGTCCCATTTTCCTGTATTAAGTATATTTACTAAATACACCTAGAGTATTATCAAGCGGTGGCGAAAGATTTCTGATATACATGTATGTCCTACGCAGCGCTCCCAGGATATCCAGTTGTGTGTTCCAATGCCAGGCCTGCGTCAACAAAGCCACCGCTGTGCACAAAATGGCATTGTTCTCTATCCCCTCTTTTCTGGGTATCTGTATCTTGCTCTACTCGGCCAAGTATGACTGTAGTTGCGTATCTCATCTCCTAGCAGCCCTTTTTGTGTTAATTTGGTGATATGCGATGGTGTTCAGCATTTTGTTTATGCCAGCTAGAAAAAGTCTATATTCTTACATCACAATTTATCTCCGCGGCATCAAGCATAGGCTCATGAGCCTTGTAAGTTCATAGACCCAGTACAATTTTCTTTATTTATTTTACAGCAGTGACATCATAAAACATTGAAAGTAGCCATCAGTTAACTGCCAACCTAAACTGCGGGTGACAGTGGAGTGATAATTTTCTCCCATAGATCTCCTTGAAGAAGAAGGGAAATTGTAGGTCAATTCTTGCCGAGTTCTGATAATAACTAGTGCAACGCCCGAAAAGACATTGTGAGAAGCATCAGACTGATTATTGGATTGGCTTTGGTACGGGATCTAACAGGTTACAAGCCTAGTAACTAACTGCCGGATCCCCATTACGCGATTTCTGCAACCACCATGCCACCCGCTACCATCAGTCACCACCACTTTCAACACGATAACCTCCACGCTCTTATGCAGGGAATTATCCTACATCTAACACCTTTCTATACAATTTGGCTTCAATTATGTCGTTAACGAGACTTTCTAAACTCTAGGTATGACACAACTTAGTTAGTACTTTTAACTATTACAACTCCAACTTTCGTGGTGTAGCGAATAGTACCGGCTCAAATTTCGGTAGGCAGCCACCTGTTCTTAGTGTCTACACGATAAATGATATATATAGGCTAATTAATTACTTGGAAATAACCCGGGTGTATCAGCATGTAGTCAACCACAACGAATGATATTGCAGGAGGCTGGTTGAGCTGCTCATAATCGCAGGGCAGCAGGGCTAGTGTGGGATGGACAGCAGATTGAATTAGCCTTGCTCAATCAAAAACGTCCCCAATGACGATTTTCAATAAGCCAAATACCACTCAACGCAGAATCGGTGGGTTCATTCATGTGCATCAAAATGCCTGGAAGCGTGTATTCTGACATTGTGTATACATTCAAGGACCCTTCAAGGTATTATTCCACTTAGTATAACTTCAAGGCCTCAATCTTGTCGTACAGTCTTATGTAGAGATCCACCCAAGGCATCCTCTTCTTTCTTAATCTTTCTTGGCTTTATCATTTTCTTCGTTATTGTCCTTCTCTTTGCCGTTGTCATTGTCCCCGTCCTCGTCCTCGTCTTCGCCATCAGAGGAGTTGCCATCGTCATCGTCATTCTTCTCATCGACATTGTTCTTCTTTTTCTCGTCCTTCTCCCTTTTCTCCTTATCCTCGAATGCTTGTTCTTGCTCATCCAAATGGATGAGCACCTTGAGATTCCCCAGTGCAGGGGCAGCACCGGGCCACGGTTCATGCCACCAGATTGGGCATGTGCTTGATTTTGCATACTTGCAGCCGTCTCTGGGGTAGAAATGGTAACGGCCTGGGAGGTCGCCCTCCAGCTCCTAGCAACAGCTCTATTTCTTTACAGAGCTGCATTCCTCTAGCTCGTCTGGGCGGAATCTGTTGGTCGGTTTCATGAGAGGGGCATCTACAACACTCCCTGTGTGCCCTGTGGTTGACCAAAGTTAGCCCGTGTTTGTTCTGTGGAAGAGCGAGAGATCGGTTGATCACATACACTAGCAAGCCCAGGGGTTGTTGTCTGCTTTCTGGACATTAGTCCCGCAGTGGACGCAGGTGAAGCTGTCCGGGATTTGTTGGTCGGTGGCGGTCGGCATGTTCTGCGCTAATGACTGCGCCAATTCTTGCGCGTTCATGATTTTTGCGTTGATTACTCGTCTCTTTGCCTTTGCTATTTTTCTCTCGTGCTTTTCAGGCTCATCTGGATTCTCGCCTTGGAGTTTCTCTTGCGCTTTAGAGTGCGGCGGTACAGCTTCCGCTCGTCGCTCGGGACATCATCCTTCTCTCCCGCGAGCGAGGCCCCGCCGGCTTCCTGGCTGCTAGGCATGCTGATGGAGGGGGCACTGAGAAAGTTTAGACACTGGGGGAAATTAGGATACAGGAAATTGTATGGTCGGAGGGATTGTACTCATGATATTTGTATATGAAACTCAGGTGCAAATTCGTGCAGGTGGTGGTGCAGGGAATCAGAGTACAAACTAAATACCGAGGGAAAAGCAAAGGGAAAACTGCTTAAATTGGAGGACAGAGACATCCAAGCAGAGCTGGGTGAGTGATGTCAGTTGGCTAGGAGACTCGAGTACTAACCAAGCAAGCAGTAAGGAAGCGGAAAGATGTAACCAACCCCTAGAGTCTGGGATTGGAGCCGGGAAACCTGAGCAAAGTTGAAGCTGTGCTTACTGAGCATGAAACTGAAGTACTGAACCGGCAGTAAGGAGACAAGAAGACTGCAATTGCTAGTATGGAGTTATCAGAAAATCCGAACAAAAGATGGATTTATGTTTGTGCAAGTAGAGGAAACCAAAGTAACAATAAATTAGTAAGGGGGAGGGGGATGGAACAACGGTTATAATTAATGGTTGGGATAAATCTAAGTAAAATTGAGTTATTGTGTTGAAGCAGACGCGTAAGGTGTAAACAAGCTTCTTAGGTAGCTAGAGGTTGCTAGGACGATACGTAAGGTATTTAGGTACTTTTTAGACAGGTTGCTATGAAGCTTTTCCTAGCAGTATCGACCTATTGTTTTCAAGCAGATGCGCAAGGCCTATATACCTAGGTAGATAGTGAAATTAATTATGCATACATTATTGTTGGTCTTAAGCTGATGCCTCAGGCTTATTTTCTCTGATCTGCCTCTTGACCCTAAGTTAGCCAGCCACTGATTTCAAGGATAAAAAGGTGTTAGTTTTTCAGACATGCAAGTTCTTATATTAAGTTCTTATTATAAACTACATCTTGATCTGCTTATACGTAACCTGTATGATTTAACCAATATATAGTTAACTTTTAAACTGAAAAAATAAAATAAAAATAAAAATAGATGAGCCCCGCCTTGGGATCGAACCAAGAACTCCTAATGATCATGTCGGATTTATTCCCAACACAGAAGTGCCCAGGGACACCGGAAAGACAAGCTGTCAGGTGTGCTAACCACTACACCAGTGGGGCGATGGGAGAGATGCTTGTAATTATAATACTTAAGCAAACTTCTTTCCCTTCTCTATGATTTGTTGCTAGGCAGCAGCACATGTTTGCTTTCAGTTTCCAATAGATAACACAGTGGCACGAAAGAGGTAGACAATACACACACAATATGTCTATTGTTCTTTATCATGTCTAGGTCTCTAACGCAAATATGCAGCCCTAGACATAAAACAGAACTGCATATCACTAATTAGCCCCTCATGCTCCGGCGCTGACATCTACAAGGTTCCATCAGTTTTTCCTCAACATCCTTTTTCCCAACTACTCATAATATGCATGGCAAGAGAAGCTGATTGAAACTTGCTAATAAGAGGCTAATGCTAAAGTATGCGAGGCTTTCATAGTTGCGTAAAATTAACGGTTCTCCCAACCATTGTAGAGTCGGACAAGATGAATAATGATTCCTCATGACATGATTTAATGGAGACATGTCCTGATGCGTTCTAGATATTCTACCAAGCATACACCACATGTGATAGGGTAAAAAATTACCAAAACACCGGAATGAATCTAGGTTAGCCTAATTCTTATTGTTTAAAGAAAGATAACAGTTTCTACTGTCTTGCTGCATGAACGGATGAGGGATGTGGTTTGTCTAGGCCACCTCCTCCAGACGAACCGCCAAGAGAGCCCGAAGCCGCTCTGGGAGCGGAGAGAATAGGTGCAGTGGGCGTGCTGAATTAGGGCCAATATACGGAGAGGGATGACGCGCAAGGGGAGATTTGAGAGGGCGAGCTAATTGTCAGAATAAGATAGCAGGCAGGGTGATAGGGCATGTCTCTCAAAAATTGTATGTTACAGCAATAGTTTGGAGACAGATGAATAATTAATAAGGTCAGGAAACAGCTGTCTTAAATTCCCCTCACTGATGGCACTGGCTATTATCAAGTGTCATGATGTTACTGCTATAAAACAAAGAAACTGATTTGTATATGAGTAACAAGGAACACTTAATATGGAACATTGGGGTTCCTTGCGTAACAACAATGGTCATTATCTGTCCCATATGAGCCCTACTTCGACCTCTCTGCACGGCTTATATCAATAAGGATGGCCTGACGTCAAGACCTCTAATAGGTTTACGCTGGCTAAAAAGTAAGATGTACTCCTGAAGTTCAATGATCCGAAAGACGCCCTGCTCTAATTGAAGGGATTTGTGAGGGCACAAGTGACAAGACGCCATGCTAGTACAACACGAAAGCCCTTATGGAGAGATTGCCCGGCCATGCCATGCCATGCTATGCCATTGCGCCAGCTAAAAGTGACAGTGGCTCTCATAACCGTCACAAGAAATGACGCTGATATTTCTGGGTGGGTAACAACGGTATATATAGCATACCATTTTCTTGTCTGTAAGTTATTCAGTATTTGTCTGCTGTTTTGGATTGCGCGTTCTCCATGAAGATATTTTACTAAGAAAAATTTGGACGGATATCAGACATAATTCCGGTTTCCAAAATCCCAGTGATGCGAGACCCTAACCAGGAATCAGAAGTCGGGAACCCACTCATATACGGTCTTGTCGTCTCGCTTGTATAGGAGGTGCCGGCTTTTCTAGCATCGGACATTTCGAATGTGAGCGACAAAAGACGAGAATTTCAGCTCCATCAAATATTAGGCATGGAGCTATACTTTTTGGTTGGTGCTAGGAAGGGGGGCTTACTGAGCAGCATCTAAACTTTTTCGCACGCTAGAGAAAGAAGTAAAGCCAAGAGCGCGGAGTGGCGGCTTGCTACATGCCGGGAACAACCGGGGCAGTTGTTGATGCACCTGAGTAATCCAGCCAGTCTACCTAGGTATCTCTTATCGAGAATGGCCGCGAGTTGACGCAAATTGGACAGCCTGGACAGGGGAGGCGATTAGTGCTGTTCGTTTTGCTGCATGATGCTGTATAAAGTTTGCCTTCAACACAACACTGCTCGGGAATTCGGAAACAGTAGGATTTCTTCATGGGAAGTTAGACTTATGACGTCAGCAAAAGCGAGGCATAGCATCTCTAGCTTTTCACACAAAGAAACATCAAAAGGTCTAAACCTGCATCTATGGCGTTATGGGGCGTCTTGCATAATACGATGCTGACGTTCCTCCAAAGAGAATGGTGCGGTGTAGATAGCTGGCGATAGAGATTATTGATCATCACTTTAGTCGGATCGTCATTCAATTGATTTAGTCCAGTAAGATATCTCATATCGCCCCCACTATCCCGTGTCATAACGGGTTCTCCCAACGGCCTCTCCATTGCGGACACGGGAGTTTTGTCGGCATCGAAATGGGAGGCCAGGAAAAAAAAACATGGCATAGCTCAATTGGCTGCATTTGGATGCATATGCCCCCAAGAAACACGCGCCTACTTGTTCGTCTAATAACGTGCATGAAGCTGTAATGTAAGTTTATCTTATAACTTAACCCCCCATGTCATTATTACCAGCAATAACAGGATCGTAGCATTTATAGCTTCTGATGTAGAACCCCGTGCGTCTGCATGTGATCATGATGATATATTGGCCTCCCGCTGCTCTGCCCCTCACTAGCCAACTTTAAAACTCTCCTCAACTACTCTGGAAGGCGTTTACGGTATTCCAGAAGACAACGGACGAGCAGTGCAAAATGCAGGGAGATATTCTTATACGAGAGCCTGTTCATAGCATTCAGGTACGTGTTATCGTCTTGTGAATACCTCTTCTACTGACACGCTGTCGTAGCCGGAGGATGAGTGGAGAATCGAACAAGGTCTAGCAGGTGTAGAACTTCACCTGGTGGATCAGACAAGGGCTCCAAATGCGCAGGAAGACCTTTTTGGCCAGGAAAAACCAGATGCTACCTCTCTTGAACCTAAGTTCGATGATTCGCTCGCTAAAGATGAATTATCTGGCTGGGACGGGTAAGAAATCATTGGCACTGTTACATATATCCCCTAACAGCTTGGGCATAGGTACGTCGAATGGGAGGAATATCCCGAAAAGAAGAAGGTGGCTCATGAAATCTTGATATCGCACAAGTTTCCGCCCCCTCCGGAATTCCAGCTTGAACCGATTCCTGGCACTAATCCAGTACTTGAAGGTGAGTCTAACTCATCTGCATCCTCATCGGAAACTAACCTATATGATCTCAGGCGTTCGCTGGAAGGAATGGCATCGCGCCAGTGAGTAATCTTGATAATCACCTATTTCCCATGTTGATCAACACTGGGACGCAACGTCCCCTATTATGGCTTGAGCCGAATCAAAGGAACACTGCATAATCCTGGAACCACTACAGGCTTCCCCTAGAAAGGTATTTACTGACTCTTGATTTCAAGTTGGCGGTCGTCTGAGGAGTGTTCCTGAAGAATCGTGGGCCACTGTTCTGCGAGAGAAGGACCCGAACATGCTACATCTCTTACAGTTCCCGTACAATGGAGAGCCACCGAAAAGGCTGGTCACTGAGAAACCCATCACGCCAAATCCTCTCCATTTTGTCCGAAACCATGGCGGGCAAGTTCCCAACTAAAGTTGACGGAAAGGGGTCTCATGCTGACTACGAACAGGATCCCTTCAATTGAACCGTCCGCTTGGTTTCTGCGGCTTGAGGGTCTTGTCAAAGAGCCCAAGAAGCTCACGTTAGCGGACTTGCAAGACGAAAGCCGGTTCCCTCGTATGGAGAGACTAGTGACCATTCAATGTAGTGGTACTCGCCGCATCGAACAGATAGCGCTCTACGCTGGCGAGGGAGATGAGATGATCAATGCTCCCTGGGCCGAAGGCGCCATTGGAACAGCGCGATACGTCGGCATCTCCCTGAAGAAGGTGATCAAGTACTGCGGAGGCCTCGTCGACGGCGGCAAGCATCTTGAACTTGTTGGCGCCGACACCTATTTCAAGATGAACGAGGTCATGAACTACGCTGTGAGCGTACCATATTCCAAGGTCAAAGCAAATGAAGTCATGCTAGTATGGGAGATGAATGGCGAGCCACTACCCAAGATCCACGGCGCCCCAGTTCGTGCCGTCATTATGGGCTACATCGGCGCAAGGAGCGTCAAGTGGCTTTACCGGATCACGGCAATTCGTGAACCTACGCTGGCGCCGGTACAGAGCCGAGAGTACTTGTACTTCAACCAGCAGGTAGGCAAGCATAATCAGCGTTGGACAGATGGTATACAGATACAAGAGATGCCTGTCAGCAGCGCCATCGTAAGTAATTTGAAGTTACCTAACTCACTTTTCTTTGTAAGCTACTAACTGCTGTAGATGTCCCCCTGGAATAAACAGGTGGTGATACATGAAGGAAAGATTGCAGTCAAAGGATGGGCATACTCAGGAGGTGGCCGATGGCCCGAGAGAGTAGAAGTTAGCGCCGATGGAGGATTCTCATGGTATATGGTCCCGGTTGAAAATCTGAGCTCCAAGCACAAATTCGCCTGGCGAACGTGGCAGATGCAGGTTCCCTGTGATGTGGAGGGGTGGATTGAGCTCGTGGTTCGATGTTGGGACAATAGCCTAAGGTATGTGCCGAAGTATCTCACTTTTTGTCCCTTTTCCTTCTAATACCCTTATATTATCGGGGATTCTGTCACAGTCAAGCTAACCTTTTCGCAGTAAGTCGAATGTTTATTTCTGGAGATATCGGGTTCTCCAGCTATATTGCCTGAAAGCTTTCATGACCAAAGATGACATACTTACATATTGTAGATACGCAACCGACTGAAGTGAGGAATACGTGGAACTGGGGTTTGCACGTCACAAGTAGCGCACATAGGGTGAGGATCTATAGCGTCAACAAGAGCAAGGAGAGGACGAGGGCGAGACTGGAGGAGTTTGAGAAGCGAGGTGTTAGTTTCGTACCCATTACTCGGCCCACTGAGTTCCCTACCATGAGCTGGGAGGAGTACGAAGAATACCTCTCCAAGGCTGGGCCTCGAGATGCTGAAGACTAAAGTGATAATGAAATTGTAATCGTCGTTTCGAATCGAAACATCGGGGTTTACCTCTGTCCAAACCTCTAAGGACTTGCAGTATTGATATTTTATTTCATCATATTAGCTAACTCAATCTCACAACTCTTCTTGAGAAAAGCAAGAAAATATATTTACGTGGATGCCTTCAAGAAGATTTAGAATTGATGTCTGAAACTATGAGCAATCGAAGATGGATGTGAGCAAAGTCGAGAATGTATCGGTCACCCTGAAGCGTAAACAAAAATACTACCTCGCAGCCATTTTCTTTGCTCAAAGATATATGGCGGGTTTTAATTCCTTCACTCCAACTTTACACAAAGTTTAATTTCGATTGTGACTGATAGCACACAGGCTCAATGCTACCAGGGAAGATCCATGTAGCTAGAAGAGCTCCAACACAGTATTACTAGATCCCCCCATACCAGACCCCCAAATTATACCTTTTAACGTTGAATTTCGTAATAAAACTACGAGGTGCACTAAGCTCTTCTAATCCCGTCAACCTCATGTCCTGCCTAAATCCCTCGGGTGTTCCAAATTTCAAGCCTTTCTAGAGTCCCCACCCAGCTAACGGATGTTCCCCCCTAACGGATGTGATTTTACACCAAAACTCACTAACTTTACAAAGCTATAATAAATCTACTAGGGTAGCTACAGATATGCAGGAAGTGTTTTTAATTAAATAAATTATTAAAGTTTTATATAATAAATTAAAAAAATTAAAAATCTTACTATAAAGCTATTTTATTTTAGTTTAAAAACTAAAGATTTATATAAAAAAATAAAAATTTAGTTTAATATAAATATTTATATTATAACTAAAGTTTTTTTCTTAAAATATAAAAATATAAAGTATAATAAATAAAAAAACCAAAAAATAAATTTTATAAGAGTTTTATATAGTACTTTAAATTAAGATTATAGTAAATTTTTCGAAAAGTTTTAAAACTATTTATATTTATATTAAATAAAATTATTTTTTAAGATTTTTAATTTTTAAGATTTAAATTATATAATAAAATGAAATAGTAGGTAATAAAAACTAAAATTTTTTAATTTATTTCTTATTTTCCATAAACTTTTATAATAAAACAGTATTTATAAACTAAATATTAATATAAATCTGTTTAAAGTTATTAAAATTTTAGTTTTTTTCGTTTTTAAATATTAATATAAGCTTAAAATGCATATTTATGTTTTAAAGTAATATTTTAAATATTTATTTAATTAATTATTATTTAATATAAATAATATATAAAAAACTTAGTTTATATTTAAATAAAACTAACAATATAATTTATAAGAATTTAAATCTTTATGTTTTATATTATTTATAGCTAGTATATATATATAAGCTTTTAAAAAATTTAATTATAATATAAATTATTTGTTTTATTTAAATTTAAAAATATATATAATAATTATTAATTTATACTGTTATATTTTACTATATAATAATTGTTTTTAAATAGTTTAGTTTTTTTATTATTATAATAACTATAAAATTCTATTTAAAACTTTAAATTACTGATTTATAACTATTTTTGCTGATTTATTATAGCTTTGTAAAGTTAGTGAGTTTTGGTGTAAAATCACATCCGTTAGGGGGGAACATCCGTTAGCTGGGTGGGGACTCTAGATCTATCTCCCACAGGGAGCCCAACGGCATCCCTCTCACGCTCACCTATAGCCCATATCTAAGAATACGGGAGCTCATCGACTTGTCGTTTCGCCTAAGGATTAATATAGGATCTAGAACCGTAAAGACCACTTCTCTTACTCGCTCTCGTACCCGGTGACAGCGTCTTATGCTAAGGTCGGCTTTCACGACTCAACATCTAAGCGAAAACATACAATATGGTTTCCGGTTCTACCCTTACGTCAGTCGCAGTGACCTTAGGGTATTACAAGAAAAGTCACGTACGAAAATACGTAAGGTTATGTCTTACTTCATAGACACGTATGTACAAGAAGTTCTCCACATCCCTGAACTAGCCTACCTTCAACCGTTAACTCAGTATAAACTCGACTCGGTGCTGTTAGAGACAGACTGTCCGGGTCAGGAAACGGAATCGGATTCGCCGGAGTTCGAGATTTATTTACTGGTGGCGTCGGCGTCACCTGTCTAAAGGAGCACATTAACTCCGGCGGCTACTACTTTTGGGATTACCCTTTTGTTTGTTTGTTTGTTGTATTTAACGCTAGGGGGGACTTGCGTAACAGATCTCTACGGAGCTTCCTATAGGGCATACGGGCGTGTTAAGCTAGAAATAACACTATATTAACGTATAAAGACCTAATTAACATATCTAGTCTGTAAATAAAAACTGTGAGGCTTTTACGTTATATTCTTTTATTTATTTATTAAAAGTAGTATTTAGTAAATATTTTAAAAATAGTAAGTTTAAAGCTTATTAAAAGCTATTAAATAAAGCTGTAATAGTTAAAGTTTTAACAAGCTTATACTTATTATATATTACGCACGTAATGTAATAAAAAAAAGCAAAATAAATATATTAAGTAACGTTTTAATTTTATTTTTAGCTTTATACTTTTTTTAAACATTATTTTTTTAGATTTTATTTTAAGTTTTTCCTTTTTTTAATGCTACTTTAAATAGCTTTTTTAGCTTTATTTATAGTAATAACTATAAACTTAGCTTTAAAATAATGAAAATTAAAACCTTTTTTTATTTCTTATAAATATTTTTAAAGTATTTTATAATTTTTATAAAAATATAAAAATGTTTTAGGTTTTTTATTAATAGAACTAAGTAATTTTTTTTTAATTTTTTTTTTTTTTTAGTTTTATAGCTTTTTTATAAGCTTTTTCAATTATTAACTAAAAGTTTTAAAAGATTTCTTATAATAAACTAAGTATTTTAAAGTTTTTTTATGTTTATAAAAACATTTTAATATTATATTTTTATACTAAGTTTTTTTATAATATTATATAAAATTATTATGTTTTATTTTTATTACTAAATAATAATAAAGCTATAGTTTGCTTAAAACTTTTAGTTTATTATAATATTTTATATTATATTTTAAGTTTTAAGCTTAATATTAAAGCGATAGTTTCTAAACGTGTTTTTTTAAATATAACTTTTAAGTAGTATTTATTAAACTTTTTATGTTTAATTTTATTTTATATACTATTATTATATAGTTTAAGTTAATAAGCTTATATTTTGTTTTAATTTTAGTTAATTTATTAGTTTTATTATTATTTTTAATATTATAGTGTTTTAAACATTATTTTATACAGATATCGAATATTTTAATACCGGTATAAAAATTTAAATAAGCTTATTATATTAATAATAACATGTTATTTTATAATTTTTAAATAACTTTTATATTATTAATATAGATTTAGATTTATTAATAATTTAGTTGTAGTTTTTTTATTAAAATTTCTTTAAGTTTTCTTTTTAAATATTAACTATTTTATTATTAAAGTTAATTATAAGTAATATAAAGTTTTTACTTTTTTTTTAAGTAAACGTTTAGTTTAGTAAACTATAAACTTATAGTTTATATTTTTTTTAATTTATAATTTATTAAAAAAAACTATTATGTTTATATTTAATAAAATAGCGTATTATTTTTTAAAATCTTTTACTGCTGCTTTTTTCGTTAAGTTTTTTATAAAGTTTTTTTTTAAGCTTATAAGATGTTTTAATAATATTAGCTTTAATTTTTTTTATTTTTAGTAGTATTTTTACTATTACTTAAACTTTTATTTTCAGGGTTTCTTTTTGCTAGCTTTTCTACTTTTTTATATAGTTCTAAATATTATTTTTTAAGCTAGTAAGTAGTTAAAGTTAACTATTTATAATTTATATGCTTATTTATAAAAAACTTTGTTTAAAATAATTTATATTTTAAATAGTTTTATATTTTTATAAACTATTAATATAAAAGTTATTTTTTTAAACTAGTAGTATAGTTTTAGCTATTATTATAAAAGCTTTATTAATTTTATTTACGTAATAGTTTAATTTAACGCTTATTTTTTTTTCTGTTTATATTTTATTAATTACTAGTTTATTTTAATTTTTATACTATACTTTATAGTTATAAATTACTGTTAGTATTATATATATAATTATAGCTTTTTTTAGCTTAAAAACTAAAAAGCTATATATTATATTAAACAAGCTTTTAATATACTATGTTAAACGTAAAACTTTGTTCGTTTTTTTATTAAATATAGCGCTTAAAAGTAAATTTTCGGTTAAACTACACGCTTAATTATTTAAGTACTGGTTTTTTAATGTTTTTTTTTAGTTCGCTTATAAAGTATATCGTTATTTAATCGTTTATTATTATTAGAAAATTATAGTCCGTATTTTTTTAAGTTATATAGATTATTTCGTACTTTTTTAAAGCGAAAAATACTTTGTTCTTGTTTTTTTATTAAAGTATTTATTTAATATTGTTTGTTAATAGCTTTATATTCTTTTTTAGTAAGTTAAAAACTTAGTATAAACAAATATTATTAACATATTTAAAACGTAATAATTTGTTTTAATTTAATAGTTCTATTAAATATAACGTAATCTACTATTAAGCTGTTTAAACTATTAAGCTGATTAATTTTCTAACCGTATTAACTTTTTAACTTTTTTTATATATATTTTTACTACTACAACATGTTTTTTATTTTTAAAAAAGTTAAAACCTTATTAGTTATTTAAGCTAAATAATATAATTTTAAAATTTTTTATAATAAACTTTTTAAACTTTATATTGTTTTTAAAACTATTTTTATTATTAGATTTAAAAAAATACTAACGCGAGCTAATAAACTATTTAATCGAATAAAACTTATTATTTTTAAAAAAAATTAATTATAAACTTTATAATTAATCTTAATACGCGATCGTTTTTTTTAGCTTAATTATATTAAAAATATAGCTAATTAACTACTATATTAACATAAAACTAAAACTATTAAAAAAAATTAAATGTTATATTTTATAACGTGTATATTAAAACTTTAAACACGTTTAAACCGTTAAATAAACTATAATAAAGTTTTATACGAAGATTTTATTATATATAACGCGTATTTTTAATGCGTAAAAGTTATAATCGCGCGTAAAAGTATTATAAAAAAATATTTTTAACTTTAACAAAATAAAGTTTATAATAAGTATAATTATAACTAATATAGTTATAATAAGTTTTAAAAAGCGTATAAAGTTTAAACAAGCTTAATAAAATAATTAAAATTAGTTTATAGCTATTTATACGGTTAATTTTTAAGATTAAGTAATATTATTTTTTATTATTTTAAAAAAAAAACTTATTTTATGTTATAATATTATAATAGTTTTTTATTACGTGATTAATATATTATATTTTTAAAAAATAATTAAATTAATAATAAGTTTAGTTTAAAATAAATTAAACATTTTAAAAAATATATTAAGTTATAAGTAACGGGCTTAAAACCTTTTTTTATTTTTAATAGTTATAAAAACTATTATTTTAAAGCTTTTAAAAATTATTACAAACAGAATAATATTATTATATTTTATATGCTCATTTTTTTTATAAGCTTTAACTTTTTGATATTGCTTATTTTAGCACGTTAAAACAGATTTATAGTTATATAATTAAAGATTTAATATAACGTTATATTATATATATTTTAAAAAAAAACTTTTTATTTACGTTTTTTAAAACGTATACGAAAATAATAACGCTTAAAAACGTTTAAACTAGTTTTAAAACTATTAGTTTCATTTTTTTTAACTTATAAGTTATTATTTTATAGCTTAATATTATACTAGTTTTTTAAACTTTATTATTATTTTCTAAACTATTTATAACTTTTTAAATATTTATAATATTTAATAATATTAATAAAACTATTTTTTAGTTTGTTTTTTTAAAAACTTAAATTTTTAATTATTAAAAAAGCTTTTTAATACTAATTATTAATATTATTAACTTATTATTAAAAGTTATTTATATTATAATATATAAAGTTATTTTATTATATAATAAAACTTTTAAGTTTTATAAAACTAACTATATATTAAATAAACGCTAGTAAATAAAAAATAAGTAATTATAACTTAAAAAAATACTTACTTTTAAAAAAACAACAACTTTATAAGTGTTTAAAAAAGTACTTACTTTTAAAAAAACAACAACTTTATAAGTGTTTAAAAAAATAGTAAGTTAATTTTATAAAAAAATAGTAGAAGTAGTAATTATTTTATAAAAACTATAGCTCGCGCGTACTAGTATAATATATACAGTAATACTAGTAGTTATAATATACAAATATATATAATAGTTATAAAAACGTTTAATAAAAAAGATTTTGATTAGTTTTAATTAATTTTAATACGTTGTAATTAATATTTTTAAAAATAAAAATAATACGGTTAGAAAATCAGACAGCTCGATAATTTAAATAGCTTGATAGTAAATCACGTTAATATATATAATATTAATAATAATAATAACTTTTAAAATATTTTATACTTTATTTTACTATATTTTATTATAATTTCTTTTAGTTTTATTTTTACTTAATATACTATTAAAAAAAGGTCTATAAGCTTTAAAATTTTAATAGGCTATTTTTGTTTTTATATTTGTTTAAGAAGTTTATGTTTTAATAATATATTAAATATTTTTTATATATTTATAATAATTATTATTATACTTTCTTTTGCTATTAATGCTTATTTTACATTATATATAATAAAAGCTACTAAATTTATTATGAACGTTTTTAATAAAGCTTTATTATATTAAAAGCTTAATATTTTTTTTATAAAAAACTATTTATACAATCTTTTTTATAATAAGTTATTAAAAACTTTTATTTAAATAAAAAAATAATATAATAAGCTTTTATAACTACGATAAAAATCGGGTTTTTTGTTAACTTTTAATATTATTGTTATTTCCGCGTTTAATTATAGTTTTCAAAAGTAGTTTATTTTTAAGAATTATTTAAATTTTTTTTATATAATATTTTATTATGTTTTAATAATTTTTATTAATAAAACTAAAATACTGTTTGTTTTAAATAAAGTATTAAATATCTTGATTATATATTTTTTTATTTTTTTAATATAGTTTACACTTTTTATAGTATTTTTTTTATTATTTTAGCTTATTTATTTAAAAAATTACTATTAAAATCGTTTTTATTATTAAAACAATTTAAATTTTTAGTTTTCAATGCTTTTACTTTACTTTAGTTATTTTTAATTATTAAGTTTTTTACTTTAAAAAGTAGCGATTTAAATTTTAGTTCTAGTTTTTATTAGCTGTTAAACGAATATATCGTTGTACATGGGTTATATATGAAAGGTAAGACCGTAATGTTGTTTATAATGAATGTGTTGAACTTATTGTTGTTGTTAAAGTTGAAGTTAATCTAGAAATCAAGAAACAAGACCTTTATATATACACAATCTCCCTTAATTCCATATATTTCTAATATATTCCAACGTATTAATAAGCATTAATAATATATGCTTATAAATCAAAAGAGTGGAGTTAAGTGGCGTAGAATATTCGAAAATATTCTACGGAATTCTATGGAATTCCATAGAATTCCATAACATTCCATGACATTTTATAAGTGAATATCGGGTAAATCATAGAATATATGCTTATAATGAAGCATATTCTCAACATTAGCTAACTACTTTATAAAACGTATAGTTTATTATAACTTCGTTAATAATTTTGTCACGATCTCCTAGATCACTAATTAAACAACTACTAAATCTAGCAAACAAGCAACTACTAGACCTAAAAATTACCACCTGTAAATAAATACTATAAAAAGCATAAAGTTAGTAAACTAAACAAAACTTAATTAATAAATTAATTATTATCTTTTAAATTTTTAACTATAATAAATTAGTAGCTAGCGTTTATACTAGCAGATTACTAACTATTACTATTACTATAACTAATAATTAAAATCGTTATAAATATAAGTTTAAACTAAGTCTTATATTTATACTTTTTTAACTTTTAATATTACTTTTTTAACATTTTAATAACTAAACAAGTTAAGTTAGCTTTATTTACACTTAAAAAGTAAAAGCTACTTACTTTATCTTATTTTTTAAGTAGCTGCTTATAACAGCTTATTAGGACTTATTAAACAACGTTATAACTTAATAAATAACGCGAACTAAACTAATAAATAACGTAAATTAAACTTTAAACTCTAATAAAAGCTTTAAACCTAGTAAATTTATACTAGATCCTAAATTATTTTGTTATAATTTACTTTTTTAACAATGTAAACAATTAAAACATTATTTAGCTTAAAGAACTAAACTATATAGTTGTAACTAAAGCTTATAAAATAATTAAAACTAATAAGCACTTATAAATTAAGCAAATCTTTACAACTAAAAAAACAAAAACTTTTAAATAATTACTTCTATATCTACTATTTTAGCAGATAAATAAATAATTTTTAAACAGTAGTTTATATAAGCTAAAAAATACGTTAATAAACAGTATATACTAAATCCTATAAATATACTTTTACTGCTTATATTTCTTATAAAACTAGCAACTTTTACTTTTTTAAATCTTTATAAACTTTAACTACTAAGCTTATAAATAAACTTTTAAAACATAACCTTATTACTACTAAACTTAACAACTAAACTTTTAACATTACGGTTTAAAATATTTTCGCTAAACAAGTTATTTAGCTTTATATATACTTTTAATAATTAAAATTCTTTATTAATTAGTTAAAGCTTAATATTATAAGCTTTTAAAGCTAATAAGTTTTAAAATAATATACTATTACGTAAACTTTAAACTTTTTAAAATCAAAGTTTTTAAAATTAAATAAAACCCATAATAGCTAACTAATTAAAAGCGGACTAAAACATTATAATAATCTAAATAATAACTTAATTAAATAAAACGCTATAGATTATTACAGAAATACAAATATTATAAAATATATAATTTATAGCTAACAATAATTTTAAAAGTTGAAAACTAAATTAAGTTGGGGTTTTTAATCCTAATCTTAACTTATTTTTTAGTTTTAAAAATCACGCTTAGGTTAGAACGGATACTTACTAAAATTTTTTTTTTTTAACAATAACGTGTAAAAGCATGCTAAAAATCCTATTTAAGCTAAAGTGATCTAGTAGAACTTTGCATAACTATTTCGTAAGAATGCTTAATCTTAATAAGTAAGAGAATATTTCTTATAGCTGCATTAAATAATACTAGATAATAATATAACAGTAATAACAAAATTAAAAGATTGTTTTAAGATGCTAATAATAAATGTTTTAGCAGCTTTAAAAAATCTGAAAAATTAATTCAAACAATAATAACTAGTTATAAAAAAATTAATCCGTGTATAAATATTATATATAACTAAATATTATAAAGTAGTAAGCTATAATATATAAGTATAATAAATAGTAAAAGTTTTTAATATAATCTACCTTTTATTATAAGAACTGCTAATTAAACTAAAAACAGTATTAAAATATTATATAAATAAGTTTTTTATATACTTTAAAAAAAAGCTATGTTTTATTATAAAATAGTAGCAGATTAGTTTTAATAACTAATAATTAACTAGATACTTATAAGTATAACGCGTTAAAACTTAAACTTATTATTTATATTAACATTATAAATTTCTTTTTTATTCTAAACTATGTATATATATCTGGTTATAAAACACTTTTTATATAAACGCCTTAAGATATATTTAAATATTAAAACAAAACTAAAAGTTTAAAAATATTGCATAATAAAGTTAATAGTTATTAAAAAAAATAAAGCGTAAACTAATACCGGCTTAACAGAAATAGCCGAAAAAAATAACGCTAACTTAGCTATAAATTTTTCTTGTTTAAACGTTAAAAATAATAAAATAAAAGCATAATAAAAAGATACTATTTTTTTAGTAAACGCTACTTTTTTAGTAGCTAACGTAGTACTAATAAATATTTTAAAAAACGCAGATATAACTAATAAATTAAATAAAGTAAATAAATAAATAAGGATTTAATCGTAATAAACGTGCTAAGTTTTATATTAAAAATAAAGTATATATTATATTAAATAATAAGTATTATTAAGAAAAAAAAACAGCTTATAATAAACGGCTATTTTTTATTAAAAAAAGTTTTAAACAATAACAAACTAAATTTTAATATAAAACAAGCTATAGATAATAAAAACTATTACAACTATTTAAATATTTTTATTATAACGATAAAAACAACGTAAACAATTATAATAAAAATAAAAAGGACTTGTTATAAATATAGAAAGATTTTCTTGTTTAAAAATAAATATATAATCTATATTTATAAAAATAACTATATAATAGTTTTAATAATATTTTATAAAAACTATAAAATACTTACAGTAAAAAATATTCTAAACAAAAAATATATATTTAACATTTTATTAATAAACTATAACTTTATAATAAAACCTTGAAATTAACTAAATATACTACGTTATTTATAAACTAAAAGATTGTTAAAATATAAGCTGCTAATAATAAAAAACGAGTAAGAACTAGTATATTATTAGGAAATACTGTGTTAAAATAAGGGGGTTATATAAGATGGAATATTAAGGGTGCGTGCAGCAATAGCTTCACACCTAGGAGCTTACTATATAAAATTTACAGTGTATATTTTAAAAATAAAGCTATACTTATATAATATAATAATAATACCTACTTTAATAAACGTTTAATACTAGCTCGCTTATTTCTAACATATTAAACGTTAATAATACGTACGTTTTAAAAAAACAGTAATAACTAGATATTTATAATATTAAATAAGAACTTTTAACTTTATAAGAAAAAAAAATACTGAGAATTAAAGTTTAATTATTATAGTTAATACAAAAGAAATCCGCTATTAAATATATATATACAAAAATAAATATCCGATTTTTAAATACTAATAAAATTTATATAGTATATATAGACTTTAGTATATCGTTTAAAATAATTAAATAATAGTTTTTTAAAAAACAATGTTCTAATTTTAAAATCCGACTAACTAGTACATGTATAAAAATAAATAAAATTAGTAGACCTGTATATTTAACAAATAAAACAATTTTTAATATAATCGTACTAGTAAAAGATTATAACAAAAAAACATAAAAATTGTTACAAAAATTACAGCATAAATAAATAACTACTTTAAGCTTAATATACTATTTAAAACATTATAGTTTAATAAACATAATATTATTATAAACATACTAAATAAAACGTTAATAATTATATTAATATATAACGTAATAGTTTTAGTTATAATAAAAGCTAAAAGCACGTTAATTAAACAGTAAGTAATTATCGTAAATAATATTATAATACTACTAATATTATATATTAATATACTTAAATAAAACGATTTTAGAACATAAAAAAATTTTTTTTTATTACGATATATAAAGGACCTGTAAACGTAATTATAAATATACGAATAAATAAACTAATTCACGTTTAATAAAACTTACAAATTAAACATATTAAAAACTTTAATATAAATAATAAAACTAAAATAAGCTAAATAATAAGATTTATATTTAAAACTATTATAAAAAAACCCGCATAAAATATAACGATATTAAATAATTACTTTACTTATAAATTTAAGCTAATAAACTGAAAATTAAATATTATACATACAAATAACTACATTAAACAAAAAATATAAACAATATTTTAAAACAATTAAGCAAACTTACTATTTAAGCTATTTATAAAACAAAATAGCAAAAAACCGAACTAACTAAACTAGAATATATACTGTATAAACTAACTAAAAATAAAGTTTACGTTTTAAATAAAAGTTTTAAGTTTATAAAAACTAAACTAAAACTTTAAAAAAAATATAATATATAATAATTAAAAAATATTATAAATATTCTTAAAAATAAGAAATTATATATAAATCTTATACTTAAATAATAAGAATAAAAAATAAATATAAAACTATACCGATGAAATATTAAGGATAATATATTTCTAAATAAAAAATTTAACAAAGTATACTAAAAAAATAAACTTGATTAAATATAAAAACTAACACTATTTAACTGCTTTATATTCGTAATATAAAAAACAGTAAACAATAAATATAAAAACTAAGTAATAATGGATTTTAAAGCTTTAAAAAATATTATAATACTTAATATATACTTTATACTTTATTAAAAAAATATAATTATAAACATATTAAGTAAGAAAATTATTAACGTGTTTAATACAGCAAAGTTTTTTTATTAGCTGCTTATTTATTTAAATTACCGTAATAAAATAATCGTTTTATTATTATAAGGGTTTAAAATCTTTAATATTACTTTTATAAGATTTAAAAACAGTTTATTATATATTTAAAAATTTATAAACCTATAGTTTAAAAAATATAAACATTTTTATTAAGTATATATAAACAATATTATTATTTTTAACAACTTAAAAAAAGAACATTTTAATTATATTAAAAAAATCTTCTAACTTTTTATTAAAATTAGATTAATACTATTTATTAAGAAATCTTTTTATAAATATTTATTGGTTTAATTGTTTAAGCTAAAAATAAATAGTTAAAATGTTAGTATAATATAAGATTATATAAAAGCGATTAAAAATATTAAAATATTAAAAATACTAAATAACTTAAAAACATATTAATCTAAAGAAAAAAACACCTATAGTGCAGAATATAGTAGCGATAGTTTCCCTAGTTACTGCCTCTTTATTCGGACTAAAGAAAAAGAGCTGAAAGTTAAAAACTTCACTTAAGTATGCAGACTTAGCGAATCTAGCAGTAGAGAATTAGGTAATATATTAATTAATACGAACGTATTTAAAAAAAAACACATCTAAATTAGCTTAAAGCTTATATAGTAAATAATTTACAACTTAATAAAAAGCTTAAATTTTATACCAAAATATACGTGTTTTTAAAATCTACCTGTATATAAAAAAAACACAAAAACGAAAAAATATATAAATAATTAACTTAACCTCTAAATGTTAATCACGTAATTAAACTTTCTTACTTTAAATTAATCGCTCTTTTATTACGATATAAACGCTTTTATATATTGTAATAATATAAACTTTATACGTATTTATCTATTAAAAACCTTTTAATCTATCTTTTTTTTCGATATCTTTTTAGCTTTTTTAGCCTTAACTTTATTACGTTTTTTAATTAAATATAAACGTTATATCTTTTAGTTTAGTAGCTTAACTATATTAGCCGTATTAACTACTATATATTTTTAATCTAAATCTGCCCATCCTTATCAGCTTTATAAATATTATAATTAAAGTTAAATAATAAAATCTTTATATATATCGCCTGCTTATTAGTATAATATAAATATAATTATTTATTAAGTATACTTAACGTATATACAGCTTTTTTTAATTAGTACAAATCGTTTTATAACGTTAAATACTTAAGTATATATAACTTTATATTTATATTTATATTTAAAGCTTAGTATTTTCTTCTTAATATAAAGCTAAAATAATAGTACTTTTTTTAACTTTAACTATAATCCAACAATTTATTAACATATAAAACTTGTAAAGTTCTTAACTATTATTACTTATTAATTAAAAGCTTTTTTTTTTTTTTTTTTTAATCGGCTTATTATTTATGAAATAAATTCAGTAAGATCGTAAATATATTATAGTTCTTTTTTAAAGCCTAAGTATAGTCTAATATATATAACAAGATAAAAATAGCAAAAATCGTACACTTTGACTACTTTATATCGAACTTAATTATAAAAGTCGGTTTAAAAAATATATAAATCGGTTTAATTAGGATCTGCAAAATCTTATTAAGCCATTTATTTAATTATACGGAATTAAAAATAAAATCTTATGCTATAACTATAAAAAACGATATATAAATACTAAAAATAATAATTATACTAGTATATAGTTATTCTTTAGCTGCTAATCGATTTTAAGAACGTTTAAATCTGCTTGTAATAATTATTATACTATTATTTAAGCGTATAAGTATAACTTTAATATAAGATCTAATTTTATTAATAAGTACGCTTAGTTCTATATTTTTAATACACGCGATCTTTTTTTATTCTAGATATATAACTAACGATTATACCGATTTACTGGCGAATACATTATAATAATATTTTGTAAGCGTATAATAAAGCTTTTAAAACTAAACATTAAATTATATATTAAAATCTAAAAATAATAATATATAAAACTTAGTATAGTTTTAATAAGATTACGTAAATATATAGCTTTATAATAAAATTTCTTAATTAATATATAATAAATTAACATAATAATAAAAAAACTTTATATATATATATATAATTTTATATAAAAATTATAACTTTACGCTTTTTATTTTATTAACTTAATATAAAAAATATTAAAATTAACAAAAAAATATAGAAAATATTAATAAAAAAATGTATTAATTAGGTTATTTCTTAATAATATTATATTTTTTTTTTCTTATTAAAATTTAGATTTTAATGTTTAAGTCGGGCACTTTATTATTTATTACTTGCTAGTTTTTTTTTAGCTTAATTATTTTTTTAAGTTTTTAATTTTAAAATAATCTAGTAATATTATTTTAATTATTAAAACTAGTTTTAACTTTTTTTTTTTTTTTTAAATTATAAAGTAGAAAATATATTATTATATTATAAGCTTTATTAATTAAAAACTAATATTTCTTATTACTTTAAATAAACTTTTTTAATTTACATAATAAAAAAATACTCCTAAAAAAACATTGTTAAGTTTAAATAAATAATATATTAAAAGTTAATATTTAAAAACTTGTTAATATGTTTTAAAGTATTATATAAAAGTACTAAATTATTTTTTATTAATAGTTATGTTTAAATTTTATAAATAAAACGTTAATTAGTTTTATTAGCAGTTTATTATTTTAGTTTAATAATTTATTAAATAACGCTGTTAATATTTTTTAGTTGTTTTTTTATTATTTTAAAGCGGGCTAAAATAAAGTTTTTCTTGCTTTTAATATTTTTTTAGTTAATAACTTTTTATAAAAGTATTAATATTTTAAATAAAAGAATAAATACTTTTTTATAAACTATATTATATAGTAAACATTTATATTTTTTTATTAATATTTTATTAGTTTATATAAGTATATTTAGTATTTTAGTTTATTATTTAGTAGTATTATTAGTAGCTTTTATTAAACTATTTTTAAATAAAATATAACTAGCTTTTATTTATTTTTATTTTTATAAATAATAAGCAAGATTTTAATTAATAAAAATACTAAATTTTTTGTTTGCTTTAATAAGCTTTTCTTTATTTTTTAAGCTACTGTTATATTAAATTTTAAATAAAAAGCTATATTAATAAATAATTCGCTTTTTAATAAAAAATATTATTAATAAAAATAAAGCTTAGCTGATTGTTTTAGCTTTTAAATAACTATATATATTATATTTTGCTTTAATAATTATTTTTTTTCTGTTTTATATTA